>CM071931.1:48021614-48364359 GCA_016081115.2 Rehmannia glutinosa | reverse complement strand
AGTTACGTATTGCCTCTTTTTCGCCATCTCTCTAATCGCACAACTACCTCACAAACTCTCAAGCTCTCTATTTTATATTCACTCAAGCTCTCATTTTTCTCGGTTTAATTTCATTCTTGCTTACTTTGGTTTAAATACCTTTTTCTTTTCGACTCACAAATTTTTATCTCCACATGATTATGATTGCAGTGTAAGAGATGAAAGTATGAACTTTCTCCGCTCATGCTCAATAGTATAACAATTAGTGTATCCATCATGCACAACTCGCTATCAAACCGCCATGGTCTACCCAACAAAATATGACAAGCCCGCATTGGCACTACATCACACAATATTTCATCCTTATAACCTCGATATGAAAAGGCGCTAACACTCTTTTATTAACACGCGCCGCCACAATCTGTTGAACCATTGTAGGGTATACGGCTCTAGATGTTCAAGTGTATAATCTCTAACTTCTCACCAATTTCGTGACTTGCTTGCGTTTGTACAACCACCTCTGCTCATGATCATACTACACTTTATCCTTAACTAAACATCTAGTGTGAAAATATTTTCTCCGTACTCCCATGATCAACTAACTTTGGCTCAATATTCAAAATTCTCGTTACACTAGTGATAACACGTTACCCTTCCCGCTTAACTACCTCGAGAACCTCCTCCACTAGGCGCATATCACTATAATCCGGCTCATCCTTACCTTCGAATCCCTACATCACATTAGCTTTGAATCACCATCATTCTTCTATTCCGGACATTCTTGCTTTCTATGGCCCCTCCATGACATTTAAAACACTTTCATGTCTCTAGTGCGTGAAGTAGAAGGATCAAATTTACTTCCGATGGTTTTTCCTTTGTCTGAGTCTGTCTTGTTCTCCACAACTTTGGGTTGTTGTGAAAAACATGCATCATCCATCGCGAGTATTCGAACCCCAACTATTGGTGCTAGTGTTGGGATTTTCTTTGTGTAAAACCCTCCTCTCGAGTTGCTTCTCAATTTTGATCGCCATGTGCACCATCTCCTTAAGATCGACAATGATGTAAGTCGACGACATCTAGCATAGAATATTGATCCGCGATAAACCCTGGCGATAGTAGTCTCTCGATCCTTCGATATTGGCCCTCGCCATCAACATCTCCCATCTTTTATGATATTCATCTACGCCCGACCCCTACACACCGCAACCTTGATGACGCCTCGTAATAATGATTTGGTACAAAACGCGCCGCATCAAACTCTTCATCTCTCCCATGTGAAACGGCCGCCTACATCTCCTCTCGAGACCATTAATTGATCCCACAAAATACTTGCATAATCGTAGACTTAGTTGATGCCGATTTCACCTTTTCGATTCTAATAATTTTGGCAATCAAATATATTCTCGATTTTTCTCTCCCAATCCGGATAGGCTGTCTGGATCACCCTTTCCTCGAACGAGGGGATTTGCATTTTGATGTTACTCAAATTTCCATCCTCGTCCCATATCACTCCTATTTCCACGCCACCTCTCGGCCCCAGTTGTAATTTTGCTCCCCTTTTGGAATCAAAATCATCTATATCATCCGCCTATTCCACCGATTCGAACCTCCCAGTCGTGCCCCTATTCACATGTTCCTCTATTTTTTGGCGCCTCCCAGATCCCCTAACATCTCAATCATCACGTTCTTTATGAGACTGTAAGTGTCTCCATATCTAATTTATTACCTAAATCCGATTGTTTGTCGGTTTCCTCGTGGCATGATGTATAAACAAGTGCAACAATCCCAAAACCAATCTCACGCTCCTAACCAATCAC
Source organism: Rehmannia glutinosa (assembly GCA_016081115.2). Lineage (NCBI taxonomy): Eukaryota > Viridiplantae > Streptophyta > Magnoliopsida > Lamiales > Orobanchaceae > Rehmannia > Rehmannia glutinosa. The sequence continues at coordinate 48,362,563 of CM071931.1, read as the reverse complement.
AAAATCAATTCCCTCATTTTTTTTTTTGAGTTTTGATTTTTTTGTACTCTTTGAAGTTAATCAGGGTTTATAAGAAATTGAAAATAACAAGAATTAAAGAGCAAGGATAGATTTAACCTTGCTAGATGGCTCCCGATTACCAAGCTGATGTGAACATGACAATAATCAGACATACGACCTAACAACAATATGTTGTTAAACCAAGATCTTTACTAGTTCGAGTAAAAGATGACTAAACCTCAATTCGACCGCTTGGAAAAGCAAGAACCCAAATTATCATCAGACGCCACAAACAATACGGAAGTTTGTTTGATAAGTCAATTCTCAAAAAGCATGAACAATCTTGAAGCTCTTTGAAAAAACCCGAAGGTTGGAGAAAATTCTCAATTCAATATTCAATATCAAAGTTATTATGAAAAATAAACAAGTGTTTCTTATATATAGACGCATCAAGGAACCCTAAACAAACTAGAAAGAAGAAGTCTAAACCCAAAGGAAACTAAATCGTGATCAATATTCACGTGTGGGGTAAAATACGTGATCCGGGATTTTCTAACTGCTCCTGGAGTCTTCATAACTATTGTAGCCCTTTCTCTTATCTTTCCATAGAAACTTGAATCAGCCCAATAACAATTTTGTAGAGAACGTTATGGGGCCCAAATACTAAACCCTCGGTCTTTGACCAAGAAAGACGCACTACGCACCGCCCGCGAGTCAAGTCGAAGCCTATTACGTTGACAAAGGCAAAGACGGGCCGTGTGTATAGGCATGGTACGGCTCTCGTGCCTGGTCAAAACTCGACTTTGACTGTCGTCCCAAACTCGAAATATAAACTTAAGGCGCGGCATTAAAGGTTTATTTGGCCTCCAAACATCAAACGACTCAAAACAACGAAAATAAGCACCTAATCTATGATAAACAAATACAATAACTCTAGAACTCAATTGCATAGTCTTCAGAACCCAAGATAACTTGCATTTGGTATTGCCAGGATCTTTCGTGAGATGGATTCGTTAATGTTCTTGTAAGGTCTATCAATGTCTCAAAGCCATCACCTTTATTTCCCACTCACCGGGAGCGACCCGAGAATTTTCACACACATTTCCATTTTTGTATATTTTCTTGCCTAGAGCTGAGAGCTCATTGGTTATCTCTGTGAACTGTATCCAAATGATCCGTACTTTCACCTATAAAGCATTTTAAAATTTTTTCAAACTTTTGTACATCAACAATTAATTTATTTTCTTTAATTTGATCGTGATCCTTCACAAATTAAAGTGAGTTTTTCCCATATTTCTTTAGTCAGTCTATGGATTTCACTTTGTTGAACATGGCTTTATCGAGGTTTTATACAAAATGTCCGCAACATTGTCCAGTTGTTTCTTTTCTATCCTCGTTGGTCCATTCAAGACGCTGGCTTTTCTACCATAGTCCGGTCTTGTTGCGACGGTATACCGGGACAACAAAGAAGCTTGGCTCACGCGGCGCCACGTGCACCGAGTCGCAACAGACCTTTCCTTCCTTTCGATACCATAAGCTAACTTTTTGGCATCCCTTCAAATACATTAGGATTCACTTGGTTGATCTCATCTTCATCTCGGTTGAATCTTCTCGATATCCGCCTCAACATACGGACTCTTTTGAGTAGTTGGGTCGATTCAACTTGTCGCTTAACTCATCCATGTCTTCCCATTAACATTAGGTTAATCAAAAACCACATGGATAGACTCTTCGTGACCATAGTCCTCTTTTGTTCAACACTCTAAAAACTTTACTCTCAGATGAGTATCCCAAAAAGATACATTCATCAACTTTAGCATCAAAAGCTCTCAAGTTGTCGCACCATTGTTGTGAATGAAGCACTTACATCCAAATATATGAAAATATCCAACATTTGGCTTCCTTCGTCCAAATTTCATAGGGGTTTTGGATACCGCCTATTGATCATACACCTATTCCGAGTATAAGAAAAGTATTAATGGCTTCAGCCCAAAAATCTCTTCTTAATCCAATTTTCTACTAACATGGTCCTTGCACTCGAGAGTTTTGTTCTTCTTTCAAATTTACTCCATTCTATCGCGGAGTTCTTTGCGATTGATAACCCATGAGCAATACTATTTTCTCGTACCCAATATTGAAGTTATAATCCCATTGACAAACTTAGTTCCTTTGTCGACCTTATCTTGATAATGGTTTTGACTCTTCTCATTTTGAATTCTTCTCATAAGCCGTGGAAGTTTCTCGCAAAACTTCTTTCTTTTTACACATAAAGATGATCCATGTGTATCTTAAATAATCATCCACCACCACTAGGGTGTATTTTCTTCCACTGGATACTAGTTGGTTCAATAGACCAAATAAATCCATATGCAATAAATGCAAGATCTTGGTTGAAGAAAGACTAGGGCTTGTCCATTGAATGAAGACTTGATTTGCTTTTCCATCCGCATGCATCACAAATGCTTTTCCTTCAGACACCGAAGTCGGATAATTCTTCCACAAGATGACTCCTTGCAAGCTTGTTGATTGTCTTGAAATTCGGGTGACTCGGCTTTTGGGGCCACGCCCAACTTGATTCGAGTTGTGCTTCTTTTGCTAGTAGGCATGTACTTGGTGTAGTAGTTGACCAATCCACTACATATATGTTTTTTCATTGCCTTGATCCCGATAGCAAGACAACTTCATTAGATTGAAGATCCTTGATCCGCATACTCTCATGTTCAATCCTACATTGTAGCCCTTATCACAAATTGGGCGATACTTAGCAATTGAAATTATTACAACATAGGCTACATCTGGTGATTTCCGACCATTTTTTACGGATACAACGCTCTTATCTCCCCCGGAGCTTCATTTCCTCCTAATATAACTTTTGCTCCTCTTGATTCCTTGATGTTTGATAAATTCTTTTATTGCCGTCATATGCCTGGAACAACCACTATCCATGTACCAGGTTCCTCGCTTTTCACTGCTCCTTGAACTTACAATCAAGGAAATCAATTTTTAGGCACCGAACCCGCGTCTGGGTCCTAAGTGGTTAGCACTATGAAGGTGATCCAACCAACCTATAGCCAAAATGATTTGACTCTAAGAGGTTGCCACCTATCGGGCCTGTGAATCATAATGAATATTAGCAATTGGGAGCTTTAGGCACATACAACTCGTCTCTTTTGTCTATATGCCTCGTGAGTGTGCTAGTGCATTTACTTTCTTAGGATATTATGGAAATTTTTGTGCATAGTGAGCATTGTGCTTGGGTGCATATGTGTGCCGATAATGCTATCTTTGCCTAGGGAATGACCTATTTTGAGTTTGAGGTCTTTGCCACTTGGGCTTGTATCCCCAGACTTGGTCGACATTTCATTTAATTGTTCCAATCACTGACTTTGATAGTTTCTACCATTCCTTTCTTATGGTTTCTATCGAAGCCTTTAGGGCTTTTGGCAGTTCTACGCTTTTGCCTTCACGAATACTTTTCATAGAGTCCGATGGACTCTCTCAATTTAGTTTCACCCTGTCTTTCAACATATTTTGTCAAGTTTCTTGCCTTGTCTTTATAACCTAGGCCAACATGTGTATGATTGTGTTTGAAAGTGGATGCAACATATGGTGTTTTGGGTTTGTGGATTCCCCTATTGCTTGAGGATCCTTTCTCCAAAAATAACTCTTTGGAGTTTGAGCATTGACAAAGGAATTTAATCATATGCATGTTTTATCTCCAGCTTTCTTTTGTATCATTATCAATTCATCCAATGATTTAGATACCTTCGCTAAATGACACAATCACATTTTTCAAGTCATTTTCCTCAAGCCGCTTCATCTAAGTCTTCCTTGATCTTAGCAATCTCAAATTTTTAACTCTTTGTTCTCATCAACTATGTGACTCGTAGCATCGCCGTTTGGTCACCGTGAGTTTTCGCTTTAAAGTTGGTTGTTTTCCTCATTTAAAAGTGAGTGAGAAGATTTCACGTGGTCAACGCTCTTCATCATTTTGCCTAATGAATCATAAAGATCCGTGGGGATAAAGTGTTTGTGTATATCACTATCATCGAATTAGAATTAGATGAGTTAGAATGCACCTCATCTTCCTATTTTGCCATGAGGCATATCCAAGCCTCTTCTTCGGTGTCGAGGAATAGTCTCGCTCAGCCGCTATCTCGACTCAACCGTCTTTTTGCACTTGGTCAGATTCGCTTTTTTCACCAACACGGCTTTCTTCGTTTCTTGTCTTCTCTCTCTGGCCAAGAACTTTCTTTCTTCCTCATTCTCGTACTTGTTGACTAGTGGATAGAACAGTTAACATCAAAGTGTCCTGGTTATCATAATTCCAAAGACAGTTTTCTAAGCCTTTTGATAATCCTTCCTGGGTATTCGGCTCTCGATGGTCGCTTTCTTGGGTTGTCGGGCTCCTTCCTCGCTTTGAAGGTGTTGAGCCGCCTTCCTGGAGGTTTCATCCTTGTTCCTTTTATAGTTCTGTTGAATCTTTTCACCATTAGGCAATCTCCTCTTGGTCGATGGTATCCTTGGAGTCACTCTTTTGGATTCTCTAGCCAATAAAGCGGTGCGGCCGTCTGGGTACAACTATCTCTTTTGCTTCTTTCTTCTAGAGCTCAAATTTATAAGCTTTAAAATTTGAGAATAGCTAATGGTTGGAGATTCTTGTCAAGTCCATGAAGTTGTCCTCAAGGCCCATCACCTTCATTTCCCACTCAATGTGGGAGCGACCTTAATATCTTCATACACATCTCCTTCCGTGTGTATTCTTTCCCAAGAAATGAGAGCTCATTTGTTATTTCTATAAACCGCATCCACTGATCCGCAGTTTCACCGCAGTAATCATTTTAAAAATTTTCAAATTTTTGTACAACAATAGTTAATTTATTTTCTTTAATTTGTTCGATCCTTCATAAATTAAAGTCGAGCTTTTTCCCAAATCTCTTTAGCCATTCCGCATGATTTAACTTTGTTGAACATGGCTTTATCGAGGGTTTTATACAAAATATTCGCAACATTATCCAAGTTGTATCTCTTTCGATCCGTTGGTCCACTAGCATCTTGGCTTCTCGACCATGGTTGGTCTTGGTGCAAAGAGGACAGTTGGTACACAAGTAACACGGCAAAGACGCGGTACCACATGCAATGTGTTGTAGCAAAGATCTCCTTCACCATGCGGGTGCAAGAAGATCAGGAGCCCTTACAAGTTTGTGTTTACTTTCCTTATTTGTAATGGCCCATCCTCAATGACAAACCACATTTCATCGTAAAGTCAAAGATATGCCTGCATGCAAATCTTCCAGTCATCAAATTCCTCAATAGTAAACATAGGAATGCGAGTTAGATTTGCTTCTATGATAATAACTTTTAAAAGAAAATTTTAAAAATAACAAGTGTTGTATCTTTGAAAAAGATTGAGATCTAGTTCAAGAACTGAGTGTGGAAGACTCTAATGAACCAACCGCTCGATACCACTTGTAGGTCCCAAAGGATGTTAAAGTAAAGTCTAGAAGTGGGGTTGAATAGCTTTTAAAAAATTTCGATTTTAACTTTAAATTAGAGTTTTATCACAAGTCGCCTTAGTCTTTGAGGGACAGGTTTAGTTCAACCTTCATAGTAGAGTTAGCCACTCAACAGACTCCGAGAGAGTTGTTGATAATATAATTCAAATTTGAGTGAGGTGACCTTTTTTAGAAATACGGAGACTTGGTTTTTCAAATGAAGTCTTACACCCTTTAATTAAAATATGTTTTCAACACTTGTTTTATGGTTAAGTTATTATCATTAGACTTAGCAAATTATCTAACATCGGATATAATAAGCAAGAAATAATTGTCAAGGATAAATGACACGTAGCAATTTTTATAGTGGTTTGAGGATGGGGTAATTCCCTCTAATCCACTCTTCTCCAACCCCGGAGGTAATCCACTAAGTAACAAAGGGCTTCGTTACAAAAGGATGACGAAACCAGCTAGGCAGCTCGATCACACGGTGGCTTTTGGGACTCGACTCTTCACAAGATGGTTATCCTACTACTTCACTCCTTTAGACTTTTGGATTTGATCACGTAGCTCTCCAACAAGTCCAAAGCTTTGGTTCGAATAAGAAACTCACCGCACTTCCTTCAACCTTGGATGTGGACCCCTGTCTTTAACAAAGTTTCCTCTTCAACAGTTTGAAGTTGTCTTTCCTTGTTTGAGTGTGTTGGATTGATTTCATTCGAGTTTTGGCTTGAGGATTTGAATGAATGCTTGTGAGTATTTTGCTCTTGCTTTGCATGTATGTGTCTATTGATTCGTATATCTTCGTTGCATTCAAGAACCTCCTCTCAAATGAATTCCTTAGCTTTTTATAGTGTCTGTTTGAAAAATGTATCCATTGAAGAGATAGATCCATTTTTCAAACTACACTTTAAGGTGGTTGGCTTGTCTTATCTTGTAGAATTTGATGTAGATGATCCTAGAATTAATGCTCTGCAACATGCTTGTAACTCTGCAGGTTTGCAGGAACATCCTATTGGTTCCTAGCTTTCTGCACACTTTCAGCAAAACAGTTTTATGGACTGCAGTCTGTTAGATTCCTCTTTCAGCAAACATTTGACTTTGCTTATCAACGGACATCTTCAGCTTTCTTGAGTCCTTTTTGCTGCTTAACCCTTTGATAGTCTTCTCCACTTAACTGGAGTGACTTAGCTGTTAGTCGACTGATTGAGACAGCTTTTATGGTACTTGACTGATCCCTTCATTGCAATACTCGGTGACACAATCGCGTATAGTCTTCACTTCAATCTCAACTCAACACGCATCTTCAACTTGGCGGCTTGATTTCGCCTAATAGAACTCTATCTATTACATAGTTGATTCACTGCCAGAATGGGGGTGCCAACTTCCTAATCTAAGTTTTACATAGCATCATCAAAATCTATTGCATAAATTTCCCAACAATAGTTGTGGGTAAAATTATTTTTGAGTTCTCTAAATAGGCATACTTAGAGATTAAGCCTTTTTCATTTTTGACTCAATCCAAGGCTTACTTGGAAAAAAGAGAAGTGACTTTATCCCTAACCAACGGATCCTCTCCGTTTTATCCTTTCTCCTTCCACACCTTTCCACTTAAAATGAGAAAGTTTGAATATTATCCTTTAAGTGTGAAAAATCATATTTTTGGTCATATAACTCGTCAGAAAGGTGTAAATTTTATATGCTAATCCGACGTGTTAATTTAAAAAAAAAGAATATTTTTGAAAAAACAATTGCCAAGTTGGCATCATTGCGAGTAAAAACACAAATGTGGGGCATAGTTGGAGTTTAAGATGGAAAACCAAATGCCAATTTAGACCCATTTCCCATTTCCCTTTTTCTCCTTTTTTTATTTTCCTTTTTCCCTTTTTTTTTTATCCCTTTGGTCTTCTTCCTTCTTCCAAAAATTGAAAAATAAGATGAAAAAAAATCCTCTGTAGAAAAGCTCAACAATCAAGGTGAGAAAGTAAAATATAAGCTGGAAATGGGGACATTATTTCTGATATTTCATCTGAGATCGAGAGTTTGAAAAATTACAAAGAAAGTGCCCCAAGCTCAGTATTTACAAATAAAAAAAGGATAAAAACGTAAAATATAAAGGACAACTCTTAACAAATGGCAACTAATGCAAATAGCAACTTTAACTAATACTAAAAACTAATTCCAAACAGAAATGTGACCCTCCCCCCAAGAGTTGGCCATAATGCAGTCCCGCATTCCTATCTTGAAAAGCAAGGCCTCGAATTGAGCACCTCCCATACTTGGTGAACAGTCACCATTCTTAGTGGGAAGAAATCTTACGTGGCAACATAAAACCGACTTTATATTGATCCCGACAGATGGCAATCGATTTCCAAGTGTTTGGTGCATTTATGAAAATGGGATTGGCAACAATATGTAAGTGCAACTTAATTATCACACCAAAAAGAATAGACTAGATAGAGAAACACCAAAATCGTGAGGCTATGTAAGAAATCCACTTGAGCTCACAAACGGTTGTACCAGGGCGTGGTATTCGGCCTGGAGAGGAACGTGACATCGTTTTTGTCGCTTCTTTGTCTTCCAAGATATGAGAGAATCTCCCAAAAGAACACAATAACCAGTGAGAGAGCGTCTAGTATCATGGCTTGAAGCCGTCAACGCTACAATAGACAAAAGTGAATGACAAGGAACTAGCCGAGAGATAAAAGAGACCCTTAGAAGGGGCAACCTTAAGATATTTCATCAAGTGAACCGATGCATCCTAATGAGAGGAGTAAGGATTATTCACTAATTGACTTAATTGATGTACACAGAGGTGATGTTAGGATGAGTCAAGTTTAAGTACAACAATCTCCCAATCACACGCCTATATTGATCGTGTTTGGACAAAGGCACACCTCGATTCACCAATCAACTTCGGACACTTGTGAGAAAGGTGTAGCCAAATGGTTTACAATCTAACTAACAAACATCCTCCAAAATATCAAGAACATATTTGCGTTGATTCAAATAAGTACCCTCTCGAACCTCTAGTGCCTCCAAACCCAAAAATACTTGGCATGACCCAAGTCCTTAATAGTAAACAACCCGTCCCAAATAATGCTTCAATGTCAGATTATCTTCAAGATTTGATCCAATAATCAAAACATCATCCACGTAAACAATAAAAAGAAGAAAAGAGGTAGAACTCTTTTTAATAAACACATAATAATATAGGCAAATTGAGAGAAACCATAAGCAAACAACTTCACAGACAACTTATTGTTCCACTGCCTCAAGGCTTGCTTGAGGCCATAGAGACTCCGTTTGAGATGACAAACTTAGCCTCGGGATGCTTTGGTATATCCATCAGAGGCAACATAGAGATATCCTCATCTAAGTAGCCGTGAATGAGCACATTATTTATATCAAGTTGTGAGAGATCCCGGCCTTAATAGTAGCAAAAGCAAAAAAAACCTCATTGTAACAAGCTTTGCAATTGGAGAAAAATCTCCGAGATAATCCTTACCATACACTTGATCATAACCCTTAGCAACAAGGCATGCCTTATATCTCTCAACTGCTCCATCAGGCTTCATCTTGATCTTATACACCCACTTACTTCCAATAGCCTTTTACCAAGAGGTAAATAAGTCAACTCCTGTGTCTCATTTATCTCAAGTGGTATCCATTCTCGTTGCATACCGTGATCCAATCCTGGATTCTCGCAGCCTGTGCATGGGTTCCAGGTTCTTGTCGTAGTGTAACATTGGCTAGAAAAGAGAGAGATGTATTTTCAAAGAAAGGGGATACATGATATGGAAAAGTGTTAACATGAACAACCCGTAGAAGATGGAGTCGAGCAAGTGATAACAATATGGCGCATGATCATCAACATGATTGATGACAAAGTCTCAAACCTAAGTTGGCTTAATAAGAACTCTAGTGCTTCTTCCGAGCACTAGAGGCCGAGTGTCTATAGAGAGGGATTGTTCAGTAGGTGAAGTATCATTGGGAATAGAATAAGAAATAGAGTCAATAGCAACTGAAGGGAAGAGTGGTTGAGAAGAAGTAAAGGACATGTTGGTGGGAACACTGAATGGAAACTGAGACTCTTGTACACAAACATATATAGAAACAAATATTTGATGCTTATCAAGATCAAAAATACTTGTACCCCTTTTTTCCCACCTCCTATCCTATGAATATACATTTGATAGCTCTGGAGTGAGTTTTTCTTTATGAGGATGAGAGTTTGTGGCAAAGGAAAGACAACCAAATGACCTCATTCTTGAGTAATCTGGTTTTTGCCCATGGAGAAGTTCATAGGGTGTTTTCCAGTGTATGGTTGAGTTAGGTAATCAATAATTATGTAGGTGGTCATTAATATGGAGAAGGGCGTAATTTGTGAGGAACTTTGATTCAAACATAAGAGCTCAGCCACATCCAAAAAGTGCCATGTCTCCTTTCTCGCAATCCCATTTTGTTGTGGGGTGTAAACACAACTCCGTTGATCCAAGATGTCATGTGTGTGAAATAAATGTTAACCTCTTGTTAACAAATTCCATCTTATTATCACTTCTTATTATCTTATGAGATATGTAAAATTGAGTATGGATCATGTGGATAAAGTTCTCAATGAACTTTGGAACTTGTGACTTATGACTCATGAAAAATAACCCAAACTGCCCTACTATGATCATCCACAATGGTCAACAACTAAAGTGTCTGATATAATGAAAAAGAATGGCAAGGTCCCAAACATCCATGTGTAACAAATCAAAAGGTTTCACAGCATGTGATTCACTCAAATGAAAAGGTAGTTTGTGTTGTTTAGACAAATGAGAGATTTCACAATTATGAGAAGCTTGTTTTATTAAATTTGTGCACAAAGGTTTCACCACATCCAGGTGTTCCAGTATATAAGGTGAAGCATGTCCCAACCTTCTATGCCAAATCTCATAGGAATCATTACAAATAGAAGGAAAAAAAGATACAAATTTTTGTTTACTGAGTGATGAAACTGGTACATGATTTTCATCTATAAGAGGAGGTGTAGGATGCAAAATATTGAATCTCCCATGCATTTTGCCAACTGCTATCACTCCTCAGTCCGTAGGTCCTGCAAAAGGCAGTGGGAAGGAAAAATATGCATTTCATATTAGAGGAATGAGTGAGTTGTGCCACAGATAACAAATTGTATTGAAAGGTTAGAACTAAGTGAACATCTGTGAGAGTAAGTTTATCAGAAATAACAACTTGTCTCGAATGAGTCACAACTTTGGAAGAACCATCTGACATATATACAGTGAATTAGCTTTTCAAAGCAGTGATAGACTCATAAAATGTTCATGGATGCACATATGTCTACTTGATCCTGTGTCCACTGTTCTAAAAATCCCCGCCTAGCTCCGATTAGTTTCCACCTAGGTACTAGGCTCCCCTTGTCCACCTAGGTTTTTCTTCCAATTAGGCCCATCTAACCTCACTCAAGTCCCGCCTAACCCCACCCGTGTTGCGTCCAGGAGCTAGACCCTAGCTTGCCGCCGACTAGCGTCTCAGCGTTATTTAGAACATTGTGCGTATCTAAGATCCAAGAATCCTTACTCACTTCTCCAAATGTTTTGGTGCATATTTGTAATGATCAAGGTGTTTCATACATGCATATGTTACAAAATGTGCATAGTTCGATTGTCAAGCATTTGGTTGCCTCTTGTTTGTCCTCCAAAGAGATAAGCCAAACATATATTTAGCAATATTTTGTTGCACAAGCGACGTATATGTTAGGTTGTTGCTTATCATTCCCTTATCTTCCACTATGTTCTTAGTACCCTCGAAAGAAGAGTGTCGCCTAAATTCCCAACAACTTTTCTTGGTTGCTCTCTTAGTTTTGTATACCACTCGGGATAGCCTATCAACTTGAAACATTCCTTTATCTCATGACCTAGAATTCTACAACGGTGTTCACATATTAATTTTTTGTCTTCTTTACTTCTTCTAATGTTTACTCCTCTACCAGGATTCCAGCCCATCACACCAAAGATTACCTCGGCCAGAACCTCCTCTTCCTCGTATTTGGAGCTTTGTCAAAAAGCGGCTCCATCGAATGATTCGAATGCATACCTCTTTGTTTCTCAACACGTATAATCAAGGAGTATGCCTTGTTAACTATTGACAAAGGATCCATAAGTAAGATTTGATTTCTCACAGGATCAAAGCGTAATTTAATCCCATTAAAAATTGCAAAGAACTTTAGTTTTTAGATCCCTTTCCACCAAAGTATTACTCACGAACAATCACAAAGAGGTAAAGGATCAGGCGGCGTATTAATCCAAAGCCCTCCGCAACAGGTAAAGTATGCAACTACTGAGATAAGTTTCCTTGAGCGATAGTAGCTATGTCCTTTTGTAGCCGATACAACAAAGGACCATTCGATTCACCAAATTGTTGTGCCAAATCCACCCAAAGTTTCTTCAGTATGGCATATATAAACGCATCTAATATTTCCTTACTCATAGAATCGAAACCAAGCGATAATCATGCAATCAATATTCTTCCGTCATTCATATTCGGTGAATTTTCATTAGGCATTTTAATCGTACTATTAACAAATCCAAATTTTGATTTAACACCTAGTGCAATAGTTATTGCTCTACTCCAGGAAAAGTAATTGTTACCAGTTAATGGTATGGAGACCAATATCAGACCTGGATGATCAAATCCATGTAGCATATACGGATCGTTATCCCGAGCAGTAGTCTCCATCAAATTCCAAGGCCCAGAAGCATTCTTCAATGGAATCGCCATTAAGAAATGATAATCTTGAAGCTCACGATACCATGTAGAAAAGCTCAACAATCAAGGTGAGAGAAAGTAAAATATAAACCGAAATGGGGCCATTATTTTCGATATTTCATCCGAGATCGAGAGGTCGAAATTACAGAGAAAGTGTGCCAAGCTTAGTATTTATAGTGATTAAGAAAGGATAAAACGTAAAAGATAAAGGACAACTCTTAACAAATGGCAACTAATGCAAATAACAACTTTAACTAATACCAAAAACTAACTCAAAAGCGTAACATCCTCCAAAGGCGAGGACTTGCTTTTTGTCTAACACTCAAAAGAATTAACTAACAAAGTGATCTGCAGACAACATATTTCGCTGGATCTACCACACAACTTACTAATAATTATTTGGTGAGCAATGAAAATAGAAAATCAATCGCTAAACTTTCATCTAGCCTTAGCAAGGATTTTTAAGTCAAGAATGATTAAAAATATTGAAGATTTTGCTATTAATCAAGATAGATTATTCTAATGTTAGTTGTATGTATTAATTAGATTAAACATGGTTAAGTAAACATTCTTAGTAGATGGGTTTCTTTTCTGCTAGACACTTTAATATATTTTGGATGTAGTCACCGCTTTCAATTACAAGATGTGGTGGCGTCACGAGTCCTTGTGGGCTTGCTACATAGTGGCGAGTAATCGTATTTGTAATAATATCTTTAACTTTGTAGGTAGGGTTACGTCTCGATACCCATGATAGTCATCGGTGGAAACATTTGGTAAGGCGGGTAAGTTGGCCTAGAAACATATTTTCTAAATCTTGGGTAGTAAGTTTTCGGGATGATTGTTGATTAAGTAACCAGGCCTTGCTTCTTTTTTGGGAGACCAACATTTTTCTCATTTGAGAGTTCGGGTGTTGTGCAATATTTTTAAACTCGGACGAGGACATCGAATGGATTAATAATTGGGTCGTTGGATCACCTGGTTCAACCAATTAAACCGTTAAAAACTACATTGGCACATGCACACACACACATATAATGTACATACATGTAAAAGATAAAAACAAGTATGAATGTAAAAAACTAACAAATACAAATCAAAATAAAAATTTAAATTAATAAATTATAATACCCTAATATAAATGTAAATAAAATATTGGAGAAGATATATGCTAATTTAATAAACATATTTTCCTTTGATTTTTGTAATAAAACAAAAAAAAAGTCTATTTACTAACAAAATTAAAAAAAAAGAAAAAAAAATGATTCGCATTAAAGAAGTCACCGGTTTTTGGGTTTTTTGCCAGGTTTCATTGATCGGGTGATAATAGTTTTTTAGCCACCCAGTTTTAACACATAATCGGTTCGGGCATGTAACTAGTTCCCAATTAAACCGGTTGGTCCAGTCCGGTCCGATTTTCAGAACAATGGTGTTATGGAGTTATGGTAGTTGGGATAAGGTAAGTTGATGTTGATGTTAGTGGATATGGCAGAATTTTCGATAGAGGTAATTGAGCAAATTGCCCAAATTCCTATTTCTGATGATGGTGTTAATTGTATGAGGTGGAAACTTACATCTTCAGGATGTTTTTCTATAACCTCTGCTTGGGATTCTATTAGATTGAGATATCGGTCTAATCTTATGCCTTGAGCCATTTGGATATACTTTTTCACTTCCACTGTTTCTATCTTCCTTTAGCGTCTTTTGTTACATCGATTACCTCTTGTTTATATTTTACAGTCCAGGGACGTCTCACTTGCTTTTCTATGTCATTGGTGTGCTTCATCTTCTTCTTATCATTCAGAAACTATCTTACATCTTTTCCTGAAGAGGGATATGGCATGTATTGTGTGGATATATTTTATCACATTGATTCATATTTTCCCACCCCTTATAGTTATTACTTTTGTGTTTTTGAGTTCTTTCCTACACCACACACACTAGGCACGTGGCTTTCATTATTTCTTGTTTGATCATGTGGCTAATCTGGATGGAAATGAATAATGTGAAGCATAGGGATATTATGTTTTTGTCTTCTCATGTCATTTCACAGTTTGAGCGTCATTTGCTTCTATTGGTGGTGAGTGGACGATAAACTACAAGGGACTAGGCAGATTGCACTCTCTTGGAAGTTTTACGCAGGTCCAGTTGAGTCATGTCGGATTCCTTGCTCCATCACTATTGTTTGGTTGCGCCATGGTTCCTCTTGGGTCAAGCTAAACATTGATGATTCTTTTGATTGTGATACTCAGCTTGCTGGTGAAGAAGGTCTGATACGAGATCATCATGGGGAGCTGCTTAGTGCTTTCCACACACTCCTTCAGGCTTCTTCGTGCTTTGGCGATGAGATACATGAACCACAAATTGATTTGCAGATGGTTGTGCAGATTTCTACACATGTCTGTATTGGATTAAATTTGATTATTGTGGTTACATTGATTCATTTGGGTCACCCAGGTTCTTAGCATATTCAACATCCACTTTATGAATTCGGTAGATACTTCAGGGTATCTAGTTCCAGATCTCGCATATTCAACGCGAGGGTAACCAACCGGGCCATTTTCTTGGAAAACGTGGTTGATTTCCCCTAATCAATAGATTTTTCAACCTACCACTGCTTCCAAACATCTTCTAGCTCTTGTCCAGATTAATCTGTTGGGTTATCCATCTTTTAGATTTTGCTAGTCTTGGTCTATGTATCGTTCTAGTTGTTTTGATTTCATTTGGTTTAGTCCTTTAATTGTTTAGGGTAGTTTAGGACTTTTTTTTGTTGTTTTGAAGCTTGATTGTTGCTAAAAGGTCTAGGTCTATCTATTTTGTATCAAATACCCCCATCTAGGCATCTACTATTGAAATCTTCAAATACCCCATGAAACTATAAAAATAATGTTCATGAACAAAAGTAGCCTTGATTTAAATAAAATGTTAGATTTACTTTATGTCAAATTTTACGCAAGACTAATTTATTAAATAAAAATAAATTGTAATTTAACATTTAAATTAATATAAAGCTAAATGTAACTTTAACATTATACGTAAGCCACATTAGTATTTTTTTGCATAAATCTTCATTACTTTTACTTTAAATGTATACATTTAATAACTAGTATAAAAAAAATTAGATTCAAATTAGTATATATTATTCAATTATGCTTATAATCTTTGTTATATATCGTACATACATCTGATTGAATATATTAATCGATCAAATCACAACGTGCGGTTATTTATTATGATGAAAGTGAAAATAATATAGATTATAAAAAAAAAGATTTTATACAATGTTATTGTAACTAAAGATCTTTATAAAGATTAAATAAAGAAATATAAAAATCTAAAATATACTTTTTAAAATAATATAATATAAATGTATATGAAATAATTTTTTAATTAAATATGCTTGATAATGTATTAAGCTATTTCATTATTTTAAATTGAGTTTAGATCAATTTCTTTCAAAACTTGTCTTAAACAAAAAATAAGTCAAATTATTAATATTGTCTGATAGTATTTATAAGATACTTTGTTCTATAATTTATAAAATTTACTTTTTATTTTAAAAATTAAATTCTAGACTAGTTAATATGTTAATATTACTAATACTTTCCAGAGGACAACTAATACTTTTCAAGAGAAAAACTAATATTATTTAGAGGGACTAATAAATAAGTTACAGGGGACTATATAAGTTTTTGGGAGACAACTAATATATTTTAGGGAAAAAACTAATACTTTTAAGGGAAAAACTAATATTGTTTAGAGGTAATTACTAAAAACCTTTAAGCGAAAAACCTAATACTTTTCCGGCGGATTAGTAATACGTTTTAGGGGATTACTAATACTTTGAGAAAAACTATTATTTTTCAGAAGCATTACTAAATTACTTTTCAAGAAACTACTAATACTTTTCCGATGGGCTGCTAATACTATTTAGAGGAAAACTAATACTTTTAGAGCCATATTGATACTATGTCGTGGCCTAATATTACAAAAATATCACTGACTCTAGTCATATTATGACGTCGTCTATATTACAAAAATGCAACTGGTCCTAAAATATTATAAAAATACATAATATTACAAAAATACCACTGGATTTGTGTTTATTTGTCTAAAATTAAACCCAAACTATTTTTCATGCAAACATATTCTTTCTTGAAACCACGACCTATTTATTAAGTCTCCATCCAGTTGAAAAAATTGAAAAATTTCTCTACACAATTTTGATGGATACTTACCATACCGAATTTTAACCGTACGTGTGGTACGATCGCCATTCGCATACAGGTAAACTTCTATAAATTAATAATTTTGGGACTGCCAATATTTATTAATTTAACGAGATTTTAATTTAGCAAATTATTAATTTTGTTTGCTGTCTCTATGTCGGGACCAGCCAAAAGTATTATTTAAACAAAATTATTAATTAATCGAGTATTAAATTATCGAAGTTATACGGTATATTTAGTATTCACTATCATCCAACCATCTCCCCATCCTCTCTCTCTCTCTCTTTCTAATTTCTTTAAAGAAAAAAAAAGTAACACTGGAAAATGAAAAAGTGTACCAAAAATATATATATAAAAAGGCAAAATTCTCTCTCTTAATCACCACACTTGAAAATAAAATTACGCGGCCTCTCACATTCTCCTCTTTTTCCTCTCTGTCTCTCTCTCTCTCTCTCTCTCTCTCTCTCTCTCTCTCTCTCTCTACCTTGTTCAGTCCTTTCATCCATAGCGATCTGATGCAGAATACAAAAATTACGTGTACGTATATCTGCATGTTCATACAACTCCGTTCTAGGGCATTGTTTTTGCCCTAGTGCATTCTGCTCGTTGATTGATCCTGATTACTTGAGACGGAGCTCGATACATATATCATTTAGCGGCATAATTTGTAGGGAAAATGTCGTCGTTCGATTCATTAGACGCGTTTTTGTTTGCCGCGAGCGAAGCTTTCTGTAGTCCCATCGCACTTTTTATTCAGATCCAGGTACTTTTCTTTTCCTTTTTAAAATGTAATGTTATCTGGAATGATAAAACAGACAAGTTGTTTATTTCCACAATGGAAATGTAGGATGTTAATCTTTAATTGTTACTTTGCCTGTGTTTTTTATCTGAATAAAAATGTTGGTAGAATGATTTGAGCATAGTTTTCGTGAAGTAGGTAGAATGCATTGGCATGTCGTTGTTGTCAGCTCAAATTTAGTGGCATTTTATACTTTTTTTTTATCATCTTCCTCTTTCTCTTCCTAATTTTGTGGTAATATATTTGATGGCAAATATATTTTTGATTTCGAGTGTCAATTATATATTGACGAGTCTCTTATACAGTTATACGTGAAGAATTACATTATTAGCGAATAACCAGATATTCGAATATTTGACGCTTAAGTGGCATTTGTTTTTCGGTTAATGACACCATTGTAGTGTTGGAATTTGTTTTGGTAAAATGGGTGTTGACCCGATTTTGACCAAATATTTAAATGGTTTCCATTAGGGAAAAATGGAATTAAATTATTTGTAAAAATTCTACTAAGAGAGTAGATGAGAATAACATTTGAATTTCTCAAAACCAATTCCGGGTGAATGAGAAATTAATGCTAGAAGTTAGCCACTTAAAACTAGAAAATAGGATGGAAAATGAAAAATGTGGGGAAGGAGAAATGTTCCATCCCACATAGGAAGAGAAGGCAAAGTTTGCTCACTTTATAAATCCCTAGTTGGACTTATGGGTTTGGGCCCTTGGGGGCACCCAAGTTTTTAAAGGGTGATGGTGGTGGGTGGTGCGTGTGGAGGGAACAGGCCAATGAATCAAGTGATAAACTAGGTCAACAGAAACCTATTGCTTATTAACAGAAAATAACAGAGATTATTTCCTCCATGAATCACCTGGAAGCAGCATAATGTTTTATGTGTAAAGGATTTTAGAGATAAGTATTTAGAATGCAGCTACAACACTAAGGAACTTATTTAAGGGAAGGATTTTTACATAGAGTTCTGATAAATTTGGAATCAATAGGCATCAAGATCAATCATAGCCTCTTCAGTTTATTTGCTGTCTTTTATTTTTATGTTCTGGATTTGATTTATTTCTTTGTTGACTTTACGCGAGTTGTAACTGTGGATTTGTTGCTTTGATATTGCAACGGTGCGTAGGACATTGTTAATTATAATGCAGATTGTAGTTTGGCAAGTTCTTTAATTTTTTTCATTGGGAATCAGGAATTCTGCTTGAGTGAACTTTGTTGGTACAGTACCTCTCCAAAGTGCTATTCAAAATCCACCAATTCCTGTGTATATTTGGTGGAATCTTTCTGTTACTAAACCTCAATAACTACAATATACAGGAGACAGACAGTAAAGATGAAATGATAATGGAACTTTATCTTTGTTCATCTAGTATGCGTTGATATGTAGAGATATTCTCAGGATGTATGACGTATGACATGTATGCTCTTTGCCTCTTTCTACATTGGTAGTTGTTGTAGTGAAGAAAACTAATAATAGTTTTCTTGATTTCAATCTCATATTGCTTTGATTTCTTCAGTGTGGACCAGTAGTATTAAATTGAGACTGGGGAACTTTTGTTCATGCTGCAGGGATTTTTTATTTGCTTAATTCTCGCTTTTGGCTGGTCTTTGGCTTCTTATGTCAGGTAAAAAGTTTGATGGTTTACAGTCTAGCTGTGTTGCCAATACTATACATGGGTTATTATCTGCTATAAATCTTGGTGGTATGCTCATAGTTTACGATTTAACCATGTTTCTTGCAACAGGAGTAAAGAGATAAGAAGGATCAAGGAAAACATAGAACACGGCAATAACTTTGCTTTTCTTTGTTATGATATTAATGACCTGGAGCATTCTAGTCAGGTCAATCTGCCTAGAGTTTCTGTTGTTATGCCTTTGAAGGGTTTTGGGGAACACAATCTACATAACTGGAGAACTCAGGTGAATTATCCTTTCAGTTCTTACTGCTGAATTTTAGTTGGTTCAGAATTATTTATATTTTAGGGTTAATTACAAATATTACCCCTGAGGTTTAACCCAATTTCAGAAAAACCCAGTTATCTTTTAAAAATTACAAATACCCTTCTGACATTTGTTTTTAGCTTACAAAATTGCACCCCTCTTCGGGAGTATTTGTTAGGTAATACAAATTTTCAAGGGAATATTTTTAATTTTGAAAGATAACTGGAGTTTATTGTAATTAGGCTAAACCTCATGGGTAGTTTTTGTAATTTTCTCTATATTTTATTGTTTAGGAATATATATATCTGAAAACTTGGTTATTTCAGTCCACTACTACCACTAGTGTGCTTCTTTTAAAGAATAGTTACTCAAAATAGAGAATGTTATTGGTTTTAAATCAATTTGTTATTTTGGTCAATCTATGTTGTCCTGCCTTTTTTATAATCTCTTTTCAGTTTGAAGATAAATAAAGTATGATTCCGCAGAATAAATGCTTTGATTTCCTTGAACCAGAATCTTAGACATGTTGGGCTTCTTTAAAAGTCCCGTCTTGCTATTACACATAGCATATTACTTTTCCTTTTTAGGGGTGCAAAAGTTTTAAATTTTACTACCTCATCAACAGATGAATAACCTAAGGAATATGTTAGTTTTGATTATGATTCGGTTCATAAATGCTGCAGATTACATCTTTATATGGTGGTCCCCTGGAATTTCTTTTTGTGGTTGAGAGTACAGAAGATCCTGCTTACCATGCCGTAAACCATTTATTGAATGAATATAAGGTCTGTTCCTTTCCGTGAACTACCTACATGTAAGATCGAACGCTATTCTCTTATATTATTTATTTTCTTATGGATGCACCTACTAATTGTTCCTGTCACAATAGATGACAAAATGTTTATTTGAGTTGTTTTGCCAATGTAGTCATTATATTTGCTTGTGTAGGATTTTGTGGGAAAAGTTCACAACTTACTTTTTTCATTATTATGGTTTTTATATGCTTGAAGTCCGGTCGCCCCAAATAATCTTTTATTTATATTGTCATCAACATTTGCTTGTTTATGAATTTAGGTCCAAGTTCGAGAATCTTAGTTGGTCATATTGTATGAACCTTGTATATATATGATTTTCAGCAACTTTCTAGGATTAAAGTCATCATATCTGCTGCAGTGTATCCTCAATTCATCTCATCTCTCCTTAAAAGAGAAAAACTAACCAGTCTTTGTTACAAAATTTTATTTTAAGAATATTAGTCTACTTGCAAGTCAGGTATGGAGTATGAATGTGTTAATATGTAGCTTTACTTCAAAAGACTATATTTTATGAAGGTTTTGTGCACAACAATCACATGTTAGACATTGTCTGCAGGAATGTGCTTATTGTCAAATTGTTATCAGTTTTGGAGTGGAGGACTAAATCAAACTTTGATGAAGTTAGAATCCATCGTGCATTTAGAAGAAGATAACAGATCATGAACTTTACATAAGTCAAAATGTCATAATTTAATTAATTTCAAGTATTATACTTGTCAGTCTGCAAATTCTTTTTCCTTTTGAAATGAAACATTTCTATGCTGGCTTAATGTAGAGCATCAGCAGATTAAACTTTTTTGAGGAACTTCGAATTTATCAAAGCTGTATAGGAAGTATGATGCTAGTAATTATCGAAGCAATTAATTGAGAAAAGGATACACTGCAATTTAAGTTTTAACAGAAGTTGCCTGCATGCAAAAGAAAGCAATTTCTAAGGGCACTAGATAATGAGAAAACTTGCTGTGTGGGATATTTGTATTTCCATTTAGGTTATGATCTATTAAGCCATAATGCTCAACTGTTTGGAGAATTTAGGTATACATTCTGCATAAATGAGTGCCCTTTACTATATTAAACTGCACTTTTTCTCCAACCTGGCTAAGATGAACACGTGTTTTTGCTTTTTTATATTTTCCTGTTTTGTTGCTCATGTTTTAGTGTAAGCTGCATCTCTTTATGGTGCTGTACTAATATCTGTATTCAAGATTTTTCAGCAGTAGATATGCTTATTCTCTAGAAAGCTCTACAACAGAAAATGTATCTCCTTATGCAAGCTTATAAAATTGTCAGGATGATGTTGATGCGAAAATTATAGTAGCTGGTCTCTCAACAACCTGCAGTCAGAAGATTCACAATCAATTGGTAACAATTACATCAAATGTTGTTAAATTTGGCTGGAAGTGCTGTAATTTTTCTTTCATTATGTTTCTGTAAGCTCCAAAATATATCAACACAAGAGACAACTGTTAAACTATATATTATATCGTGAGATTGGTTGACATATGTAACATAAGTTTATGTCACTTGTTTCGTTAAGGTATTCACTGAACAGACCCCTTCCAGATATTTCATTTTGAAACTATATGGCTTTAAGCTTCTCATGAAGGTTTGAACAGATTAATTTTGAGAATAGGCTAATGTGATCCTCCAGAAAATATAATGGAGCTCCATTATTATAAGTTTATATTTTGAAATCCATATTTGAAAGAACTCTTCAGAAATTTTTAGGAAAGAGAATCAACTAGATGTTGCTTTTCACGATTCCATTGGATGGATATCATTTATGCATCTGTTGGATATTGCATTTCATGCAAGAACTGTACTTTTGCAGGTCGGGGTAGAGAAAATGCACCAAGATAGCAAGTATGTGTTATTTCTAGATGACGATGTTAGGCTGCACCCTGGGTCCATTGGAGCTCTCACTGCTGAAATGGAAAAGAACCCAGATGTATGCTCATATATAAACCTTCCCATATTAATTAATTTATTGCTCTTGTTATTTTCCTGAATGATGCTTTTAAATCTTTTTTATTTGTTTGATTCACACTACTTATGAATCCTTTCTGGAAAAAAATGTGCAGATATTTATTCAAACTGGATACCCTCTTGATTTACCATCTGGAAGTTTAGGAAGTTACTGCATATATGAATATCACATGGTATGTTAGTGGTTCTTCGTGGCAATGTTTTTTTTTTTTTTTTTTTTTTTTTGTTTCTGTTACCAATTTTCTCCTGCAGCACCTGTAAACACACGTTTCTTTCAGTAAGGCGTTAAAATTTTATTTTGCAGGGTGGGGTTGGTTGGTTGGGTGCGTGGGTGAGTGGTATTTGAACTGAGAGAGGGAAGTGAGAAGGGAGCCATCACAAGTTTGCTAGGTATTCACTAGAGCATGTGTGTGGGTGAATCAATCATGTGTAACTGTGTGCTTTACTAAAATCCAGAGTCAGCAAGATGTATGCAAATACACAGTACATATATTACACAAATATTCAAATTTTTATGATGATGCAAATGTAATACTTATAAGAAGATTCTCATAGAAGGATTGTTATGCCATAATGTTCTCGAAACGGTTCTAATTTTGCTGAGCTTCTTATTCGTCAGTTCTTCATTCTTTGGATCAACCGAAAATCAAGCATAATGCTAGTGCTTAGAGCATGTCATTCCATACGTATCTTGAGATCAGTGGCTTCATCTTGAATCTTGTTCATTTTCAGTTTTTCAATGGTATACATTTATCAATCAAAGAGGAAATACTGTTGGCTGCATTCAGGAATTACA
Source organism: Rehmannia glutinosa (assembly GCA_016081115.2). Taxonomy (NCBI): domain Eukaryota; kingdom Viridiplantae; phylum Streptophyta; class Magnoliopsida; order Lamiales; family Orobanchaceae; genus Rehmannia; species Rehmannia glutinosa. The sequence goes on along the minus strand of CM071931.1, from coordinate 48,339,727 downwards.
AGGCCATTGGACATTTTGGTGGTTTAAACCTTAATTAGGAGCTTTGACTCTATGATGCTATAGGCAGCCATCGGTGGTTGTAAATGGACTTTATTCTTTAATTCATGAAATGGATATTCTTAGAATTTATTTAGAACAAGAATCGTCTATGGTTGTTAAGTCTCAACTTAGACTCTATTCATTTTAGTGATAACTTTGAGTGTTATTCATGAAGCAATTTGAAATGTTTGATTGGTTGTATGTGACATTCATGATTATGTGAATGAATATGATCGTCTCTGTGCAAATTTAGCCCATTTTGCGCCAAGTATCAATCAGTGACTTGGTTGTGTGTGTGACTCCTCAAATATTAACAAGTTATATTATAAAAAAGGAAGTGGAGAGTAGCTAAATGTACAAATAGAATAAGCATATTCATGAACGTGTTGGTTATCTTAACAACAATTAGTCTCCCCTGTTTAATTAAATTTAGCAATCTCTTGATTGTTGTCAAGCTCCATAAGTTGGATGATATAATTTATGGTCTTTCCCTGCTTTTTCGTTTCTTTCATACATTGTTTCACTTCGACCTTAGTTTTTCTTTTTTGACAGTTGTTTTCTGTTGTATAAAAATGCATCAAGTTCATTACTATATTTTAACATGCTGTAGATCAGAAATAAAAATTTGCAATATCTATAGTTTCAGATTTTAAGTTTTAAGTAGCCATTGGAGTCTTCATTTTGAATTGAACTAGTCTCTGAAATGAATTGTTACCCCCTTTATGAAAAGGAGATAATGTGTCTACTGTCTATTCTAGTTTCTTAATGTATCTGCTTCACTCTAGGAACACAATAGTGAGTCAGCGTCCAACCTACCTGGTCTTGTTGGTCATTTTATGTAATGTTGGGTTTCTCCTATTAACAATTTATTAACATTGCAACCTTAGTTGTGGTCCTTTATTTACAGCCTTGTTCCATGGGATTTGCTACTGGTGGAAAAACGTTCTTTTTATGGGGAGGATGCATGATGGTAAGCATTTTATGGATATTATAAATTAGATTGGCATATGTTCAAGATTCTTATTGTGAATTTTTAAAATGCAGATGCATGCAGATGATTTTAGAACTGATCGTCATGGTGTCGTTTCAGAACTTCGAGATGGAGGATATTCCGATGACATGACTCTTGCAGCTATTGCCGGTAATTTCGCACTTAAGTTGATTATGTCTAGATCATGCGTAACTTCCTGTACCAACCATATAAATAACTAAGATATTGAGCTACATAGTATAATGTCCATCCAGAATGTGCAGTTAAAGATAATATCATTATATCTTTTGGCTCCCAATGCTGAATGAATATGTAATTTGCTGATATTTTGCTTACAGGGGCTCATAAAAGGCTCATCATATCGCCACCAGTTGCTGTTTTTCCCCATCCACTTGCAACCGATCTTAACTTTGCCAGGTTTTTTTAGTGTTGTCGATACTTGATTTCCACTTATAATTGATCATGTAGCTTAAAAAAAAATGGTTCCAGCATCAGTCAGTTTTCCTATCCATGTAGGTATTGGAATTATTTGAGGAAGCAAACATTTGTTTTAGAATCATACACAACGAGAGTCAACTGGATTATGAACCGGGCACTATTCTCTGTCCACTTCTACTTATCGTGGGGATTTGTAGCGCCATATCTTATGTCTGGGATTCATGTGGCTGCAGCACTGAGGTTCTACTATAAAGGATACTCAGTCGGAGAAGCAGCTTTTCTGTTTAGTGGTAAGTATATCACTTATTTGTAAATATGAAGATCATAAACATGTGTAACCACAACTGATATGAAGAATCTTTTCTGTTTTCAGTTCAATTGAATATTTTCTGAAATAAGTCTCTGCTCTTGGCTTTTGGTCGTTTGCATTTATTCATTGTTCTTCTTGATTGTTCAGGGTTGTTCTTGGCTGCCTGCCTTGCTATATGTACAGCCATTGAACTTTTTTCGATGTGGAACTTGACAAGAATAGAGGTCCAGCTATGCAATTTGCTGTCGCCAGAAGCTCCTCCTTTATCACTTGCATCTTTTAACTGGTGTCTTGTAAGTCGATATCTTATTTTCTTCTGTACCGATCCATTTTCATTAAAATATAATTTTAGACCTACTCATCTTTGAGAATTATTGAAGATTAAAAGGTGTACAAAGTAAGAATCTGAATTGTGTTTATTGATTGAAGGATGATACACCTTATATACAAAATACAATCCACCTATTCTAGGAAGGTAAAGATTTACAAAATCAAATCTCCTATAATTAAGCTATCTAGATAAGGAAACTAAATATATACATATCTATGTCTATAACACTCCCCCTCAAGCTGGAGCATAGATATCTATCATGCCCAACTTGTTACAAATATAAGTGACCCGAGCTCCGTTGAGAGCCTTGGTGAAGATGTCACCTAGTTGTTCCCCAGTCTTCACATAAGTTTTGCTCAATCTTCTCACGAACAAAGTGACAATCTATCTCAATGTGTTTGGTTCGTTCATGGAAGACAGGATTTGAAGCAATGTGAATTGCAGCTTGATTATCACACCACAATTTTGATGGAACTGGAACCTTAAAACCAATTTCAGTCAAAAGTTGTGAAACCCACACTACTTCACACGAAGCCTGTGCCATTGCCCGATATTCTGATTCTGCACTAGATCGTGATACCACATTCTGTTTCTTACTTTTCCACGAAACTAGGTTTCCACCAACAAATACACAATATCCAGTAGTGGATCTCCGATCAATCTTGGAACTCGCCCAATCAGCATCAGAAAAACACTCAATATTATTATGTCCGTGATTCTGATACAATATACCACGTCCAGGAGCACCTTTTAGGTAGCACAATATTTGTTCCAAGGCATACCAGTGATGGATAGTAGGAGAAGACATGAACTGACTTAAAGTGCTTACTGAATAAGCAATATCAGGACGAGTTACTGTAAGATAGTTTAGCTTTCCAACTAATCTCCTATATCGTTCAGGATCATTAAATGCATCACCATCCTTTGTAAATTGATGATTTGGAGGCATTGGAGTGTTGCAAGGTTTGGCTCCTAGTTTTCCTGTTTCTGCTAACAAATCTAGAACATACTTTTGTTGAGACAGAAAAATACCTTTTCTGCTCCTTGACACCTCAATCCCCAAGAAGTATTTTAAAGTTCCCAAATCTTTAGTACTAAACTGATCTTGCAAGAATGCTTTTAAGGACGAAATTCCCTGAGAATCACTTCCAGTGATAACGATATCATCTACATAGACAACAAGTAGAATGATGCCAGAAGCAGATTGCTTGTAGAACACAGTGTGATCACTTTTACTCTTTTGCATCCCAAACCTCTCTACTGACTGGCTAAATTTCCCAAACCAAGCACGGGGGCTCTGTTTCAACCCATATAATGACTTCCGTATACGACATACCTTCCCAGACTCCCCCTGAGCAACAAACCCTGGTGGTTGCTCCATATACACCTCTTCAACAAGATCTCCATGCAAAAAGACATTCTTCACATCAAGTTGGTGCAAAGGCCAATTGTGTGAAGCCGCCAAGAAAATAAATAATCTAACAGATGTCAACTTGGCAACAAGAGAGAAAGTGTCAGAGTAATCAATCCCATAGGTCTGAGCATAACCTTTGGCTACTAAACGAGCTTTTAGACGAGCTACGGAGCCATCAGAATGGAATTTGACCGCAAAGACCCACTTGCAGCCAACAACTTTCTTGCCAAGGGGTAGCTCAGTTAAATCCCAAGTTCCATTTTCAGTTAAAGCTTGCATTTTGATGAATCATTCTTTGCTTTTGATCAGGATCGACAGGGCCTGGTGGACTGATTTGGAACTTGCACCGAATCAAGAGAAGCCACAAAAGAACAAGAGGCAGAGGATAATTGAGTGTATGTGACACAAGAAGAAATGGGATGAGTGCATTGACGTGTACCTTTTGCGAAGAGCAATGGGCAAATCCAGATCATTAGCAGCAGGATCCGATGACGAAGGCAATATTGGTTCAGGACTAGGGTCAGGAGGATGGTGGCATCGGGAATAGACATGGGTAATTGGTGGTCTTTGGTCCACCAATGGTGGCGGAGGTGGTATCGGACTAGAGACAAAACCCAAATTGTGATAAACTAACACCTCATCAGTTTCTTTAGAATCGGCAGAGGAAGAATTATTAAAAAATGGGATGTGCTCATGGAAAGTGACATCACCAGACACCAAGTATCTGTCCAACAGGGGAGAAAAACACCTATACCCCTTCTGAAGGCGAGAGTATCCTAGGAAAATACATTTCAAGGACTTGGGATCTAGTTTGGAAACTTGGGGATGAACGTCACGAACAAAACAAGTACACCCAAATATACGAGGTTCTACAGGAAACATAGGTTTGTGCGGGAACAAAATTTGGTGTGGTGTCTGAAACTGTAAAACAGTGGAAGGCATGCGATTAATTAGAAAACATGCAGTAGAAACAGCATCAGACCAAAATCGCTTAGGTACATTAGTATGGAACAAAAGGGCTCTAGCTGTCTCAAGAAGGTGTCTATTTTTTCTTTCAGCAACTCCATTTTGGGATGGAGTATCAACACAAGATGACTGATGAAGGATCCCATTTTGGCGCATATAGGATTGAAAAGAGGCAGAAAAATATTCTTTAGCATTATCACTTCTCAAAATTTTGACAGAGATATTGTGTTGAGTTTTAATTTCAGCACAAAATGATTGAAAATGAGATAGTAATTCAGCACGAGATTGCATAAAATATAGCCAAGTCATACGAGAGAAATCATCCACAAATGTAACAAAATATCGAAATCCATTAGAAGAAACAGAGCATGGTCCCCAAACATCAGAATGGACTAACTCAAAACTATGACAAACCCTCTTATTAGTGCGAGGAACATAAGACAAACGATGATGTTTAGCAAACTGACACGACTCACAATTAAAAGACGAAACATTATGAAATTGGGGGTATAATTTCTTGAGCAAAGGTGGAGAGGGATGGCCTAAGCGACAATGAATTTCAAAAGGAGTCAATGTGCTGGAACACGCTATGGGTTGAGATATCCGATTGTCCAAAATGTAAAGTCCACCTGACTCACGTCCTCTACCAATAATCCTCTTCGTCAAAAGATCCTGAAAGAGACAATGATCAGGGAAAAATGAGACACAACAGTTAAGAGCACGGGTAAGTTTGCTAACGGAAATAAGATTAAAAGAAAAATCGGGTAAACTAAGCACGGAAGTTAACGGAATTGTTGGTGTAACATTTATAGTGTCGGAGCCAAGGACATTAGAGGTAGACCCATCTGCTAGGGTAACTGAAGAACGATGTTTAGTAAGTGTGGAAAAGAGTTGTGGATTACCTGTCATGTGATCTGTGGCACCAGAATGCCAGAATCAATGACCCACTGTGAGGATGAAGAAAGAAGACATGTAGTGGTTTTACCTGATTCAGCAAGAGCAGTAACAGACTGAGAATGCTTAGATGCTTCCTGAAATTGGAGAAACTTGGCATACTCATCTGCTGGAACTGAAACAATCTGGTCGGGAATGGTGGGAGGGACCTCGTTTACAGAGGCAACATGGGCAGATTGAGAGCCAGAGCTCCTCTGGTTCCGTTGGAGTAACTTTTGACAGGTTCTCTTTGTATGACCAGGTTCATGGCAATAGTAGCAGACAACGCCCGAGTCTTGATTGCCAGAATTCCGAGAACCATTAACACCGCCCCTATTAGTACCCTGATACCGAGAACGACTCGTCATTCCACCATTTTGACTAGCAAGAGCACTAGGTTGGGGAACAGATGAAATTTGAGAACTAGGAACCATACGAAGGACCCTAGTAAAAGCCTCTCTTAATGTAGTAACATCAGTATTGAACAAAATTTGGGATTTAGCGACATCAAACTGGGAGTTGAGACCAGCAAGAAAACTCATAATAGCCATTTGTTCTCGCTGAGCCTGTTGACCTTTGATATCTGTACTAAACGGCAACAGGGCATTCAATTCTTCATAAGTACGCTTGAAATTCATAAAATAGGCATTAAGGGACTGGTCCTGTTGTTCTGCCCGATAAAATTCTTTGCACACATCAAAAATTCGAGAAATATTTTCTTTACCCGAAAAAACAAAAGAGAGATAATCCATTACATCTTTGACATAATCGCAATGAGTGATATGTCCAGATTGTTCGGGCTCAATAGAATTACGAATTTGTATCAGTAAAGTAGCGTCAACTCTCATCCACTCAGCGTATTGTGCATCAGTTTTAGCCGGAGGATTATCAGTAAGATGACTCTCCTGCGAAATACTCCTGAGATATAAACGAACCGTTTTGTTCCAATCCAAATAATTAGTCCCATTTAATTTCTGATCAGTAATCTTAGCCACAGACGTAACCCAACTCGATAACCCAGGCTTAGATGTATCAGCCATTAGAGAATAAAAAACAAAGCAGCCAGCAAAAAAAGAAAAAAAAAGGAACGAACAAAGATCTAGAACAGAGGAATAAAACCCTGAGCAGCGGAAATACTCGTCGGAAAAACGAACTGACCGGAGGAGAAGCACCGTCGGAAACCGGCGCACCCCGTACGAAAAGCCGACGCCAGAAATACGGCTCCACGCGCCCACATGCGCCGGCGCGTGAAGCTGGGCGAAAAGAGCTGAGTGGCGCGTGAGGCCCACTCGCGTTGAGTTGGAAGGGTTGGCCGCCGGGAATAGGACGCTGGGCTGCGAGGGAAGCTGGCTGGATGGGTGGTGAAGACACTCAGGCACTGAAACTGACAACCCACGAAGCTGCTCACTGGGCAGCAGAAACCCTAGCTGTGGGAAGAAAAAAATAAACTGAACCCAGAGATCTTTAGGTTTAGGCGATTGATACCATGTACAAAGTAAGAATCTGAATTGTGTTTATTGATTGAAGGATGATACACCTTAGATACAAAATACAATCCACCTATTCTAGGAAGGTAAAGATTTACAAAATCAAATCTCCTATAATTAAGCTATCTAGATAAGGAAACTAAATATATACATATCTATGTCTATAACAAAAGGTAAGAGACTATTATAATTATAACATCAGAGGTGGAGCAACTTTCTGGTACTTCTCATGGGAAAATGGGATATCAATAGTAGATAGAAAATGCAAAATATCGGACACATCTTTAACCTTTGTGCAAGTTTCGGGAGGTGAACTAGTTTCGTCCATGTGAAATGAGTTTGGCGAAGTCATTAAGAAAATGATTTCCCTTTGTTTACCGAGTTTGCTCATGTTAGATTACAGCCACTGGAATCATTGATTGATTTACAATTAAGCAGGTATTTATTGCTATGCTGGTCGACAATTTTTTGTATCCCATATCTGCAATACGGTCACATTTTTCTCAGTCTATCGATTGGTCTGGCATCCGATACCATTTAAAGGATGGGAAGATAAGCAAGGTATGGCTATTTTGAGCTCATTTTTTCACTCCAAAAATCGCATCTGGAAATCACATCTGGCAATGCGTTCAAATTATTTTTGCTGATTTCTGAGTGAAAGAGAATAATGATGATATCCCCTTGTCATGGTTATGCTACGAACGAGATGGTATTGTAATGTTTGAGTGTGGTGACTGACACTGTTGTTACTAGTACTGCAAACCATAACTATAATTACAAAAACCTCATGAGATTTGGGGTAATTACAAAAAAATCCAAAGAAGTTTCAAATTACGGAAAACTACATTAAGGTTTAATTCCGTCTTATATTTTGCCCCAACCATTAGTTGACGTGACGGAATTTGCCTACGTCATCAAATATTTAACAATTATATCCCTCAAATTTTCTAAATATTACAAATCACCCCAACTTTTCGTCTAGCTATTTGTAATATTTTGAAAAGTTGAGGGATGTAACTGTAAAATGTAAGACGAAAAGTTTGGGTTATTTGTAATATTTAAAAAAGTTGGGGATGCAATTTAAATATTTGATGACATCAAAGCAAATTCATCAGTTTAAGTAACGGTTGAGGTAAAAATATAAAACTAATCAAACTTCAAAGGGGTTTTTGTAATTTTAAACTTTTCAGTTTTGTTTTTTTTAATCCCAAATTTACAAATTTTACCTGATGAGGGGGGCATTCTTCTCCGTATAAACTTTCTTAACTTTTGATGCGAGAGAACAAAAATAATTGTCGTTTAAAGTTTCCAGTAGGAAAGTACAATATGCAATTAGTCTGAGTATTGAAGTTGTACTGTGCAGATCGAAAGAAGCAAGGGTAAGGGACCTAAGTACACAGATTTAGGAGGAAAGCAATTGTATGGGAAGAAAGGATCTCCAAACAACTATTCTTTTATTAGATCTTTGTCTAGAAGTTTTGATCAATGGCGGCAACCCAAGAAACATGATTTGTAGAGGCGATACATAGTTGATAGAGATTGTGATTCTTTTATCTCTCTGATTTTGCAAAAATTACTAGGATTCAAACTGCAATTTTTTTGGAATTTGATTAGTTGAGGTAAGGTTCATCGATACGAATCACAAATCGTAGGCTCCTGATTATTTTGTAGATTAGTTTTATTCAATTGATTCTTCAGGTTGGAGGTATTTTTCTGAGCTGATTCTTGTAATTGTATTGATGGTGTAATTTTGTGAGGTTATTATTTATTCAAATACTCAAGTGTAAGATTCAAAATTGAAGTATAGATTGTGTTATTTTGTGGCCTAATCGTGTACTTCTAGTTTTAAGATTTTTTAGACTGCATTTTATTGCATCAATACTTTGAACTGAAAATTAGTAAGTTCGACTTTGTAATTTTTATTAACCTTAAAAAGACCTTCAAAATTTGGTATTTTTTCGCATGCAAGTTATTCTTGGAAATAGTCTAATTGAAAAGTAGAGTAAATAATTCCATTCCTCCCCCTCTCCCCAATAGAGGTTTTATAACTCAACAAAATCCAATTACAAAGCATCCTAATGCCAACTGGCAACAAATTCAACCTGGATCAAATCAAGAGATCCAAGCTGGGAAATCAGTAACCCAAGGACGTGCTTCACACAGAGTAGCATTCTCAACTATATTTATTTGAAAATACAGAAATATGCTTCACACATCGAGTTAACACAAGATTAATGAGTTTTACCTTGTAAAATTGAGGGATATTTGATTGATGATCTTCCACCAAATCTTTGTAGCAACTCAAAAATCGACCATGTAATCGTTCAAATGCCAAATTATACGACCAACGAATAAAACTTTTTGAGAATGATTACATATTGACAAATTATATGATCGATGAATAGAACTCTAAACTCTTCGGGAATGATTAGGCCAGGTCTCTCAAGTTTTGATCAATTGAATCACACCATAACTAGACAGCATTTTCTCTCACCAAAGGAATTTCACATATTCATTTGAAAGCAAAAAGAATAGTACTCAAGTATCATTGTATCAATACGATTTTAGCTTTAATAGTATCGGAGATAAGCAAGCACACCTTTTGTGGTTTATGTTTAAAGATTAACAAGCAAGCAAAGCAAATGTGAGAATAATCAGTTCCTGCTTATATTCTAGCCATTCTAACTAGTAGGGTTTTGGCCAAATGGAACCAGAACCAGAATCGCGGTCAACGGTTATGGTTTCAAAATCGGAACCGGAACTAGAACCAGAACCATGTAGGCCGGTTACGTTTCCTTGGTTTCAAAAACCGTGGAACCGATTAAAACCGTTGATTTCAAGGTTAACACCGTCGATTTTTAATTTTTTCAGTAAAAATATGTTAGAATAAATGTTAAATGTTTATTATGATGTTTTATATTCGCTAACCGCATGAGACACGTCTTAAACCAAATATTGTAAGCAAACTACATGGGCTTTGATTCCCATCTTTTCTTGTAACTGAAATTCATAAATTGTTTTTAAAAAAATTCAAAAAATTATCAAAAGAAAAGAAAAAGGTTTTGATTAGACCAAAATGGGAACAATGGAATGGTTCCGCTTCCGGTACCTTGCCCACCCCTTGCTAAAAGCCTATATCTTTGAGCATTTAGAAAAATGGTTTAATTAGAAATATTACCCAACTAATTTAGTCTAATAACCAAAAAATTCAATTATCTTTCAAAAATTACAATTATATCCCCTTGATATTTGTTAACACTTCACAAATTGCATCCATTGACTGAGGTAATTGTAGAAGAAAAACAAACTTCAACGGGGTATTTATAATACCTCGATGGGGCATTGTAATTTTTTTGAAAGATAAGTTTTTTGTAGATAGACGAAAACCTCAAGGGTAGTTTTTGTAATTTACCCTTTAGAAAACAGACAAACAGATTGAGTTTTTGTACTCCCATTGCTAGATCGACCTTAGGCAGAATAGTGACCTGTGAGTCAGTGACTTTGAAAACAATGTGCAGAGAGGACATATATCCTTCTTCAGGCTACCATGCACTGTATAATATTATATTTTGATCAACAAACCACCTTCTAAAGACTCTTTGTGAATTAATCAATCTTATAGTTAAGATTTAGCTAGTAGAGATTTTGAGACAAGAAAATGATATAAATTCAATCGTAAAAAGTCACACATTCATATTCCGAAAGCTTATAAAGTAATAAATTCCATGAAAACTACCAGAATAGGATGAGTAAAAAATCCAAGTTTACAACCATAAACTATAGTTCAGGTAATCCAAAGATCCCACCGGTCGTTAGTACTGCAAATTAAAAAATGTTGGACAGTATATATGTATGTGCTCAAACTTTTCATTGCGTGCATTTGAAGGATTTACCCCAAAAATAATACGTTCAAATTGACAAATACAGTTGTCATCCAAAGTAATTAGTCCATTCAATTACTCCACTAGATCTCCAATGTAAAAGTCCTCAATCATGTCAAAGACGCGGGTAGCATGTTGTGGCCTGTCACAACATGAAACGGATTTCATGAGTCATCATTCACTTAACTATGCAAGAGCACTGCTAAAACTGGAAATAGTTCAAAATTTGAAGGCAGATAATGTCGAATGTGAGCCAAGTGTGATTAGGAGCAGATACTTGAAATCACACAGTTAAAAGATCCCTACAGTCGAGATTGAGTTAGAGGAGCTATTCATTGGGTCAAAAAATTGCTTCATCCAAATGCCAAAAACATACATGATGGGTTGTTAAGAGCTTACCCGAAGAAGCCTTCAGTCGAATCATCACCAGCATGTGCTAGGATGGCGTCACCACCAGGGTGTTCTTCGACATAAGAGGTGACATCGTAAACCTAGAAGCTCGGCAGATCAAGCACTCAGAAAGTTTACTCTTTGATGATCACAAAGGAGAAATTCAAAAACCTTTCTTTTGTATTAAAAATAGGGATAACTACAAAATCTACCCTGAGGTTCGAATTAATTACAAAAAAAAACCCACAAAATCAACCTCAAGGATATTTTTTGTATTATACTTTACCCCTTCATAAACAAAAAAATTTCAAACATCCCCCTTACATCTGTAAAAATATTGCAATTAATCCTCTTACATTTAATACAAAATCAACCTCAAGGATATTTTTTGTGATTTTCAAATATCTCTAGGTGTTTTTTGTAATTAACCAAAACCTCAACGGTAGTTTTTGTAATTATCCCTAAAGAAAATGAGAATATGTCACATATTGTGTTTAAAGAAACCTTCTCTTTTATTATAATCCAACAGTCAGTCCTCTTGTTGTGCAATGAAACTTCGGCTTTGGTGTATGCTTTGGACACCTAAACAAACATATTGGCAAACAGTAGCAATTCTTTGAGAATCCATGTGATAAACTTGGTAGTGACGAAAACATAGTAATTCAATAAATCAGCATGTATACTTTGACAAACAGAAGAGTACCTACAGAAACGAATAAGTGGAATAAAAATGATGGGAGCAGAGTTATCAAAAATTACCAAACCTTAAGAAATGCACAAATTAGTATGTTGTTGTCAAATTTTGAACATTAGTAACACTGGATTTTACGTTTGACGTCAATAATTACAATTTGTTTCTGTTTCCGTCGGTAACTTCCTTTCGATCTTTTATGAGAGGAAATGTAAAACTAAGAAACTTCTCATGAACATTTTCAATTCATAAAGAATAGGGATAACTACAAAAAACACCCTAAGGTTCGGGCTAATCACAAAAAACTCCATTGGTTTTTAAAAATTACAAAAAACCCCTTGAGGCTTGATTATGGCTTACATTATTCCCCTCACAAGAAAAAAGCATTTCAAACCCCCCGATATATATATATATATATATATATATATATATATAGAAGTATTACAATTACCCCCTTATATTTAGGACATAATCAAACCTGAAGAGGCTTTTTGTTATTTTGAAACATCTCTGAATTTATCTTGTAATTAGCTGAAACCTCAAGGGGGTTTTCGTAATTATCCCTAAAGAATATTGGTGGTATTTGTTCATTAGTTTAAAATCACAAACAAATTCTTTATCACTTTAAAAATCTGCTAGTATCATCTAACCTTCTTCTAAGTTCGATCTACAAAGCAATGTAAATAAGCTTTTCTCCTCTTTTTGAAACCTAACAAGTAACTACTTAAACATGTCTGGGAACGACATCCGATAAAAGAATGTAGTCTTTTTCTTTTCCTCTGATCCATAACTAGCAACTCGAACATGTTAGTGAAAAATTCACGAAAAAATTATTCTTTTCCTTTTTCTCTTTATAAACATTATGATTTATTATTAACAACTTAAACGTGTTAGTGAACATACGCAAAAAAAATATATTGCGGAAAGAAGAAGCAATGTTTTTGCGACAAGTAATTCAATTAACGTTGATGCTTAAGAAGACAATGGACATTCAAACGTTGTACCTTAGCACTAACATTTGAGTTCACCAGTTTTACATAATCTGCAATCCATCAAATTCAACCAATCAACAGAAACAGTAAGGGACTAGAAATCAGGGATGCCTTGTAACATTTTTCACGGATTAGTATGTGAATGGCGTAAAAAACTAACCAGATTTACGCAGGCGCGGGATAATAATTAGCACGGTGAACAAAAAACCAAGAAAAAATGTCAACGTAATTAGATCCATATCAGAACTTTCAGCTTATCTGCCCACAAACAAAAAGAAAAATGGCGGAAAAACCAAAGTGAAGCACAATTCACAAAACCCATAATCCATAAAAAAAAATCAAAAAACGAAAACAAAAGAAGAAGAGAACAAGCATTATACTGCTGGATTAAGTTGAACAAGTTCAATGCAAAATCAGCCCATCTCCTTTATAGAGTTGTACAAGAATTTAGGTTACATAAATATGTGTTGGTGACTGTGGGAAGAGATGGAGTAAAAAAGAATGAAATGGAGATTTACCTGAGATGACAAAATTTCGGTTGGACTGAGAGCCACTGGATGAATTTTGATTTACGGCGGCGCTGTGAGGTGAGAGATTTCCGGGGAGCAATACTTGTAGTTTAGACTGTCAGTTATGGGTCATTTAGTCGCCAGCATCTTTCACGGATTAAATGCAACAAACTTGAATCCCCTTATTATATTGGGAAAATGACACAAATGCCCACCTATTTTTGACCGTTACCTGCAAAATACTAAGATTTTACCAAAATTACCTAATAATACGTTGCCGCATTCTAATTACCAACAAATACGCTCAAACCCAGAAAAACCAAAAAACAGAGCACCAATTAGAGATCTGAACACAACAGCCACAACAAGTGCGCAAACACTATGCGAAGGAGAAGAACAAGGAGAAGACATCTTTTCAAGCACAAAGGAAGAAGAATCGGACTGCACATCAAGAAAAGAGAATAAAAACATACAAGAACAAAAAAACAACAAATAGAAGAAGAAAGCAGGAGACATTTTCATATTTGTTTCAATTATGTTTCTTTCATGTTTCAAATAAAACAACAAAGAAACAATAAAGAAACAACAAAGAAACAACAATGAAACGAAAAGTAAACAATACATCTTATACAAAAAATTTGAAAAATAATAAAAACAACAGATCAACAACATAGAAGCACAAATGTAAACAACAACATCGAAAACTGTGAAACAACAACAGGCGAAAAAAAAATCAATAGAAACAATAAATAACAAAATAAATCCATTAATACAAAAGAAAAAACACCATACTTCAATAGCATCAACGCCTCTAAATCCAACAACTTTCTTTTTGGATGATTTTCCCTTAACAACTTGTTTTTCATCAACATCCACAAGTTTCATCTTTCTTTTTTAGAAGATGAAGAAATTGAGGCTTCAGATTTTGAACAAGAAGTTACCAGAATCAAAGAGAAAACAACCAACAATGGCGGACATGCAAAGGAAAAACCAAACGTCGAGAGGAAAGAGAGAGAAGAGGTGACAGATTGGACACAAAAAGGCTGCAGCGTAAATGAGGGAAAAAGTAGAAAAAGAGCGTACAAAAAGTAAAAAAAAAAGTATGAATGTGTGATATTAGTAAAATCGGGATTTGTGCCAAAATGAGGATATTTTGTGTAATTTCCCCTATTATATTTCTAATTTGAAAATCATCCCACATCCCATACAATATATCTTAGGCCCGATATGGATCGGGCCTATTTGGTCTGGCTCATGGCACCAACAAACTAGGATGGTTTGGTCGGCCCATTTGGCCTGGTATGTTTTATGTGCAATTTTGAAGTACGAGCGGCTTTTGGACTCCAAAAATAGCAGTCCGATAGAATTTCGCCCCTACCCGAGTGTTCTTTCTAGCCCTGCGGCTCCCAGCACCTACCCAACCTGATCCATCAATAGCTCTAGTTTAAACCCTGATTGACACTCTTGTAAAAGATAAACGATACTACTTGAGTATAAAGTCCGTAGTAATTTTCCTTATCAATTATATATAGTGAATCTACTCTAAATTAATCTAAAACTAAAATTAATAATATTGTATTATGTTCTAGTAAAATTTTCAACTTAGTTAATAAATATTTCACGTTAAATTTATTTGCGATTCTATTTACTTAAATTTTAATGGCTATTTGTTAACATAGTTTCTTTGTTAGCTAATACATTTTTATAAATTTCCTACGCATCATAAATCTAAAATACATAATATATATAATTTTGAATAATGTTTTTTAAATATATAAAATATTAGTAATATATTTTCCATTATTAATGGAACTACCAAATTTTCATAGAGACCTTGCTAAACACAAAAAGGTCTTTTAGGTTAAATGTAATTGATATAAATAAATTTTAAATGGCCAAACTATCATAATTTAGCAGCGGCTATATTACATTTCTTTTATTAAAAAATGTAATCACTTTTATTTTTTATTATTACTACTTGATTATAATAATTATTATTGAATAACTAGTTTTTACCCGTGCGATGCACAGGGTGTGCCATGTCGAACCATATGAGATGTGTCGAACCAAATAAATTGAATGGATATAAAAATAATAATTTTAATGAATAAAAAACAATAATAAAGATTTGAAATGAATTTATCAAATTAAAACACTACTTGTAAAAATTACATATTTTGGAACACTTCTTTATACACCACATTCATCGTTTGTTTGTTTTTTGATTCGTCGTCACCACAAACCAATATTTTCAACCTCATAATCACCAATCAAATGTCATTACACAATCTAATAGAATGATCCATGTTTCTCAAAAGCATAACTGGAGTCCCAACCTTCAAATGCAATTCATGGTTAGGAACGTCGGAATATTTTATCCCAATTAAAAATTCTGGCGTGTGCAGATAATGAAAGAAGTCAACATTAGCATCTGAGTTATAGGTGCTGTCAGAACTCAAATACATCTGGCCCTCCGATGAGTTTAAAGACGTCATATATTGATTTATGGATTCAACAACATCGAGGGTCGATGCCAGTATAGCCCTTTCTTTCAAGTATGTCGAATCATCAATGACGTCTTTAAATATTGGATAAGTACTTTCTACAATAGCTGCAATCGGATCACAGAAGATTCTAGCAAAATATCTTCAGGCATATCAATAGTGGCACAACCATCATTTGCTCATCCGATCGTTCCATCTCTAATGTTTGAGATCCATTTGGAAAATTGGGCAAAAATTATTATAATCATTGGTTTCGCCAAGGCTTTGAAGACGCATATTCTTAGTCAGTTTTAAGATTGTGAAATCTTTTCATAAATACGATAAATTAATCATTGCATCCACAATATCTTGTCAAATTCCCTTGGGTATAACATGCAATACGTGTCTGAAGTCTCCACCAAATAATACTTGTGTATCATCGGTACTTCGTCCTAGATTAAAAGTTTAGAACGAATAATCAACTCGACAAGCGGACTCTCTTGCTTGATATTGCAAGTTGAGTCTTCATTTGGGGTTAAGGAAATAATAAATCGCGAATGTGCAGTCCTGCCACTGGGTAAGAGAAGGGATGCTATGTGCAGGTCCCAAGGGGTGAGTTGTAAGGTTTAGAGGGGGGGAGAATTGAACAAATCTTACCAAATTTTCGATTTTAGTCCTTTTAAATAATTTAGAGTTTACTCAAATTAGCTAAGTCCTTAAGGGACAACTATGTTGGATTACTTCAACAAAGTTACCCACTCAACAGACTCGACTGAGCTATTGATAGTATAACTTAGCTGTGATCAGCTAACACTTAGATTAACAGTTGATTTGGTTTTGTTCAACGGAAGACTTATCACCCTTGATATTTTTAAACTTATTTTTAACACTTATTTTTAGCAATGTTATTATCAGCTAGGTTCAACAATATAAACTTAAACAACAAATATCAAAATAAGCAGGAAATTAAAGTGTTGTAAGTAAAATGACACAAGCAAATTTTATAGTGGTTCGAGGATGCGGTAATTAACAGTTTTTCTCCTACTCCTGGAGGAATCCACTAAGTAACAGATCTGATTACAGTAGTTCTCAGTCCGAGTCAGCCTTGATCATACAGCTGGCTGCTCCTGGGACTCATCTTCTTCACAAAACAGCTGCCTTGCTACTTCAGCTCCCTTCGAACTCTTGGAATTGATCACACAGCCTTCCAACGAGCTCAAATCTTCTTGTTCGACCTTGAACCTTTCTACAGATCCTTCAACTTGGAGAGTAGACCCCTTTTGTTCTTTAAACAGTTTCCTCTTCAACTTGATGAAGTATTCTTTCCTTCACTGAATGTGTTGGATCGAGTTCCTTCGATTTTAGGCTTGAGGAATGTCTTAGAAAGCTTGAGAGAGTATTTGCAGGTTTGCTTGCTTGATTGCTTGTAAAAACAATAACCTTTTTCTCAATTGTTTCCTCAGCCTTTTATAGTGTTTATTTGAAAATTTGCCCGTTGAAGAGATAGGCTATTTTCAAATAACACTTCTTGGTTGTTGGCTTGTATTTTCTTGATCGACATCTTGTGATGGTGACATATCCTCGTGTTAAATGATGCCTGCAGCGTTTCAGGTTCTGACACAAGCTCAGTGCTTCCCATTGATTCATTCTATTTTCATGTTTCTGGGATGAGCACTTTTAGACATCGTAGCTTGGACGTATTACTATATTGAGTAAAGTCCTTGACTTCCGTGTAGCGGATTAATATCAGTCGACTTGACATGACAACTGCTTTTACCCCTTTGACTTGAGTCTGCTCCAATCTTTTTGGGAATGATTCAACTGTCAGTTCAACTAGCAGACTTGGCTCTTAACTGACTTGACTGTCACTTCTTTATTCTTTACTCGGTGTCGATACAATTTGGATCTCTTCTTGATCAGTCTGTGCCTTTCATCTTGACTACACTCAGCTGACACACAACTGGATCTTCTCTTTAATCTTCAGTTGACTCTTGTATTCTTTAAAATAGATGACTTCACTCAATTCATGCAGTCCTATCTATTACAAATATAAATACAAAAAATGGGGTGCCAACTTCCTATTCTAAGTTTTACATGATATCATCAAAATCTAACAATAAATTTCCTAACAATTACCTAACTTAAATAATTACAGTAAAAATAAACAGTGTAGTAACAAAGAATGTATGCTTTGAATATGTCAATTTTATTGATCATATCATTTTTGTACTTTACAACTTGCACTTTACAAAGCTGTTACATAATATACTCTATACACTATATTTGAGCTATACTATCTATTACATTGTATCAGAGCTTCTTATTTGTACAAAAATACATCAGGTATCAGATCAATATAGGGAGGATGAAATTACAAGAGAAACTTACAAAACTTGTATTTACAATTAAGTAAAATAAATTGAAGGGGTTACATCCGTCTTCAATGCCTCGGCTGCTCCCTTCTTCTTTCTTCATCTTCAGCTCTCCTCATGTCTTCTTCAGCTCTTCTTCTTTTCCTTTCTTCTTCATCTTTCTTCTTCCTTTCATAGGCGCCTTTAGCAGCAGGGTCTTCCCTTCGCTGCCTTTCTCCCCATTCTCTCGTGACTCTTTTATTCTCAGCCTCTTGCCTTCTTATTGCCTCCTCGTTCTTGCACTTTACTTCAAGATTCGCAAGATGGTCGTACCCACCCAGTAAATGATCCATTTCTTGTGAGGATCAATAAACCTTGTATCCTTAGGTCTTGGTTGTGATGAAGTGTATCCGCTCTTCTTCCACCTGCCGGACCTTTCCCTCTAATCGACTCGGCTCCTCCTCCGGGAGTGATCAGTCTTGGTACCTTTCGGTGAGCGATCGCTGAACTCTGCTGCTTCTCAGCTGATTTTAACAAATCAAGACCTTTATCCCAGTATAAGTCCCACGCATGTGGTAGAGTCATATGTTTGAAATAACCTTCAGCTTCTAGAGTTTGAAACTCCTCTAGTGATCTTGGTTCAGATCCAGCATCAGGTATCGTGATTTCTCTTGGGGGTTTATTGCAAGGGAATCCTTCAGTAATCCTGCTGGGGGGTCATCGAACCGCCTTAATATCCTTTATGCGCTCGGAGTGTTTCTCAACTACCTTTTCAAATTCAGCTTCCATGGCCTTTCTTGACTCCCTGACTGCTATATCAGTTTTTTCTTCAATTGTCAGCTCTTTTGGTAGTCTGCTGAGGATTGAGGCTGTTACATCTCCTTGTTGTGGGGTCTTAGCAAACATAATTTTCAATGGGGGTTTTTTCACTGAGCTTTCTTCCCCCTTGCTTGCTTCCCCTTACTTCTCTTCTTATCACTCCATTGCCCTTCCTTCAGCTCCCTCATGGCTTCATCTTTCCCCTTTTTGGTATCATCACCAAAGGGTAGGGCTAAGCCAAGGAACATACCACTCAGGATAAAATATAGCCTGTGATTCATGGAGTCATGTTTGTCGTGGGTGGTGGAGTAGGCTGCTCGGAATTCAGATTGTAGAGCCTTCGACTTAGCTGCCATCAGCTTCATTTCTTTCTAGAGGACCTTAATCTGATGTTTGACGTTGGCCTCCATTCTTGCAACTTCATTCTTATGCTGTTGCTTGAGCAACTCCATATCGATATGTGTGACTCATTCATCCTAAATATGTGGTCTCATTGCCTCTGCTAGAACTTGAGGTTGTCGGAGCTCCAAATCACCATATTTGTGAACAAAGACTTGAAGTAGGTGTCCTGATCACGCCTCAAAGCGTTCACTTGTCCAACCCATTCTATAATGCGCAAAACTACTCCTCTGATATCTCCGGTAATTGTGGCATCTCTGTTATCAAGCCTCTGGTTCAATGAAGCAAAGCCATGCTCCATCTTCTCGATCTCAGCACATATGGCTTTAAAGGCTTTCCGTAGTCAGCTGTCTCGGCGGACTGATCCTCGGGCCAAATTGCATCAAATTTGAAACCAATAGGCACTATAACTGTTTCACCTGGAGCTCGAAGTTCTTCTTGGGGTACTTGGACATTGTATCTGGCTCATTCCACAACTGATTCGACTTCGAAAGGAATTTGGGTTCGAACAGAAAATATTTCGCGAAAAGATCTTCTAGGGAAGATAGGTATCTCCACATCTTGAGTTTGTGGAGCCTTTCCCTTTTATTTAAATATTTCTTCAGCTCTATATGCCTCAGCTATTTCAGAATCGTAGGCATCTTGAGCAGCCATGTTAGCCTGCTGATCTGACTGATCCTCACTGTCTTAACAACATCCTCGGTATCAGTTGTGGATTTTTTTTGAGTTATCTTTTCCTCGGCTGCTTTATCAGCTTCATCGGAGTGTGATGGTGCCATTGGGAGTGGCCCATCAACCAATACAAATTTCATCGGAGCAGTTTTATCATCGACTTGGCTCCGTATGGTTTGAGCATCCTCATCAGTTGTGTCCCTGTTAGATGTATCAACGAGAATGGACTCAGCTTCATTATCTTATTCTAGGAATTTAGTATCGATGTTTTCCTGGGAATCATGAAGGGAGCTGATCTCTGCTTCTTTGCAGCAGCCTCCACATGAGGTGCAGGCTCATTCTCAACAACCTTCTTACCTAGGGAAGTTTCAACCTCCTCTAGGCCTTCGTTACCCTCAGCAGTCTCAACTGCTAATGGGCCTTGTACATCCTTGTGTGCACTCTCAACCACAACAGGGTCTTGGACATTTATCCCTTCAGCAGAGTAAGCTGTTTTGGGGTCTTCAATGGCATACTTTGGAGTCTCAACTACTAGGATTGCACTTTCAAGGCCAGGAGTCTCAACTGCCATGGCCTCGCTTCTATTCTTTGCCTTAGCTGCATCAGCAACATCATCGGCCTGCAGTGCAGTTGAAGTCTCAACTGCAACAGTGTGAACCGTCTGAGCGTCGTTAACTTCACTATGCAGAACATTTAGATTCTCTCATTTGCCTCCAAACTTCATAGATTGGTCTCCCACAGCATCCTCCGACCTAGCTGTGGTGGTGTGAGTTTTTCCCTCATCTGACGCACCAGCTGAGTCATGAGTAGCGGGGTTACTCAGCACATGAGACTCGGCTGTTATTCCTTTTGAGTGATCAGTCATTCAGGCAAGTGTCTCAACACTTTCTACAGGAATTAGCTTGGATAGGGTGCCCGCTTCATCACCATCCCTAGCTTCATCGCCGGATTTCCTGGTGCCATCTTCTGAGTGCACATGTGATGTGGTGGCATCAATGGTTCGCACCACATTCATTATATCAGGGCTAGTAGAGATTTGAGAAGACTCTCCTAGACCCTCTTGCATACGTCATTCATGCTGCTCTTTTGATTCTCTTATGGCTTGCTGGAACTCAGCTTTTTCTGCTGCCACAGCAGGGTTGATCTCCTCTATGTCACTATCGATGCTATCAGCTGGTTCCAGGGCATGTTCAGTAGCATCAGTAAAGGCACATGAATGAGACCTTTTTGATTCTTCAATAGCTTTGGCCTTCTCCAAAGCCCTTTGTTTCTCTTCATCCTTCCTTGGTAAAGGATGGTCATTCAGAAATCGGGATCAAGGGCAGAGCTAATAACTATGTCACCTAAGAAACTCAAGAGCTCCTCCTCTTCTTCAATGAACTCTGGGCTCTGAAACTGATATCTTGAGTAACTCAGCTTCCATCTCCTCCATACCCTCAATTTTTCCTGAATATCAGGATAGACAGGAGATAGCATCACCACATCATCATCTCCTTCTTCCTGAATGGTAGCGAGTGGAGCATGTTCCTCCTCAGGTTCTCTTGTATCTGTCTGAGGGGACTGAACAACTTTTTCTTCAGTGTGCTCAGCTGTCTCAGCTCCATGTTCCTCCACAACTATCTCGCGAATAGCTGGGTCATCAACAGTCTGCTGATCCACATCAGCAGTCTTCTCGACTTCAGTGGTGACCACTTCACCACCAGCAACATCCTTCGACTGCTCTTCTTGAATTTCAGCAGTCTCTTGTGCAGGTTGAGTGCTGGACTCAACTTTCTCCAATTATGACTTCTTATATAGTCTTCTTATTTTCATTTTAACCAGAGGAATTTCTTCCTCTTCAGCTTCTGTGGGGGCTTCTGGCTCCACCATCTTTATGTTCTTTGCTGCAGCTGGCTAGCGAGGCACAATTGAGCGTTTCTTCTTCACAATCAGAGAAGGTGTAGATGTATCCTTCTCGGTCTTGGCTGCATGGGCAGGTGCGTCTTTAGGCTCGGCTACAGGAGCAGGAGCTTTAGTGGATTTGGCTGCTGGGGCAGATGCTTTCTTGGGACTGGCTGGAGGGGCAGGAGCTTTCTTAGCTACAATAGCTCTATTCTTTTGAGTCGAGTTAGGAGAAGGAGCTGGGGCTGTTGCAGCTGTGTCTTCCGAAACTGGATCAGCTAATTCACCCTCACTGGTGTCAGCTCTTCGTGCATGTGCTTGCCTCTGAGCTCCAGAAAGATTGGCCTTGAACATCTTCTTGTTGACATGGAAGGGCTTTCCATGTCTCAAGGCAATTCCCTTCACCTGCATAAGATGGCCAATCACCAAGCCATATCCCAACGAGCCTCCGAATAGACCACCATCAGTAATGGTCTTGTGAAGCACATTCTGGCAGATGCAGCTGAAAATAAACTCAGCCCAGTTTACTTTCTTTTCCTCCATGAACATAGCCATCACGATCAGCTTAGTTCGAGACAGCTGATTAAAGCTGCCGAACTTCATATCAATGCACTTGGACACCATGTCCATCAACTTATGGTAATCTTCTTTGATCAGGGCCTTCTTGGCTGTATAAACAGCCTTCGCAGCTGACTCATGCTTGGCAATCTCTTTCCAAGGAGCAACTAAGTTGATGTCTTTCTCAGTTATTTCCTTCAATCATTCTGAAGGTAGGTTGCAGTGCTCAGCTAGGTCCGCAACAGATTATTTTGAGCTCCTTATTGTGGACAGATGATCGAATCTCCCCATTGTGAACCTCCACGTTCACGTAAAACATGGCTACTTCATTGGAGTAAGTATGAGAGAACTCCATTGTAAGAAAGTCTTCAAACTGGACTTCTCGATCTTCTCAGTGATCTTCTTAACCAGGGCCTTATCAGCTCCCTGTTTCAGCATACCTTTGAACTATACTGTCAATCCTGAGTGGATCTTCTCGGACATTTTGACAAAATTGAATGAGACATCCATTTTCACGAAAAGTAACCAGTAGAATAAACGAAAAATCTTGCTTGTCGAACTAGGGTTTTTAGAACTTGTATAGAGAAAAACCTGCTCGCTTGCAGAAGGTGAGAGTGTTGTGAGGACAGAGAAAGGTGGTTTTGGTTTAAATGGGTCTTGAAAGGACGGTTTTTGGGATTTGAAAAACTTGATCAAAATCAACAGTCAGGATTCAACCTTTGAAACCGCATTAAATTCCCCGCATTAAATCCATCATCATTTATATCCAATCATAGACTAAACGTGTGCATCTTTTGTACTGACACCATAATTACACTGATGTAATGTCCAAAACATTCCGCTCGCAGAAAACGACGTGTTTTGTCACTTAGCTCATAAATAACTCAGCTATCATCCAAAAGTGACTCAACTCTGCTTCTCTTTTCACATAAAATCACTCAGCTGTGAGCTAATTCGATACAACTGATTTCCGTCTTGGCTATTTCACTTGGCTGGAATGTGAAACTTGCTTATTTTCATTTCTCTCTTCTTGGACTCTGCTGATTCAGTCTTCTGAGTCACCTAACTCAGCTCAATCAAACCTAGCTCATTCTTAAGCTCTTCAAATCTTGATTCACATAGGGGCTTAGTGAATATGTCAGCTAACTGCTTATCAGTTGAGATGTATTCCAATGATGTCTTTCTTTTCAACATGATCTCTTATAAAATAATATCTGACATCAATGTGCTTTGTTCTGGAATGCAATACTGGATTCTGAGTAATTGCAATAGCACTGGTGTTATCACACATAATTGGAATTTCTCTTTCTTCAATATCATAGTCTCTCAGCTGTTGTCTCATCCATAGAACTTGGGCACAACAGTTGCCTGCAACTAAGTACTCTGCTTCAGCTGTGGATGTATCTATTAATCTTTGTTTCTTGCTGAACCAAGAAACCAATCTATTTCCAAGCATTCGACAAGTACCTGAAGTACTCTTCATGTCCACTCTACATCCAGCATAGTCTGATTCTGAATAGCCTACTAGCTTGAATCCTCCATCCTTTGGATACCATAAGCCAACTTCTTGGCATCCCTTCAAATACCTTAGGATTCTCTTAGTTGCAGTCATGTGACTCTATTTTGGTGCAGATTGAAATCTAGTACATACACCTACAACAAAGGTGATGTCTGACCTACTTGCTGTTAAATAGAGCAATGATCCAATGAGGGCTCTGTATCTGGTTTGATCAATAACTTTGCCATATGCATTCATATCCATCTTGACTGATGTGTTCATGGGGATCTTCACTGATGACTTTTCATCCATACCAAATTTCTTCATTAAATCTCTGGTGTATTTGGTTTGACTTATGAAGGTTCCATCCTTCAATTGCTTAACTTGAAGTCCTAAGAAGAAAGTTAGCTCTCCTATCATGCTCATTTCAAACCTCCCTTGCATGAAGTTTTAGAACATGTCACACAACTCTTTATTTGTGGATCCAAAGATGATATCATCCACATAAATTTGAACAAGCAATATACTCTCTCCATCTTGAATTCTAAAGAGTGTTCTATCAACTTTGCCTTTGGTGAATCCCTTGTCTGTTAGAAACTAAGACAATGTGTCAAACCATGCTCTTGGTGCTTGTTTCAATCCACACAATGCTTTCTTGAGCTTGTAGACCTTATCTCTAATAGTTTTCTGCTCAAAACCTGGAGGTTGTTCAACATAGACTTCTTCCTCTAAAAGTCCATTAAAAAATACACTCATTACATCCATCGATATATAGTGAAGTTCTTGTGTGCAGCATAAGCAAGAAACATCCTAATTGCTTCCAATCTAGAAACAAGAGCGAAGGTTTCATTAAAATCTATACCTTCTTCTTGGCAATACCCTTTGGCTACCAGTCTTGCTTTGTTTATTACAATAGATCCTTCCTCATTCATCTTGTTCATGAATACCCACTTAGTACCAATAACATTCTTGTGGGTAGGCCTTTGAACTAATTCTTAAACTTTGTTTCTTTCAAACTGATTCAGCTCTTCTTGCATAGCTTGAATCCAATGTGTGTCATCCAATGCTGGAGACACATCTTTAGGCTCTATCTGGGAAATGAAACAAGTAAACATAGCTTCATGTTGAGCTTTGGATCTGGTTCTTATGCCATCTCTAACATCTCCAATAATCAGCTCAGGTGGATGGTCTCTCAACCATCTTACATCTGGTTGGAGTAAGTCTGCTGGATTCAGCCGCCTCGAAGCTAAGTTGTCTTGAACAGACTTCTTCATCATCATTCAGCTATAGACCTTCTAGTTGTCTTTGAGATTCAGCTATCTTATCCTCTTCAAGGTTGAGTGCTCTCACATCTGCATCAACATAGGGACTCTTCTGCATAGTTGGTTGATTCTGCTTCTCAGCTAACACATCTATGTCTTCTCCATTGACATTAGGTTCATCAAAAACTACATGGATAGACTCTTTTGTGACCATAATTTTCTTGTTCAACACTCTATAAGCTTTACTTTCAGCTGAGTATCCCAAAAAGGTACCTTCATCATCTTTAGCATCAAAAGCTTTTAAGTTATCCTTGCCATTGTTGTGGATGAAGAACTTACATCCAAAGATCTTGAAATATCCAACATTTGGCTTCCTCCCTGTCCAAATATCATAGGGAGTCTTCGTCAATTGCTTGTTTGTCATGCATCTATTTTGAGTGTAGCAGGCAATATTTATGGCTTCACCCCAAAATCTCTTAGGCAATCCAGCTTCATCTAACATTGTCCTAGCAGCTTCCTTGAGAGTTTTGTTCTTTCTTTTAGCTACTCCATTCTGCTGTGGAGTTCTTGCAGCTGATAACTCATGAGTAATACCATTTTCAACACAATACTGAGTTATAATACCATTGACAAACTCAGTTCCTCTGTCAGATCTTATCTTTATAATGGTTTGACTCTTCTTATTTTGAACTCTTCTCATCAACTGGGCAATTTCTGCAATGTTTCCTTCTTTTTACACATGAAAATGGTCCATGTATATCTTGAATAATCATCCACCACCACTAAGGTGTATTTCTTACCACTGATGCTGGCTGGCTCAACAAGACCAAATAAGTCCATATGCAACATATGCAAAATCCTTGTTGAAGAAGGACTTGGCTTGTCCTTGAAGGATGATTTGATTTGCTTTCCCATCTGGCATGCATCACAGATACTTTCTTTCTTGTGAACTGAGTCAGGAAATCCTTCCACAAGATGACTCCTTGCAAGCTTGTTGATTGTCTTGAAATTCAGGTGACTCAGTTTCTTGTGCCACAGCCAATTTGATTCGGCTGTACTCTTTGCTAGAAGACATGTGCTTGGTGTAGTAGTTGACCAATCCACTTATTTGATTCTAGTATCCTTGATCTGGCAAACTCCGATATTTAATCCCACATTGTAGCCTTTGTCACAGAGTTGGCTGATGCTTAGCAGATTGAAGTTGAGACCTTCAACATATGCAACATCTGTGATTTCCAATCCATTTTTCTTTATGGATCTTGTGCCTTTGATCTCCCCTGGAGCTTCATTCCTTCCAAATATGACTTTTGCACCGTTGATTTCCTTGAACTTTGACAAATTTTCTTGTTTCCTGTCATATGTCTGGAACAACCACTATCCATGTACCAGATTCCTTGGCACCGAGCTGTTCCCTGAACCTGCAATCAGTGAAATTAGTTTTTAGGTACCTATACTTACCTGGGTCCTAAGGGGTTAGTGCTATAACATGCTCCAACCAACCTATAGCCGAATGATCAGACTCTAAGAGGTTGCCATCTACCAGTTCCATAACCATAGTGCACATTAGCAAATTTCTTTGGGGGGTTTTAGGGTCATACAACTGTCTCTTTTGTCTGTATGCCTGTGTGTTTGTTTGAGCATTTTCTTTCTTAGGGTAATAGTGAAATTTTTGTGCTTGATGGGTTTTGTGCCTGGGTGCATAAGTGTGCTGATAATAACTCTTTTGCCTTGGGAATGACCTTTGCTGAGGTTGAGGTCTTTGCCACTTTGGCTTGTATCCTATAGGTCCCTCCTGATATTTCACTTGGTTATTCCAATCAGCTTGGTTTGGATAGTTTCTACCATTCCCTTCATATGAATTTCTTTGCTAAAATCTTTGGGGCTTTTGGTAGCTCTGTTTGGGTTTTACAGAGTATTTTCTGTTTGGAGTCTGCTGATGGACCATTCTGAATTTTGTTTCAGCTATCCTTTCAGCATACTCTACTGGCTTCTTTCCTTTTCCCTTATATCCAAGGCCAATATGGTTGTGATTGTTTTTTGGTGTGGGTGATGATGCAACATATGGTGTTTTAGGTTCTTGGACTCCCCCATTGCTTGAGGATCCTCTCTCCAAAATCACTCTAGGAGCTTGAGCATGCACAAAGGAATTGAATCATATGCCTGTCTTATCTCCGCACTCTTTTTGGCTCATTATAAGTTCATCTAATGATTTGGATGCCTCTGTAAATGAAGCAATAATATTTTTAAGATCTTTCTCTCTTTTTTCAGTAGCAGCTAACTCTGCTTGGATCTTGGCATTTTCAACCTTAGAGGCAAATGAAGCAATAATATTTTTAAGATCTTTCTCTCTTTTTTCAGTAGCAGCTAACTCTGCTTGGATCTTGGCATTTTCAACCTTCAACTTTGTGTTCTCATCAGCTATGTGACTTAGAGTACTCAACTCTTTAATCAGCTGTGAGTTTTTGGCATTTAAGCTGGCTGTTTTCCTAATTTAAAAGTGTGTTTGAGGTTTTGATGTGCTCAAAATCTTTCATCATTTTGCCTAATGAATCATAAAGATCTGTGGGTGATAAAGTGTTTATGTCACAATCACTATTATTAGAATCTTAAAGAGATGAGTTAGAATGTACCTCATCTTCTTGATCTTTTGAATCTTGTTCTCTGGCCATGAGGCAGATCATAGCCTCTTCCTCAGTATCATTGGAGTAGTCTGCTTCACTACTATCCGAGTCTGCTGGTTCTTGCACTTGACTGGTTCAGCAGTCTCAACAACCAACATGACTTTCTTCTTCTCATGTCTTCTTTCTCTGAAGACTTTTCTATCCTTTTCATTCATGTATTTATTGACTGGTGGATAAGAATAGTCAACAGCAAAATGTCCTGGTTGTCTGCAATTCCAACACAGGTTTTCAGCTTTCTGCATATCAGCTCTCTCAGCTCTCTGATAGTTAGCTCCTTGATGTTCAACTCTCTTGGGTGCCCTATCCTCCCTTGCTTTGGAAGGTGCTGAGTGTCTTCTGGAGGTTTCACTCAGCTGGGGGGGCTTGTAGAATCTTCATGCACATCTCTTTCTGAGTGTACTCCTTCTAAGAGCTGAAAGCTCATTTAAAATTTTTGTGTATCTGGCATCCAGCTGATCCAGACTCTCACCTGCAATCATTTTAAAATTTTCAAATTTTTGAACAACAACATTTAATTTATTCTCTTTAATCTGTTCCGATCCTTCACAAACCAGGGTTAGCTTATCCCAGATTTCTTTGGCAGATTTGCATGAATTGACTTTGTTGAACATAGCCTTGTCCAAAGTCTTGTAAAGGATGTCCTTGGCAACATTATCAAGGTTGTATCTTTTTCTATCTTCATTCATCCATTCACAACGTGGTTTTTCAACCTTAGCAGGTCATAGCTCTGCTGCAGCATCTTCTCTTTCAGCTGGAGGTGCTCTGCTTACAACAGTGTTGACCTTTAGTATTTGCAGTGGCCCATCTTCTATCACTGGCTACATTTCATCATGTAAGGCTGATAGGTGAGCTTGCATACGAATCTTCCAGTCATCAAACTCTTTCACAGTGAACATGGGAATACGAGTCAGATTTGCTTCCATGATAATAACTTTGCTTTTGAAATAAAAGCTTTGAAAAACACAAGTGTTGTATCCTTTGAAAAGATTGAGATCTAGTTCAGTAACCAGTGGAGAAGTCTCAATGAACCAACTGCTCTGATATCACTTGTAGGTCCCAATGGGTGAGTTGTAAGGTTTAGAGGAGGGGAGTTGAATAAACCTTACCAAATTTTCGATTTTAGTCCTTTTAAATAATTTTAGAGTCTACACAAATCAGCTAAGTCCTTGAGGGACAGTTATGTTGGCTTACTTCAGTAAAGTTACCCACTCAACAGACTCGACCGAGTTGTTGATAGTATAACTTAGCTATGATCAGCTAACACTTAGATTAATAGTTGATTTGGTTTTGATCAGCGGAAGACTTATCACCCATGATAATTTTAAACTTATTTTTAACACTTGTTTTTAGCAATGCTATTATCAGTTAGGTTCATCAATATATACATAAACAACAGATATCAAAATAAGCAGGAAATTAAAGTGCTTTAAGTAAACTGATAAACAAATTTTATAGTGGTTCGAAGATGGGGTAATTCCTCTACTCCACTCTTCTCCAACTCTTGGAGGAATCCACTAAGTAATAGATCTGGTTACAGAGTAGTTCTCGATTCGAGTCAGCCTTGATCACACAGTTGGCTGCTCCTGGGACTCAGCTTCTCCACAAGACAACTGCCTTGCTACTTCAGCTCCTTCGAACTCTTGGAATTGATCACACAGCCTTCCAATGAGCTCAAATCTTCTAGTTCGACCTTGAACCTTTCTACAACTCCTTCAACTTGGAGAGTAGACCCCTTTTGTTCTTTAAACTATTTCCTCTTCACTTGATGAAGTATGCTTTTCTTCACTGAATGTGTTGGATCGAGTTCCTTCGATTTTAGACTTGAGGAATGCCTTAGAAAGCTTAAGAGAGTATTTGCAAGTTTGCTTGCTTGATTTCTTGTAAGAACGGTAACCTTTTCTCATTTGCTTCCTCAGCCTTTTATAGTGCTTATTTGAAAATTTTCTCATTGAAGTGATAGGCTATTTTCAAATAACACTTCTTGGTCGTTGGCTTATCTTTTCTTGATCTGTAGCTTGCGATGGTGACATATCCTCGTATTAAATGATGTCTGCATCATTTCAGGTTCTGACACAAGCTCAGTGCTTCCCATTGGTTCATTCTATTTGCATGCTTCTGGGATGATCACTTTTTTAGACATGACAGCTTGGACGTATTACTATATTGAGTAAAGTCATTGACTTCCGTGTAATGGATTAATATCAGTCGACTTGACTTGACAACTGCCTTTACCCCTTTGACTTGAGTCTGCTCTAATTTTTGTGGGAATGACTCAGCTATCAGTTCAACTTGCAGACTTGACTCTTAACTAACTTGATTGTTACGTCTTCATTCTTTACTCAGTTGTCTCACAGTTTGATCTCTTCTTGATCAGTCTATGCCTTTCATCTTGACTATACTCAGCTGACACACAGCTGGATCTTCTCTTCAGTCTTCAGTTGACTCTTGTATTCTTTAAAATAGTGGACTTCACTCAATTCGTGCAGTCATATCTATTACAAATAGAAATACGAAGAAAATGGGGTGCCAACTTCCTATTCTAAGTTTTACATGGTATCATCAAAATCTAACAATAAATTTCCTAACACTATGCCGCTCGATGCCACGTTCAGTACAATTTCTTCTTTCGACTTCAACCCCGAATATTAAGCCCTCCACAAAATTATTTTGCCTATACTTCTATATCCGTAGAAAAAGAACATATCACATTTAT
This sequence comes from Rehmannia glutinosa, assembly GCA_016081115.2. Classification (NCBI taxonomy): domain Eukaryota; kingdom Viridiplantae; phylum Streptophyta; class Magnoliopsida; order Lamiales; family Orobanchaceae; genus Rehmannia; species Rehmannia glutinosa. The sequence continues at coordinate 48,309,038 of CM071931.1, read as the reverse complement.
TGGATTCCACTGCATGCATTATTGTTGAGTAAACGTTATGTTGTTCATTGTTGAGTTTGTAAATGAGGTTTTGTGCTCTTCCAATAGAACCTTACGATCAATGCGCAACTTGTCGTATATCAGTTTGTTTCAGTTGCTTTGAATATTGTCAACATCCGGAAGTGGTATCAAATCAAAATCGCGTAGACTCTTACCACGACTTCGCAATAATTTTTCAATTTCCAACATGTTGAGATTCTTTATTTCATTCTCACTCAATACTAGGGTGTAAACGAATCAAATGGAGTCGAATATCAAGATATTCTATTCTTATTCGGCTCATATAGATAATATATTATTCATATTCTTTTAATTTTCGAACACAAAAAATGATTCTTATTTTTATTTGAAAATGTATTCAAACACATACTGTAACATCCGTACCCTTGTTTACACATATACATATAGCATAAAACAATAGTTCATGTGCAGCATAACTGCATTTCTAGTGATTATCACATATTAGATTAACCTGTATTTATCATCCAAAATATTTTATACGAGCGGAATCATATAATCAAAAGATTGACTTAACAATACTTATACACACGTGTATTTACCCATATTACAGAACATTAACGACAATGCCCATTTATACAAAGATCGAAACAAAAATCCCTATATGAAATGCAAATGATGAGCTGAGGGAGAAGGGTAGGAATCCAGCCGTCCGACCTCTGATCCATACTTTAAACCTCTATTACACTCCAGAGATCAACTTTTATCTACAACAACTAAAAATTGGCAACATTGCATTTGGTGAGTTACAAGCTCAACAAGTATAATCCAATAACAAGCTATTTAACTTCACATAGGCATATCATCATTAACCAATTCACACTCATTGTTCATATCATTCATAAACATATAAAGGCATATGCTTGACCATATTATTTTACTGTTATGGGCCAGCTAATACCAAGAATAAATCGTGATCATGAAGATGGCCATGTCACTCTGTAATTCGTAATTCACGTAGAGTTCAGTGAACTTGGGGTAGCCTTATGGTACTATGTAATCCAGAATTTCTGAATATCTGTAATTCTATAACACATGATTCAAGGCACTAGCGGCCATAACAGACTCCATTAATCTCTGATGAATGTATTTTATGTAATCACATATTTCATTTCCATATCAATAACATCAGTAGAGATCGCATAACTCATTTCCATATCAATAACATCAGTGCAGATCACATATTTCAATTCCATTTCAATGTCATTACATGGAGATCATATATCTCGATTTCATTATGATATCACAAAAGAGAATCATACAATTCACATTAGAGCGCAACAAACTTCTAATCACTATAGCCAAACAAGTAAGCAATTCATTCGAACATATCAACTATATAATCACACAAGTCAAACAACAAGTTAAAAGTTATACTCACAAGTGATATTCTTATCCCAATATTTTTCGCCTAATCGGCCTTGTCTTCTCCTTTATCTGGATCTTGCAGATTTTAATTGCATTAGTAATGAGACTTTTCTTTTTCTATTTTGTCCGACTGTGTGAATTGAGTTTGTTTTTCTTCTCTATATTTCCTTTTCTTCCTATTCTTTTCTCTTTTTTTTTCTCCTTTTTTCCCCTTATTTTCCACCTTTACATCTGTTTCTTTTTCTTTCCAGATGTCATTTACATGTGTTTGTGTGTTGTTTAGATATATATACATATATATATATCAATCTTCTTTCTATTTCCGTAAGGCGATGTGTGCATATTAAATATTATTTATTATATTTGTACATATATACATCAGGCTAGCCTATATAGGTAGTTAACTTTCCCACATAATATATATATATATATATATATAATAGTTTATATGGAAATTCATACTATATATCTAGAGTTGGCTCAGAGAATAATTGAAGACCAACATATTTATGTGTCATATTATAATACAAACATGTGTATTCATATATATATATATATACACACACACACACACACACACAAAAATGACACCCCAAACCACATAAACACATATTTATATAGTATTTTATCCGACTATCACTCATGTATTGTATTAATCTCCTCATTAATATTTTCATTTCTTATATCTCAACCCAATTAACACGTCAATGTCACTTTTCACCTTTAAGTTTCCCACGTGTAACCTATCTATATAAAAAAATTGATATCTAACGTAATTATACTAAAACATGATATTTCATGATTTCACGTGCACTCTAATATGAATGTGAAATTTCAAGATGCATGTACTTATGTTTATGATTGATTAGTCATGATAATTAAAAATATAAAGTTTCGGGTTATGACAATTCTCCCTCCCTTAAAAATTTCATCCTCGAAATTTGCACGTGTATCAATGAATAACCACGGACATTACATTCTCATGTGTTGTTCCATTTTTCATGTTGCTTCTTCTCTAGAATAATTTTTCCACGACACTTTTACGAACGAAATCACTCTATTTCTAAGTTGCTATTCTTTTATCCCACTATATAGCTCGTTCTTCAATATAACTTAAATTCTCCGTAGTTTTAACTTGCCCATGTCAAAGAATAGATGATAAGTCTGGCATATACCGACAAAGCATGCTCATGGAACACTTTATGAATATGGGACAATTCAGGTGGCAAGGCAAGCCTATAAACTAATCGTTCAATTTTTTCAAGTATTTCATATGAACTGACGTAACGAGGACATAGGTGACCTTTCGTTCCAAATCTTAGAATACCTTCCCAAGGGGAGACACAAAGAAATACTTTATTGCTAACTTCATATTCTATTTTCCGTGTATGCTGATCAATATAAATCTTTTGCTTATCTCGAGCGGCTGATAATCAATTTTAATTTTAATAATTTTAATTTTTTTCAATCGTGTTTTGAATCAAACATGGGCTTTCCAATAATCGTATTCCTTTTTTATCCCAACAAACTGGAGTCCAGCATTTCCTACAATCTAATGCTTCATAAGGCACTATGACAATGTTGCTGTGATATGGATTATTATATTCAGTTTCAATTAATACAATATATTCGTCCCAAGAATCTTTGAATTTAAGAACACATGCCCAAAGTATATCCTCTAGTCTACATAGTTCTCTCTGATTGTTCATCGATTTGCGGATGAAATGTTGTACTATAATCTAATTTAGTACCCAAGGCTTGCTGTAAGCTATCAAAAATCTCAACGTAAGAAGAAAATATCGATCTAGAACAATAGATAAAGGTATACTGTAGGTCCGAAAGGGTGATAAGTAAATTCTAGAAAAGGGGGTTGAATAGAGTTTACCAAATTTTCGATTTTAGTCATTTTTCTAAATTTAGAGTAGACTCAAGTCAGTTGGGTCCTTGATGGACATCTTAGTTTACTTACACAACAGAGTTAGCCAGTCAATAGACTCGGACTGAGTTCTTGATATTATAACTCAGAGGATTCATTAACTCTTTAAATAATCAGTAGACTTGGTTTTTAACAGCAGAACAGTTTCACCCTTAGTTTTGAAATATGTTTTTCAACATTTATTTTAAGCTTAGTTATTATCAGTTGACTTAGCAAATTAACAAACAACAATAATAATGTGCAAGAAAGTAAGTATGCTGAATGTAAAAGACACAAGCAATTTTATAGTGGTTCGAGGATGGGGTAATTCCTCTAATCCACTCTTCTCCAACCCTTGGAGGTAATCCACTAAGTAACATTGACTTTGTTACAAAAGGATGGCAGTCCGAGATAGCGTTGATCACACAGATGGCTTCTCCTAGGACTCAACTTCTTCACAAGACGGCTGTCCTGCTACTTCAACTTCTTCAAACTATTGGATTTGTTCACACATCCCTCCAACATGTTTAAAGCCTCTGGTTCGATCTGGAACCTTACTACACCTCCTTCAACTTTGGAGTGCAGATCCTTGTTCTTTGAAACAAGATTTTCCTCTTCAACAAATTAATGAAGTTATCTTTCCTTCACTGAATGTGTTGGATCGATTTCCTTTGAGTTTAAGCTTGAGGATATGATTTGAATTCTTGAGAGATATTTGATTTTGATTTGCAGGTTAATGTCTTTTTGCTTGCTTGCATTCATTACCTTCTCTCTGTATATTCCTCAGCCTTTTATAGTGGCAGTTCGAAAATGTTTATATTGAAGAGATAGATGCATTTTCAAACTCACTTTTAGGTTATTGTCTTGTCTTGTCTTGCAGCTTTGACGTAGAATGTATCCTGAATTTAATACTCTGCAGCCTTTCCTTAAACTCTGCAGGTTTTCAGGTACATCTCGTTGGCTCCTTGCTTTTTGCACTCTTTCAACAAAACAACTTTAAGATTGGCAGTCTGACTCATGCCTATTTCCAGCAAATACTTGACTTTGCTTAACAACGGAACTCTTCAGCTTTCTTTGATACTTTTTGCTGCATACCCCTTTGACAATCAACTCCAATGATCTTGGAATGACTTTGCTGTCAGTCAGCTGACTAAGATAGCTTTTCTGTCACTTGACTGATACTTCTCTGCACTTCACTTAGCTGCCATACAACTGGGTCTTCTCTTCAATCTTCAGTCGAGTCCTGCATTCTTCCACTTGGCTGCTTCTACTCAGCTTACAAAGTCCTATCTATTACAAGTTGATTTATAGCTGAATTGGGGTGCCAACTTCCTAATCTAAGTTTTACATGGTATCACCAAAATATATTACATAAATTTCCCAACAATTTCCCCCTTTTGATGATGCCAAAACTTAAATAAAAATTGCAAAGTAAATTGTGCATTAACAAAGAATGAATGTATTGAATATGTCATTTTATTGAACATTTCATTCTTTCACTTTACAGAGCTTTACAATGTATAACAAACAACAAGATACAAAGTACTTACAAATGTATGTGTATTTACATTTAAGTAAAGATACAACATGAAGGGGTTCATTGCAGTCTTCAACGCCTCTGCGGCTTCCTTCTTTTTTAAGCTTCTTCATCAGCTCTTCGTCTGTCATCTTCAGCTCTTTTTCTTTTCTTCTTCTTCTTTCTTCTTTTTCTCATTGGCTCTTTTCGCAGTTGGGTCTTCCCTTCTTTACCTTTCTTCCCAATCGTGATCTAGCCTCTTATTCTCTTCTTTTTGCCTCCTTCTCATCTCCTCATTCTTCTTGGTCACTTCTCTGTTCTCAAGTTCGTCCAGTCCAACCCATGATAACAATCCTTTCTTCTGGGGACTAATGTATTTAACATCTTTAGACCTTACTGGTGGAGTGTTTGTGCCTCTTTCACCACTTCTTCCCCTTTCTCGTCCAGAGTCTGCTCGTCCACTGGGAGTGTACTGTACCGGTTATGCTCTAGAAGTTTGTTGACTGCTTCCCAGAGTCTGCTACTTCTCGGTTGTTTGACATAATTCCAAACCTTTCTCCCGAGTACAAATCCCACACCTTCTTCAGCGTAATTCCCTTGAAAAATCCTTCAAATTTAAGCGTCTGGGATTCCTCAAGTGATCTTGGTTCAGATCCTGTATCAGGAGCACGAGCAAGCTCTTGAGGGAGCTTTACTACTAGAGAGTCTTTGAGTAAACCTGCTGGGGGGCCATTGAACTTAGCTTTTAGACTATCTATGCGACCTTGCTTATCTTCATCTCTACGTTCATCACCATCATCTCAGTGTGCATGTTGGCTTAAGACTTTAGAAGGTCGGACTTGTGTTGAGCTTTCAGCAACTCCATATCCGTTTTGTACGACTGGTCCATCCTGAAAATGTGATCCTTTTGCCTCTGCTGAAACTTCGCAATTTCAGCACTCCAAATCACCAATTTTGCGAACAGTGATTTGAAGCAGCTGACTTGTTCTTACCTGAGTGCCTTTGTTTGAGCTGTCCATTCCCTGATTCTGAGCAATATACCTCGGATATCTCCAGAAATCATTGCATCATGATTATCTATTCGTTGGTTCAGAGCAGCAAATCCCTTCTCCATATTCTCTATTTCAGCACAGATAGCATTGAAGGCTTTTACAAAGTCGGCTGAATTAGTGGACTGCTCTTCTGGCCATACTGCATCTAAGTCGAATTGAATAGCACAACTGTAAGATCGTCTGAAGCTGCAAAATTATCAGGGTGGATTTCCACAGTGTACTTGGCGCTTTCGCAGACTCTGTCTCTAATGGTACCTCCGCCACAAATGGTAAGTAATCAGCAAATAAATCATCTGGGACCAAAGGAATTTCTCCCAATTCTCCTCAGGAGATTTTCATTTTCTCTTGATACTTGCTTCACCTCTATGTGCCTCAGCTATTTCAGCGTCGTCGGCAATCGCAACTATGTTACCATGCGCTGACTGATCCTCAGTTGTCTTAACAGCTTCATTGGACTCAATATTTGTTTTTTTTTGGGTAACCTTGGCCTCAACTGACTTATCATCATCACGGGCAGGTGATGGCACCATAGGGGGTGGGCCATCAACCATGTAAACTTTGAAATGACAGCTTTCTTGCTTACCTTTCTTATTTTTTTGCCAGAACCTCCTCGATTTCTGGGTCCTCTTCTAGTTTGTCTTTTTGAGTGGACTCAACTTTGTCATCTGTGTTAAGAAATTCCATAGAGATATTTTTTTAGAGTCGTGCAGCGCACTGATTTCTTCGTGTTCAGTAGACTCTATTTGAGGAGCTGGCATTGTTTTCTCTTATTCAGCCGATTTACCCAAGGAAGTCTCAACCTCCTTTGGGCCTTCATTACCTTCAACATCAGTCTCAACTGTTGTGGGGCCTTCAGCATTCCCTTTAGCAGACTCATCTACAGTAGGGTCTTGGACAATCCCTTCAGTAGACGAAGCTGCTTTAGGGTCTTCAGCGCCATCCTTCGAGGTCTCAACCTCTTGGATTGCACTTTAGGAGCCAACAGTCTTAACTGCCATGGCTTCCTGTCCATCATTTGCCTTAGCTGCCTGAGCAACTTCATCGGCCTACAGCGCAGTTGGGATTTCAGCTGAGACAGTCTTAACCATCCGATATTCGTCAACCCCACTATGTTGTTCTGTTACATTCTCCATGTCGCCTCCTAACTTCAAATTAGTAAGGTCTCCCACAGCCTCCTCCAACTCGGGTCGTGGTGTGTACAACTTCCCCCTCAGCTGGCGCACCAACTGATTCATGAGCAGTGGGGTCACTGGACACTTGAGACTCTGCTGTTTGTCCTTTTGAGTGATCAGCCGACTGGGTAGGTGTCTAAATACATTTCTCAGGGGTAGGCTCAGCTAAGGTGACCTCTTCATCACCTTCCTTAGCTTCATCGCCAGCCTCCTTGGTTTGTCCTTCGGAGTGCGCTGGTGAGGTTGAAGCATTAATGGTCCTCACCATATCCAATATGTCGGGGTATGAGAGATTTTCATTGATGATGACTCTCCTGGTCCCCTCTACAAGGTTTGATCATGCAGCTCATTGGACTCTTTTAGGGCTTGTTTCAACTCAACCTTCTCCATTGGATCAGTGTTCGCCAAAAATTATTTGGATCTTACAACTGCAAGTGTACAGTGTAGTTTATAGGATAATGGCAAGCAAGGTCGTATTCCTCAGGGTTTACTACAAAACACTTAGGCTATAATAACATCGCATTCCAATTTTATTGAACCGACCGAATATCAAGTTTATAAAAATCAAAAATATTAAAAATAAAAAGAAATAAATTTGCAAACCCCACAAATATTTTTAACAACTACGGAAGCAACCTTAGGCACATAATCTCAACTTGCTTCTTCAATATTAAATCCAATTAATGTTTAACGAAACCAATTCATGCAATTATATGGGTTCAATTCCTAAGTTAGTCTATTTCCCCTCCGGGCGGTGCATATACAGTAGATTAATGACAATTGTAGGTCTCTTGAATTGAATGAATCCCCACAAAAAGTTGTTGGTCTCCCGACTCAATACACCCATTTATGTGTGAATTCAATTTCCATCTTTGTTAGAAATCCTCTTTCCAATTTCGCATTAACAAATATGACATGTAAATTATTGGCCGAATAAAAAGCAATTAAGAATAAGCACTCAAATTCATAAAAATAGAACACATGAATCAATTAAGAAAATAATTAATCAAGATTTAACATGAATCCACAGTTTTGATTACGCCCTAAGATCCGAAAGATTAGCCAAACATTGATAACAAATTCATAGACAAACTTGGAATAAATACTGTGACATCGTTTAAGCACAAACAAGAGATCTAAACTAAGAAAGAAAACCTCTTCTTGTCAGGATGGATATCCCTTCCAAGCCTTTGAAGTTCTTGTGCTTCCGTAGATGTGAAAGGCCTTGTGGTGTTCTTCGTAACCTAGCCCTCCTCTCTCAGAAGACCTTTGATCTTGTGTTCCTGTGTAATTTGATGTGTTCTATGTGGTATCGATGGACGAGTTTTCGTGACAACCTTGGTCCCTTTATATAGGTACTTGGAGAGAGAACTTGTAGAGTTCTGGTAGGATTAGGAGACCAATTCAGCCACAGACACGTCGCACCGTCTGTGTAAACCCACACGGTCGAGTCATGCAATCGGAATTTGCTCCTGGGGTATTCACAACAGTTGTAGCCCTTTCTCTTAGCTTTCCAAAGCCACGTTAATCACCTCAAATCATTTTGTAGAGAAAGTATATGGCCAAAATACTAAACCCTGCCAGTGCTAGAAATTGTTAGCGCGTTTTGACATTTTGAAGGAAATTCTCTTTTGTTCGACCGTCCATGCTTATTTCCTTCACATTTTTGCTCGTACCTTGTCTTTTGACATATCCTTATCCTTTGAAACATGCTATCATCTTTTGTCCAATGTAGCTCCATTTTTTGCAAAATTTACAAGAGTACGCAGTATCACGCCCAACAAAGGAAACCAAGTAAAACACACTAAATATATATGCAAATACATCAATTATATATCAAAATAAGCCCTTAAATGCACGCATATTTTACACGTATCAATCAGCAGCATCCAACACCTCCTCATCGCTATTACTACTGCTGGCTGGCTAGAAAGCACTTTAAGGAACATTATCAAAAGGGCAAGATTGAGGTTTCTTAGACTCCTCAATCGCCTTCGCCTTCTCCTTTGCCTTCAAATTCTCCTCATCCTTCTTCTGATAAATGATGGTAGTGTGGAAATCTGGGTCCAAAGCTAACCGAATTGCAATGTTTCCTAAGAAACTCAGGAGTTCTTCCTCTTTTTTAATGAACTCCAGGCTTTGGAATTGGTCTCTGGCAAAACTCAGCTTCTAGGCTCTCCATATTTGTAGCCTTTCTTGCACATCGGGGTAGGTAGGAGATAGAATTTGAAGATCATCATCTTCATCATCTTGCTGCAAAGGCTCTTCAGCAGCCTTGCCGTCCTCAGCTATAATAACGTTAGTCTTAGGGGATTGTACAACTAACTCTTCATGACCTTGGTCAGCTGTGATTGGTTTAGATTCTTCAGTTGTCTCCCTAACAAATAGTTCATTCTGACTGTGCTATTCAACAACAATAGCTTCTTTCTCAACTTCAGCAGCTGTGCCCGACTTAGCTAGCTTAGCTAATTCAGACTATCTCACCAGTCTTCTCCCTGTCTTCTTTTTCAATAGAACTTCAGGTTCCACATTCTTTGGTTCGTCAGCTGTAAAAGCCATCTCTTCCCACTTCTACTTCTTGGGATCAGCTGGCTCGCGAGGCACAACCGAGCTCTTTTTCTTTATGATTGGTGAGGGAACTGGAGTAGGATCTTTCTCGGCTATGGGGGCAGGTGCAGTGTCTTTCTCGGCTGCAGGGGCAGGTGACTTCTTCTTCCTCGGAACAAGGTTAGGAGAGGGGGCTTTCCCAGAAGCAAATGTGTCCATAGGGACGGGCTTAGTTGATTCCCCCTCACTTGTAGCCGTCTTCTTTGCATGGGCTTGATGCTGGGCATCAGAGAGGTTTTCCCTGAACATCTTCTTGTTCACGTAAAAGGGTTTCCCATTTCGGAGAGGAATACCCTTCACCTCCAATAGGTGGCTAAGATCCGGCCAAAACCGAGTGAGATGTTAAACATGCCATCATCGCCTACAGTCTTGTTCAACACATTCTGGCACAACTTGCCAAAAACGAACTCGGCCCAGTTAACTTTTTTCTCCTCCATTATCGCCGCCATCACTATCAGCTTAGTCCGAGAAAGCTAATTGAAAGATCCAAATTTCATGTCGACGCACTTAGCCACCACATCCATTAACTTGTGGTAGTCTTCTTTTATCATCGACTTATTTGCAATGTAGTTGGACTTCGCAGCAGCCTCTGGTTTGGCTATCTCCTTCCGGTGTGACCAAATCAACATTGTAGGTCCCAAGGGGTGTAAGTGTAAGGTTTAGAAGGGGGGTTGAATAAACCTTACCAAATTTTCGATTTAGTCCTTTTAAAAATTCAGAGTTGATACTACACAGCTGTGTCCTAGGTGGACAGCCAATTTAGTTAATCAGTAGAGTTAGTCTCTCAACAGACTCAACTGAGCTGTTGATGGAATAACTCAGCTGTTGGGTCTAAATTAACTCAACTGTGGTTTGTTTTCAGCGGAAGACTTAACACCCTTAAGTTTGGTTAAACAAGGATTTAGTGCTTGGTTTAGTACTTAGAAATTATCAAGTGGATAGCAAATTTATCGTGATTTAAACAATTAAGATGCGGGAATTAAAGTCTTTGAAATGTAAATGACACAATGAAATTTTTATAGAGGTTCGAAGATGGGGTAATTCTTCTACTCCTCTCTTCTCCAACTCCTGGAGGAATCCACTAGGTATTGATCAGTATACAAAGTGGTAACAGTCCAGATACAAGTCTTGATCACACAGCTGACTTGATCCTTTGGGACTCGATCTGGAGAAGCCTTGATCACTCGGTGGCTTTCAGACGACTCGGCTTCTTCACGGGCATTTTGCCTTGCTACTACAACCCACTTGCTCAAGCTCTTTGGATTTGATCACGAAGCCCTCCAAAAGCTCAAGACTTGGTTCGACCTTGAACCTTCCTACAATCCTTCGTGGAATGTAGACCCCTTGATTTTTAGTATTTTCCTCTTCAAGCGATTGAAGTTATCTTTCCTTCACGGTGAGTGTTGGATTGATGTTCTTCGTAGTGTAGGCTTGAGGATTGAGAATATTTGATTTTCTAATAATTGCTTGAACGTTTGTGGTTCGGTCTTCTTATTATTTCTCAAAATCATTTCTCGGCCTTTTATAGTGATCTTTCAAAAATTTGCCCGTTTAAGAGATATGCTTATTTTTGAAAGTCACTTGCGATCGTTGGCTTGTCTTGTTGCGATCCTTGGAATTGCCATTTCCTCATATGAATTGTTCTCCGGCTTTTCGAGTTCGACACGGTGTAGTGCTTCCCATTGGTTAATTCCTTTTGCACGCTCGGGGACCGAGCACTTCGAGAAAGGTAGTATGGAGATATTACTTGTTTAAGTAATTCTCTTGATTTACGCAACGGATCTTTTTCGATTATCTCGACTTGTTGCATTTCCTTGCTTTCCCCAGGTGACTTAGAGTCGACTTCCAATCATGGATGACTCTTCTTCTGTCACTTCAACTTGAGACTTAGCTTTTCTTGAGTTGACTTGACCGATACTCCACTCGGTTGCATCTCATTTGCTTCTTGAGAGAGTTCCGTCTACTCTTCTTTGCCATACTCAGATGTCTCGCAGCAGAGTCTTCCTTCTAGTCTCTAGTTGTCCTCTTGCATGTTTGGGCGTAGCTGACTTAACTCAGCTTGATCAGCCCTATTTATTACAATGCATTTTACAACAAGAATGGGGTGCCAACTTCCTATTCTAAGTTTTACATGGCATTCATCAAAATCTAAACAATAAATTTCCTAACAATTTCCCCCTTGTTGATGATGCCAAAACTTAAACCATTCAAAAATGCAAATAACAAAGATACATGTCTGAGATAGTGTATTCACATAGAATGTATGCGTAGAATCAATCTTTTTATTGATCATCACATTCTTGTTCTTTTACACAATTTTACAAGGTGTATCGAGCAAACATTTGTCTACGAGAAAATAAAGAGTTTATAACTTTATTGAGAAAACTTACATAGTATGTATTTACATAATAAAATACATGAAGGGTGGACAACAACACTTCATCTCCTTTTGTCTCCTTCTTTCATCTTGTTCAAGATCTTCTCGCTCTTCTTCTCTTTTTTCTCATCGTCATTTGCCTTCTTCTTCTTTTCATATGCCTTCTGGCAGCTTCATCTCTTCTTAATCTTTCTTGTCTTTCCTCCCATAGCATTGAGTTTGTCTCTTGTTTTCTTCTTCTATTCTTTTCGCATACTCAAGATTACTTTTAGCCACTTGCAAATTTGCTATTTGGTCAAGACTAGCCCGAGTAGATCCCTCCTTTCTGCCTGGATCTACGTATTCAATGTTTTTGGGCGAGGCCTGGAGTCGAAACCTCTTCCTCCACCACGGCCGCTTCTTCCTCTACCTCTGGGCGTGTATTGTCTTGGGGTCTTCTTCTTTTTCGGTGAGTGACCGGCGGAGTGACCAGCAGAGAGGATGCTTAGGTAGTCGTGCTGTCGCCTTCTTCTTCACATAACGTGAGACCCTTTTCCCAAAAGATACAAGTCCCAAGCTTGAGCCATAGACATATTTGCAAAGTATCCTTGGATGCGGCGTTTTAAATTCATCAGCGATCGTGGCTCTGTCCCGACATCTAAGATGGCATAAGTGTCTCTGTCTCTTTGGAATGCCTCCATGTTGTTTCAAGATGTTCATAACCGGGCATCCATTCTTCCTTCCACCTCCTCTATCCCTGCTTCAATTGTCTTTCTCTTTTGACCATAGATATAGGAGAGTGTTGGAGTGGCGAGTCCTTTGGGAGTTTGATGTTGATAATATCATTTTGTGACAATACCTTGTTGAGGGGTTTGTGAAATCATCAAGGTCACATCTTTCGATCCTTCCCCTCAACAGATTTTCCTTTCTTTTGTTTTAGCGCTCCTCGTTTGTCTTTCCTTCGCTTGTTTGCATCCTCTTTTTCGCTTCGGATCTCTTCGTGCTTTAAGGTATTCCTTTTCCCTCTTTTTGGCATCATCAAAGGAGAGAGGAACGCACGGAAACATCGGCAAGCGGGAAGTCGAGCTCTGCGATAGTCGAGTTCGTCTCGGTCTGGCTGCGGAGTATGCAACACAAAATTCGGATCGAGTAGCGTTGGACTCTGCTTTGAAATTAGCTTCATCTCGGCCATGAGAAGGCTGAATTTTCTATCCATGTTTTCTTCCAAATTTGTAGATCACTCTTATTTTGCTCACGAATTGTTTTATCTCGAGTGTGAGCTTCATGCATGTGCTTAATGTGTTCTCTCAACTTCGTTTTTGTATCGGCATTCTCGGCTCTCCATACGGCAACTTGTTGAACAATGTCTGAAGTATCTAACTTGTTCCACACGCATTGTTTCTTCTTGTTGCCACCATTCCACGATCTCGATGTTATGCCTCTTAAGTCGGTAAGATTGGCATCTCTGTTGTCGTCGCATGTCCATAGATGCTCGATGCCTCTCCATTCGTTCAATCTCTGCAAATAATGCCTTGAACACTTCGCGAACTTGGTGATTCTTCCGTTGCGGTGATGGCCATGCAACGTCAAAGTCATAATCATTTGGAACGATGGTACTGGCGAAATGATAGGAGCTGGTGCTGCGGGGCGTGCGAGCTCGTTCTCGACTTTTCATGGAGGTCGGGTACCTCTAAGGAGAAAGGAAATGATTCTACAAAGGAATCATCACGGCCCACGAGGGATTTGTTCAATGATGAGAGGGGCGTGAAGTTCCTTTTGAGTCGAACTGCTGCGGCTTTGGGGAGCTGCGTGATGGACTCTGTTTCAGTGGGGTCTATTGTGAAGTGGACCCACTTGCTTTGAGCCTCATTTGTCTCAACAGACTTCATTGGTCTCACCTGGTTTCTCCATTGAGTGGACTGGTCTCGGCCTTATCGAAGCGTCATCGGACGATGATGAGATTTCCATTGGTGGCTCATCATCAAAATTAAAGGTTTGTGAGTAGTCTTGGGATCAGATTTGCTCGTGCTTGGAACATCCGCGGTGAGTCTTTTGAGCATCACGGGGATGACTCGGCTTCTTCGTCGCCTTTTCGATCCCGAAAGGTTACATCGGGATTATCCTGGGAATCATGAAGCACGCTTATCTCCTTTTCGGATGGGTCAATAATAGCAGGAGGAGGTTCTCTACTTGACTTCTTTACCCGGGAAGTCTCAACCTCCGTGGGCCTTCATTACCTCCCCGGTCTCGATTGCAGTGAGGCCTTGGACCTCCTTTTCGTGTGTCCTGTCTTAGGGTCTTCTGTAGTGGCATCCATTGGAGTCTCAACCCCATGGATTGTACTTTCATCGCCCCAGTGTTAACTCCCGGGCATTCCTTCCTCGTGCCTCGACCGCATCGGCAGCGTCATTAGCCTTCGAGCGGTTGGCACCTCGGTGAGACAGTCTCAAGTCTGTGCGAGCTTCGTTGATGACAACTTGATGTTCGTTTAGTGTTTGTACTTCCTCCACTTCGCCTCCTGGATTCGTTGTTGAGTCATCTGCGGCGTTCTCCGACCTTGCCGCTGCGGTGGAGGAGTTTCCCCCTCGGGGCGCTGGTGAGTGACTTGGAATGGGGTCACTCGTCTCCGGACTCGGCTGTTTCTATTGAGTTTTCAGCCGTTGGGGCGGTGGTAAGACACCTTCAATAGGGGTAGGCTCGATTGGGGTCCCCACTATCCCAGTTTCATCGCCATTTCCTTATTGCCTTCTTCCGAGTGAGCTGGGAAGTGGTGGCAAGCAACAACGGTGGTGATTTCTTTGAACCACTCCCATTGGATCAATTTCATTTGTGTTCGGAGGACTCTCCTGGTCCCTCCATCAATCTTTGCTCGTGAAGGATTCGGATTCGTGCAATGCTTGCTGCATTTGCAACTCTTCGCGGGCGGCAGCCAGAGTCCGGATCCTCATCACCATCCGATAAGACATCAAGGAGAGGATGTGTGTGTTCTGTGGTGCCGGAGATAGAGGCAGATCTTTGGCCTTCTCACGTGCCTCGGCCTTCCTCTGTCTTGTCTTTCCTTCTCCTTCTCCTTGAAGATCTGCAAGATATCTCGTGCAGTTTTCTTCATCCGAGTGCTTGGACCACAGTGGTCACTCCAAGGAAGTTCAGCAGTTCCTCTTCTTCTTCTATAAATTCAGGCCGTTGGAACTGTTCCTTGATCGACTCAATTTCCACTTCCTCCACTCTCGCAGACGATTTTGGATATCTGGGTAAAGTGGGGATATGATCATCACATCACTGTAAGCTCTATTAGCTTCTTCTTGTGTCTCGACTGCGCGGACTACAACTATTTCTTGATTTGCCTCTCTGATCGCCTTCACAGACTTAGCTGTTTCATCTATAGTATCACGGAGACTCTACTTCTCCGGCGATCTCCGATATCTGCTCGGTGAGTGGTGACTCGGCCGGTTTCTCAAGCTCGGAGTGCTTGATGATTCTTCTTCGTCTCTAGTTTGTACCAGAGGGATTTTGGTTCGAGAGACGTTTCTTCGAGTCTTGGCGGCGGGGGCGTGCTAGTGTTTTTCTCTCGAGGAGCCGGCCGTCTTGGCTTATCATTCTCCTCTTTTTGACGATCGGAGAAGGTATTTGAGAGTCCTTCTCGACCGCTGCTGCTGGGCGGGAGACACGCTGCAGGGCGGGTGACTCGCTGCGGGGGGAGCGGGTTTGACTTTCTTTCTTTGGGAGAGCAAAGCGATCTTCTTAGCTTGCGGGGGACTTTCTTCTTTGGTGGAGAGGAAACAATGTATCTTGGTGGTCATTCCCCCTCACTCGTGTCGGCTCTCTTAGCGTAGGCTCTCTTTGTGCGCTAGAGAGGTTTGATCTCGAACATCCTCTTGTTAACATGGAACGCCTTTCCATGTCTAAGAGGGACTCCTTCACCTCCATCATCCGGCCAATTACAGGCCATATCTAGGGATCCTCCAAATGTGCCATCTTCCTTGAAGGATTTATTCCCTACATTCGGCATAGTCCGTAGACAAACTCAACCAGTTTATTTTCCTTTCTTCAATGATCGCCGCCATCACGATCAACTTTGCTTTTGTGATTGGTCAAAGCCGCCAAATTTGATGTCAATGCATTTGGCAACTATGTCCAACGACTTGTGATAATCCTCCTTGCCGATCTCTTGTTTGTTTGTGTAAATTATTTTATCAGTATAGTCGGGCTTGGCTATTTCCTTCCAAGCAAAGCGGCCAGGTTTACATCGGCTTCGCTAATTTCGATGCTCCTTCCGTTGGTAGTGAGCGGTGTTGACCAAATCCTTGGCGAGAGATAGTGAGCCGCTTTCCGTGAGCAGATGACTTTATCCCTTCATCATGAATCTCGGCATTCACGTAGAATCGTGCGACCTCCTCCACATAGGTCATCGGATATTCCAACATCGAAAGCGATTTCGACCCGGACTTTTCCAATTTCTCGGCGATTTTCTTCACTAGGATGTCATCGGACCCCTGTTTCACCATGCCGTCGAAATCCACAAGAGACCTGGTGTGGATTTGCTTTCCTAACTTGACAAAGTCATAGGTTGGTGCCATTTTTCAGGATTTTATCGAAGAAAACTTAGAGATTGATTTGAAGATAGATAGGGTTTTGAGAAGATTTTTGCCTTTGCTTCGAGAGAGAGAAATGAACAGTGTTGGTAGTGTGTGAGAGAAACGGACGAGAATGGTTTAAGTATGGTTTATGAAAGGGCGTGCGGGTGGTTTTTGAAATGTGATCGAAATCAACGGTTTAGATTTTGCACGCCTATTTAGCATTTAATGTCTCGTATTTAATGCGGCAAAGCATTTATATCCAATCATAAGCTTGGTGTGCGGCTTTATGTCGTACACATCATCATTGTCTTTGCGTCATTCTTAAAAACATTCCCGCTTAGCAAAAACATTGCGTTTTTGTCACTTTGCTCATAAGTGACTCAACTTATCCCTTAGCCGATTTAACTTTTCTTCTCACGAGTTCTCTTAGTGACTCATTAACAATGTTTGTCTTGGTATATTTGTCTTTCCAATACGGTGATTTACTTAGTTGATTTGTGAGTTCAACTCTTTTTCCCTTTTAGTGTTCCATTTCTTTTCTTTGATTTTTCCGAGTGTCACTCAGCTCAATTAACCCTAACTCATGTTTGAGTTCTTCAAATCTTGACTCACATAATGGTTTTGTGAAGATGTCACCAATTGTTTATCGGTTGAGATATATTCCAAGATGATGTCCTTCTTTTCAACATGATCTCTTATGAAGTGATATCGACATCGATATGCTTTGTTCTTGAGTGCAACACAGGATTTTGAGTGATTGCAATTGCACTTGTGTTATCACACATGATTGGAATTTCTTTTTCCTCAACTTCATAGTCTCTTGTTCTTTGTCTCATCCATAGGACTTGGGCTTGTTTGCCATGCCTATGTATTCTCGTTTTGTTGAGGTGGCTATTGAATTTTGCTTTTTGCTAAACCAGGAAATCGACTGTTTCCTAGCATTTGACATGTGCCCGAGGTGCTCTTCTGTCAACTCTGCATCAAAGATAGTCGAATCGAATAGCCAATTAGCTTGAATCCACCTTCCTTTGGATACCATAAGCCAACTTCTTGGCTTCCTTTCAAGTATCTTAGTATTCTCTTAGCATTCTTTGTCATATGGATCTCTTTTGGCAGCGATTGAAATCTTGTACATACACCTACATCAAAGGTGATGTCCGGCCTACTTCTTTGTAAGATAGAGCAATGATCCAATAAGTGCTATGTATCTTGTTTGATCTACTGAGGCTTGCCATCTGCGCATCCATGTCCATTTTGGTGATGTATTCATTGGTATTTTCACGAGAAGACTTCTTCTCCATACCAAATTTCTTCATTAAGTCTCGGTGTATTTTGTTTGACTTATGAAGGTTCCATCCTTGATTGTTTCACTTGGAGTCCAAGGAAGAATGTTAGCTCTCCCATCATGCTCATTTCAAATTTACTTTGCATGAGGTTTGAAATTTTTTTCACGAGTTCTTTGTTTGTGGATCCAAAAATGATGTCATCCACATATATTTGAACAAGCAAGGTATACTCTTTTTGTCTTGAATTCGAAAAGTGTTCTATCTACTTTTCCTTTTGTGAATCCATTTTCGAGTTAGGAATTGTGACAAAGTATCATACCATGCTCGGGTGCTGTTTCAATCCATACAAGGCTTTCTTGAGTTTGTATACCTTATCTCCAAGAGTTTTCTTCTCAAATCCTGGAGGTTGTTCAACATACACTTCTTCTTCCAATAAACCATTTAGGAATGCACTTTTTACATCCATCGATATACAATGAAATTCTTGTGAGTCTGCATAGGCAAGAAACATCCTTATAGCTTCCAATCTTGCTACAGGAGCAAATGTTTCATCAAAATCTATTCCTTCTTCTTGGCAATATCCTTTGGCTACTAGTCTTGCCTTGTTTCTTACCACGAGAACCTTCCTCGTTCATCTTGTTTCGAACACCCATTTAGTACCAATAACATTTTGATGTGTGGGTCTTTGAACTAATTCCCATACTTTATTTCTTTCAAAGCGATTTGACTCTTCTTGCATAGCTTGAATCAATGTGTGTCGTCCAATGCTTGTAATACATCTTTGGGCTCTATTTGCGAGATAAAGCATGTGAACATGGCTTCTTGTTGAGTTCGGATCTTGTTTTGACACCTTCTCTTATATCTCCAATGACAAGTTACGGTGGATGGTCTCTCGGCCATCTTACATCGAGTTGGAGTAAGTTAGCTGGATTGATCGTCTTTGTACTGTGTTCTTTGTGTTGACTCTCTCGTAATCACTTAGCTGCAAATTTTCCATTTGTTTTTGAGATTCACTATCTCATCTTCTTCTCGAGTTTATAATTCCGCCGACTTCAAAGATAGGGACTCTTCACGTATGGTTGGATGATTGACTTATCGGTGACTCTTCAATGTCTTCTCCATTTACATTTGGCTCATCGAATACCACATGAATGGACTCTTACGTAACCATAGTCCTTTTGTTGAGTACTCAGTAGGCTTTGCTTTCAATTTGAGTATCCCAAGAAGATACCTTCATCGGCTTTAGCATCGAAAGCCTTTAGATTGTCTTTACCATTGTTGTGGATGAAGCATTTACATCCAAATATTCGAAATATGCAACATTTGGTTTTCTTCGGTCCAAATCTCATAGGGAGTCTTTGTCATTTGTCTGTTTTATCATACATCTGTTTTGAGTGTAGCAATTTGTGTTGATTGCTTGACCCAAAATCTTTTTGGTAACCCCGTTGACTAACATGGTCCTTTGCTTCTTTGAGAGTTACATTTCTTCTTTACGCAACTCCATTCTGTTGAGGAGTCCTTGCTGGCGATAGTTCATGACCAATACCATTTTCTATACAAATGCGAGTTATTATTCCATTGACAAACTCGGTTCCTCATCGATCTTATTTTGATAATGGTTTGGCTCTTCTCGTTTTGAATCCTCTTCATCAATTTGTGGTAGTTTCTGTAGAGTTTCTTTTCTTCTTACACATGAATATTGTCCATGTATATCTTGAGTAGTCATCTACTACCACCAAGGTGTATTTCTTTCCACTTATCTTTGTTTGGTTCCTTTGGGCCAAATAGATCCATGTGTAGCTTGAGATGCAATATTCTTGTTGAAGATGAACATGTCTTTTCTTTGAATGAAGATTTGATTTGTTTTCCCTTCTGACATGCATCACATATACTCTCCTTCTTGTATACTGAGTCTGGAAGTCCTTCCACAAGACTACTTCTGGCAAGCTTGTTAATCGTTTTGAAATTCAGGTGACTCAGCTTTTTGTGCCACAGCCAACTTGATTCAAGTTGTGCTCTTTGCTAATAGACAAGTCTTTGTGTGTAGCGGTTGACCAATCTACTACATACATGTTCTTTTGTCTGCATCCTTGCAACACAACTTCATTCGATTCAGTATCCTTGATTTGGCATACACCCATGTTGAATCCAACATTATAGCCCTTGTCACAGAGTTGACTTATGCTTAGCAAGTTGAAGTTGAGTCCTTCGACATATGCAACATCTGTGATTTCTAATCCGTTCCTCTTGACGGATCCAATGCCTCTTATTTCACCTGGAGCTTCATTTCCTCCAAATATTACTTTTGCTCCTTTAACTTCCTTGAATTTTGACAAATTTATCTTATTTCTGTCATATGTCCGGAGCGACCACTATCCATGTACCAGGTTCCTTGGCACTTTCATTTGTTCCTTGAACTGCAATCAAGGAAATTAAGTTTTAGGTACCCATACTTATGCAGGTCTGAGGGGTTAGAATTGTAAGATGATCCAGCCAACCTATAGCCAAATGATTTGACTCACTAAGGGGTTGCCATCTATCATTGCCATAATCATAATTAATCCTGGCAAATTGCTTGGGGATTTAGGTTCATACAACTGTCTCTTTTGTCGTATGCTGTGTATAAGTTTTAGCAATCGTCTTCTTTGGGTAATTGTGGTGTCTCCGAGTGTAGTGCTTAGGTGCATATGTGTTTGATGAAAGCTCTTATACTTTTGGAATGGCCTTTCTTGAGTTCTAGGCCTTTGCCATTTGGGCTTATATTCCATAAGTCTATGCCGATAGTTTACATTATTCCAATCACTTGGCTTGGACATTTTCTACCATTCCCATCATATGTATTTCTTTTATGGATTTTTAAGGGTTTTTGGTAGCTCGCTTCTTCTTTATAGAGTATTTTCTGTTTGGAGTTTGCTAAGGAACTCAATTTGAATCTCTTCTCATTTGTCCTTTAGCGCACTCAAGTAATTTGTTTTCCTTTTCCTTTATAACCAAGGCCAGTTTTCTTGTAATTGTGCTTTGGAGTGAATGTGTGTGCAACATTTAGAGTTTTGGATTTTTTAGACTCTTCATTGCTTGAAGATCCTTTTTCCAAAATTGCTCTTGAAGTTTGACATAGCACAGAGGAATTAAATCCTAAGCCTATCTTGTCTCCACATTCTCTTTGACTCGTAATAAGATCATCCAATGATTTAGATGCCTTAGTGAATGATGCAATCACATTTTTGAGGTCATTCTCCTCTTTTCTATGGCAACTATTTCTGCTGTTAGCTTAGCATTTTCAGCCTTTAAACTCTCATTCTCATCAGCTATTTGACTTAGAGTACCCAACTCCTTAGTCAGCTGTGAGGTTTGGCTTTTGAGTAGGCTGTTTTCCTCATTTAGTAGTGCGTGTGAGGATTTAATGTGTTCAAAATCTTTCATCATTTTGCCTAATGAATCATAAAGATCGAGTGGGTGATGAAGTGTGTGTGTCACGACCACTATCACTAGAGTTTGAGTTTGATGAGTTGGAGTGTACCTCATCTTCTTGGTAGTCGGAGTTGATCTTGTTCCTTGGCCATTAAGCGGATCAGGGCTTCTTCTTGAGTCACTTGAGTAGTCAACTTCTTTGCTCTCTGAATCATTTGTCTCTCTTGACTTGGTTTGTCTCGGTGATCTCTGACCATCATTGCCTTTTTCTTTTCTTGTCTTCTTTCTTTGAAGACCTTTCTTTCTTCTTCATTCTGTATTTGTTAGCTACGAGGATATGAGCGATCAATGGCATAGTGACCTGGTTGTCTCTGTTCAAAGCATAGATATTCAGCCTTTTGATCACTCTTTCCATTATTGGATTGTCACTACTTTGATATTGACTTTTTGATGATCTGTTTTCTTGGTTGGTCTATCTTCCCTTGATTTGGAGGGAGCCGAGTGTCTTCGGAAGATTCGCCCTTTCCTCTCTTGTAGTTCTTATTGAAGAACTTGTTGAACCTTTTAACCATCGGGGCTATTTCTTCCGGATCAATGACTTCTTTGACCTCGGCTCTCTTCCCATCTTTAACAATTAGAGCAATTTGTTTTGGGTACAATTTGTCTCTTCTGGTCTTTTCTTCTCGGCTCAAACTCGTAGGCTTTGAGGTCCGAGAATAGTTCATGGTTGGATGTCTTTGATAGGTCCATGGAATGTCTTAGTGCCATGACCTTCATTTCCCATTCATTTGGAAGACTTTTTAGGATTTTCATACACATTTCTTCTGTGTATATTCCTTTCCAAGTCAGATAACTCATTGGTGATTTACGTGAATCGAGCATCCAGTTGATCCAGGTTTTCTCCCGAGATCATTTTGAAGTTCTCAAATTTCTGTCTGACGACCATTTGATAATTTGTTTTCTTTGATTTGCTCACGAGCCTTCACAAATCAATGTTAGCTTGTCCCCAGATTTCTTTAGCCGTTTTGCATGATTTGACTTTATTGAACATGGCTTTGTCCAATGTTTTGTAAAGGATGTCCTTGGCTACATTGTCCAGGTTGTATCTTTTCTGTCATCATTTGTCCATTCAATTCTTGGTTTTTCAACCATGGTAGTGCAGGAGCAACATCCTCTTCTCCTTCATTTGCAACTCTTCTTTGTGTGTTCACCTTTAAGATTTGCAATGGCCCATCCTCTATCACTATCCACATCTCATCATGTAATCTTTGATAGATGAGCTGCATACGAATTTTCCAATCATCAAATTCTTCAATTGTAAACATAGGGATGCGTGTCAAATTTGCTTCCATGATAATAAATTTTAATGATAAAAAGAGTTTTGAAAGTTTAAGTACTAAAGCAGACTTTGAAAAGTTTGGAGATCTAGTTGAATAACCGGTGCGGAGGGTTCAATGAACCAACCGCTCGATACCACTTGTAGGTCCCAAGGGGTGTAAGTGTAAGGTTTAGAAGGGGGGTTGAATAAACCTTACCAAATTTTCGATTTAGTCCTTTTAAAAATTCGAGTTGATACTACTGCATTTTGTGTCTAGGTGGACATCCAATTTAGTTAATCGTAGAGTTAGTCTCTCAACGGACTCAACCGATTTGTTGATGGAATAACTCATTTGTTGGGTCTAAATTAACTCAACTATGGTTTGTTTTTTTTCAGCGGAAGACTTAACACCCTTAAGTTTGGTTAAACAAGGATTTAGTGCTTGGTTTAGTACTTAGAAATTATCAAGTGGATAGCAAATTTATCGTGATTTAAACAATTAAGATGCAGGAATTAAAGTCTTTGAAATGTAAATGACACAATGAAATTTTTATAGAGGTTCGAAGATGGGGTAATTCTTCTACTCCTCTCTTCTCCAACTCCTGGAGGAATCCACTAGGTATTGATCAAGTATACAAAGTGGTACAGTCCAGATACAAGTCTTGATCACACACGGTGACTTGATCCTTTGGGACTCGATCGGAGAAGCCTTGATCACTCGGTTGGCTTCTCGTACGACTTAGCTTCTTCACAGGGCAACTGCCTTGCTACTACATCCCACTTGCTCAAGCTCTTTGGATTTGATCACGAAGCCCTCCAAAAGCTCAAGACTTGGTTCGACCTTGAACCTTCCTACAATCCTTCGTGGAATGTAGACCCCTTGATTTTTCAGTATTTTCCTCTTCAACTGATTGAAGTTATCTTTCCTTCACAGGTGAGTGTTGGATTGATGTTCTTCGTAGTGTAGGCTTGAGGATTGAGAATATTTCAGATTTTCTAATAATTGCTTGAACGTTTGTGGTTTTGGTCTTCTTATTATTTCTCAAAATCATTTCTCAGCCTTTTATAGTGATCTTTCAAAAATTTGCCCGTCGAAGAGATAGGATTATTTTTGAAAGTCACTTGCAGTCGTTGGCTTGTCTTGTTGCGATCCTTGGAATTGCCATTTCCTCGTATGAATTGTTCTCCGACTTTTTGAGTTCGACACGGTGTAGTGCTTCCCATTGGTTAATTCCTTTTGCACGCTTCTAGGACTGAGCACTTCGAGAAAGGTAGTATGGAGATATTACTTGTTTAAGTAATTCTCTTGATTTCTGTGCAACGGATATTTTTCGATTATCTCGACTTGATTGCATTTCCTTGCTTTCCTAGGTGACTTAGAGTCAGCTTCCAATCATTGGATGACTCTTGTCACTTCAACTTGAGACTTGGCTTTTCTTGAGTTGACTTGTGATACTCCACTCACCGCATCATCACCGTTTGCTTCTTGATAGAGTTCCGTCTACTCTTCTTTGCCATACTCATTTTGTCTCGCAGAGTCTTCTTCTAGTCTCTAGTTGTCCTCTTGCATGTTTGGGCGTGGTGACTTAACTCGGCTTGATCGGCCCAATTTATTACAATGCATTTTACAACAAGAATGGGGTGCCAACTTCCTATTCTAAGTTTTACATGGCATTCATCAAAATTTAAACAATAAATTTCCTAACAAACATTCTTCTCAGTTATCTCCTTCAGACCAGAGGAAGGTAGATAACAGTTAGCAGCTACGTCCGCAACAATCAACTTGATTTCTTTGTTGTGGACTAATGAGTGGATCTCATCGTCATGAACCTGAGCATTCACGTAAAACATCGCAAACTCTTCTAAAAAGGTGTGCGAGAATTCATAGATAATAACTGCTTGAGACCAGCTTTCTCAAGCTTTTCAGTGATCTTCTTTGATAGGGCCTTGTCCACTCCTTGCTTGACCAGACCATCAAAGTCCACAATAGTGCCTATGTGGACCTTCTTAGTGAGCTTCCCATAATCATACGATGGAGCCATTTCAGTTCTTGGATTAGAGATTTGAACGAAAGAAAAGCTAGGGTTTGAACTTCTGGTTGCAGAGAGAAAATTCTTAGGATTGATTTGAGAGTAAGAGTGTTTGTGAGGAGAGACAAAATTCAATTTCTCTATGTATGGGACATGAAGGGACGGTTTTTGAAATTCAAAAAGGTAAAACTAATCAACAGTTGATATCACGTCTTAGAAACGGCATTAATTTCCTTGCATTAAATGCATCAACATTTATATCCAATCATTGGTAATTTGGCGCAGGCTTTTCTTCGACATCATAATTACTGCTGACGTCAAGCCTAAAAATATTCTCGCTCGCAGAAAACGACTGTGTTTTGTCACTTAGCTCATAAATGAGTCAGCTATCTTCATTGGTGATTTGACTCTGCTTCTCTCTTCATTGAATAATCACTGATTGTCATGACTAACTTTCGTCTGGTGACTAACCGTCTTAGCTGTTTCACTTGGCTGATAAGTGAAACTCTGCTGATTTTCATTTCTCTCTTACTTTTAACCCTGCTGATTGAGTCTTCTGAGCCTTCTAACTCAGCTCAATCAATCCAAGCTCATTCTTAAACTCTTCAAATTTTGATTCACATAAAGGCTTTGTGAATATATTAGCTAAATGCTTATCAGTTGATATGTATTCCAATGTAATGTCTTTCTTATCCACATGATCTCTTATAAAATGATATCTAACATCAATGTGCTTGATTCTTGAGTGCAATACATGATTTTGAGTAATTGCAATGGCACTTGTGTTATCACACATAATTGGAATCTCTATTTCTTCTATATCATATTGTCTCAGCAGTTGCCTCATCCATAAGACTTGGGCACAACAACTGCCTACAACAATGTACTTTGCTTCAGCATGGATGTAGCTATTGAATTTTGTTTCTTGCTAAACCAAGAAACCAACCTATTCCAAGCATTTGACAGGTACCAGATGTGCTTTTCCTATCAACTCTACATCCAGTATAGTCTGAGTCTGAGTAGCCAACTAACTTGAATCCTCATTCCTTTGGATACCATAAGCCAACTTCTTGGCATCCCTTCAAATACCTTAGGATTCTCTTAGCTGCAGTCATGTGACTTTCCTTTGGAGCAGATTGAAATATGGCACATACACCTACAACAAAGGTGATGTCTGGCCTACTTGCTGTCAAATAGAGAAAAGATCCAATGAGGGCTCTACATCTTGTTTGATCAACAACTTTGCC
Organism: Rehmannia glutinosa; assembly: GCA_016081115.2. Taxonomy (NCBI): domain Eukaryota; kingdom Viridiplantae; phylum Streptophyta; class Magnoliopsida; order Lamiales; family Orobanchaceae; genus Rehmannia; species Rehmannia glutinosa. The sequence goes on along the minus strand of CM071931.1, from coordinate 48,283,126 downwards.
ATCTACATCCATGTCCATCTTGACTGAAGTATTCATGGGAATCTTCACTGATGACTTGTCTTCCATACCAAATTTCTTCATCAAATCTCTGGTATATTTGATTTGACTTATGAAGGTTCCATCCTTCATTTGCTTGACTTGAAGACCTAGAAAGAAAGTCAGATCTCCCATCATACTCATCTCAAATTTCCCTTGCATGAGATTTGAGAATTCGTCACATAACTCTTTGTTTGTGAATCCAAAGATAATGTCATCCACATATATTTGAACAAGCAATATACTTTTCCCATCTTGAATTCTGAAAAGTGTCATATCAACTTTGCCTTTGATGAAAACATTGTCAATAAGAAACTGGGACAATGTGTCATACCAGGCTTTTGGTGCTTGTTTCAAACCATATAATGCCTTCTTGAGCTTGTAGGCTTTATATATCCAATAGTTTTATGCTCAAAACCTAGCGGTTGCTCCACATAGACTTTTTCTTCCAAAAGTCAATTCAAAAATGCACTCTTCACATCCATTGATAGACATTGAAGTTGTTGTGTGCATCATATGCAAAAAACATCCAAATGGCTTTCAATCTTGCAACAAGTGCAAAGGTTTCATCAAAATCTATACCTTCTTCTTGGCAATACCTTTTGGCTACCAATCTTGCATTGTTTCTTACTACAGATCCTTCTTCATTCATCTTGTTTCTAAATACCTATTTAGTACCAATAACATTTTAGTGGGTAGGCCTATGGACTAATTCCTAAACTTTAGTTTATTCAAATTTATTCAGCTCGTCATGCATAGCTAGAATCCAATGAGTGCCATCCAATACTTTTGATATATCGTTAGGCTCAATCTGGGAAATGAAACAAGTGAACATGGCTTCATGTTGAGTTATGGATCTGGTTCTTACTCCTTCTCTAACATCTCTAATGATAAGCTCTGGAGGATGGTCTCTCTGCCATCTTACATCTAGTTGGAGTCACTCTGCTGGATTCAGTCGTCTCGCGGCTAAGTTGCCTTGAACAACTTATTCATCTTCATTCAACTGCAGACTTTCCAGCTGTCTTTGAGATTCAACTATCTCATCTTCATCTCGGTTGAGTCTTCTGATATCTGCCTCAACATATGGACTTTTCTGAATAGTTGGTTGATTCATCTTGTCAGCTAACTCATCAATGTCTTTTCCATTAACATTAGGTTCATCAAAAACCACATGGATAGACTCTTCTGTGACCATAGTCCTCTTGTTCAGCACTCTGAAAGCTTTACTCTCAGCTGAGTATCCCAAAAAGATACCTTCATCAGCTTTAGCATCAAAAGTTTTTAAGTTGTCCTTGCCATTGTTGTGAATGAAGCACTTACATCTAAAGATATGAAATTATCCAACATTTAGCTTCCTTCCTGTCCCAATTTCATACGGGGTTTTGGATAGCTGCCTATTGATCATACACCTATTATGAGTGTAGCAAGGAGTATAATTGGCTTCAACCCAAAATCTCTTAGGCAATCTAGCTTCAGCTAACATGGTCCTTGGAGTTTCTTTGAGAGTTATTTTCCTTCTTTCAGCTACTCCATTCTGCTGTGGAGTTCTTGCAGCTGACAACTCGTGAGCAATACCATTTTCTATGCAATACCGAGTTATAATCCCATTGACAAACTCAGTTCCTCTATTAGATCTTATCTTGATGATGGCTTGGCTCTTCTCATTTTGAACTCTTCTCATCAGCTGAGGAAGCTTCTGAAAGTTTCCTTCTTTTTACACATAAAAATGGTCCATGTGTATCTTGAATAATCATCTACCACCACTAAGGTGTATTTCTTTCCACTAATGCTGGCTGGTTCAACAAGACCAAATAAATCCATATGCAATAAGTGTAGTATCCTGGTTGAAGAATCACTTGGCTTGTCCTTGAATAAAGACTTGATTTGCTTTTCCATCTGGCATGCATCACAAATGCTCTCCTTCTTGTATACTGAGTCTGGAAATCCTTCCACAAGATGACTCCTTGCAAGCTTGTTGATTGTCTTGAAATTCAAGTGACTCAGCTTTTTGTGCCACCACCAACTTGATTCAGCTGTGCTCATTTGCTAGCAGACATGTGCTTGGTGTAGCAGTTGACCAATCCACTACATACATGTTTTTCTGTCTTGATCCTAGTAGCACAACTTCATTTGATTCAACATCCTTGATCTGGCAAACTCCCATGTTGAATCCTACATTGTAGCCCTTATCACAGAGTTGGCTGATGCTCAGCAGATTGAAATTGAGCCCTTCAACATAGGTTACATCTGTGATTTCTAGTCCATTTTTCTTTATGGATCATGTACCTTTGATCTCCCCTAGAGCTTCATTTCCTCCAAATATGACTTTAGCACCTCTTATTTCCTTGAATTTTGAAAGATTTTTCTTGTTGCCTGTCATGTGTCTGGAACAACCACTATCCATGTACCAGGTTCCTTGGCACTCAGTTGTTCCTTGAACATGCAATCAAGAAAATTAGTTTTTAGGTACCCATACTTGCCTGGGTCCTGAGGGGTTAGCACTATAAAGTGATCCAACCAACCTATAGCCAAATGGTCTGACTCTAAGAGGTTGCCACCTATCAGTTCCATAATCATAATGAACCTTAGCAAATTGCTTAGGAGCTTTAGGCTCATACAATTGTCTCTTTTGTTTGTATGCCTATGTGTGAGCTTGTGCATTTTCTTTCTTCAAATAGTAATGAAACTTTTGATTATATTGGGCATTGTGCTTGGGTGCAAATGCGTGCTGATAATGTTTTCTCTACCTTAGGAATGACCTATTTTGAGTCTGAGCTCTTTGCCACTTGGGCTTGTATCTCTTAGGACTTAGCTGATGTCTCATTTGATTGTTCTAATCAGCTTGGTTAGGATAATTTCTACCATTCCCATCATATGACTTTTTTTGTTGAAACCTCTGGGGCTTTTGGTAGTCCTGTTTTGATTTTTATAGAATATTTTCAGTTTGGAGTCTGTTGATAGACTCTTCTGAATTTTGTTTCAGCTGTCCTTTCAGCATACTCAGCTTGCTTTTTGCCTTTGCCTTTATATCTTAGGCCAGCATGATTGTGATTGTGTTCGTTAGTGGGTGTGAGTGCAACATATGATGCTTTGGATTACTTGAGGATACTTTTTCCATTACCACTCTTGGAGTTTGGGCATGCAAAAAGGAATTAAATCCTATGCCTGTCTTATCTCCACTTTCATTTTGTATCATTATAAGTTCATCCAATGAATTAGATGCCTTAGTGAATGACGGAATCACATTTTCAATTCTTTTTCCCTCTTCTCTGTTGCAGCTAAGTCAACTTGAATCTTAGCTATCTCAGCCTTCAGCTCTGTGTTCTCAGCAGCTACGTGACCTAGAGTACTCAGCTCCTTAGTCAGCTGTGAGTTTTGGCTTTTGAGCTGGTTGTTTTCCTCATTTAAAAGTGTGTGTGAGGTTTTTACATGTTCAAAATCTTTTATAATTTTTCCTAATGAATCATAAAGATCGCTGGGTGATGAAGTGTTTGTGTCACTATCACTATCATCAGAATTAGAATGAGATGAGTTAAAATGGACCTCATCTTGTTGTTCTTTGGCCACGAGGCATATCAAAGCCTCTTCTTTAGTGTCAGAGAAGTAGTCAGCTTCACTGTTATCTGAATCAGTTGGTTCTTTGCACTTAGCTGTGTCAGCAACCAAACATGGCTTTCTTCTTTTCTTGTCTTCTCTCTCTAAAGACTTTTCTTTCCTTCTCATTCATGTACTTGTTGACTGGTGGATAGGGACAGTCAACAGCAAAATGTCCTGGTTGTCTACTATTCCAACACAGGTTTTTAGCTTTCTAAAAGTCAGCTCTTTCAGCTCTCTGATTATCAGCTCTCTGGTATTCAGTCTTTTGATGGTTAGCTCTCTTTGGTGGTCTATCTTCCCTTGGTTTGGAAGGTGCTGAGTGTCTCCTCGATGATTCATCATTGTTTCTTTTATAGTTCTTACTAAAGAACTTGTCGAACCTCTTTACCATAAGGGAAATCTTCTCCTGGTCAATGGCTTCTTTGGATTCAGCTCATTTGGACTCTCCAACCATGAGTGCAGCTATCTTGGGTATAGCTATCTCTTCATGCTCCTTTCTTCTAAGCTCGAACTCATAAGTTTTAAGGTATGAGAACAGCTCATGGTTGGATGTTCTTGTAAGGTCCATTGAATATCTCAAAACCATCACCTTCATTTCCCACTCAGCTGGGAGTGACTTGAGAATTTTCATACACATTTTCTTTTGTGTATATTCCTTTCCTAGAGCTGAGAGCTCATTGGTTATCTCTATAAATCTGGCATCCAGCTGATCCAGACTTTCACCTGCAAGAATTTTAAAATCTTCAAACTTTTGTATAGCAACAATCAATTTGTTTTCTTTAATTTGATCAGATCCTTCACAAATTAAAGTAAGTTTCTCCCATATGTTTTTAGCCGTTCTACATGATTTCACTTTGTTGAACATGGCTTTATCGAGGGTTTTATACAGAATGTCCTTAGCAACATTGTCCAAGTTGTATCGTGTTCTATCCTCGTTGGTCCACTCGCATCATGGCTTCTCTACCATAGTAGGTCTTGGTACAGCAGCAGCTGCAGTAGCACCATGTGCAACATGTATTGCAGCAGCCTCTCCCTCAGCTGCAGGTGCATCAGCAGCAGCTTCAGGAGCAGGAGCCCTGACAGATGTGTTCACCTTCATTATTTGTAGTGGCCCATCCTCAATAACGAACCACATTTCATCGTGTAAGGCTGAAAAGTGTGCCTGCATGCGTATTTTCCAGTAATCAAATTCCTCAACAGTGAACATAGGAATGCGAGCTAGATTTTCTTCCATGATAATAACTCGCTTTACAACAAAAGCTTTAAAAACTGCAATTGTTGTTTTCTTTTGAAATAGAATGAGATCTAGTTCAGTAACCAGTGCGGAAGGCTCAATGAACCAACCACTCTGATACCACTTGTAGGTCCCAAGGGGTGATAAGTAAAGTCTAGAAGAGGCGGATAGGTTGAATAGTCTTTACCAAATTTTCAATTTTGTCCTTTTTATAAATTCAGAGTAGACTCAAGTCAGCTGGGTTCTTGATGGACAACTTAGTTTACTTACACAATAGAGTTAGCTACTCAACAGACTCGACTGATCTGTTGATAATATAACTCAGTTGATTCAGTTAACTCTTTAAATAATTAGTAGACTTGGTTTTTAACAGCGGAAGACTTTCACCCTTAGTTTTGAAATATGTTTTTCAACACTAGTTTTAAGCTTAGTTATTATCAGGTGACTTAGCAAATTAACAAACAACAATAATAATGTGCAATAAAGTAAGTATCTGAATGTAAAACACATAAGCAATTTTATAGTGGTTCGAGGATGGGGTAATTCCTCTAATCCACTCTTCTCCAACCCCTGGAGGTAATCCACTAAGTAACATTGACTTTCTTACAAAAGGATAGCAGTTCGAGACAGCCTTGATCACACAGCTGGCTTCTCCTGGGACCCAGCTTCTTCACAAGACGGTTGTCCTGCTACTTCAGCTTCTTCAAACTATTGGATTTGTTCACACATCCCTCCAATAAGTTTAAAGCCTCTGGTTCGATCTGGAACCTTACTACACCTCCTTAACCTTGGAGTGCAGACCCCTTGTTCTTTGAAACAAGATTATCCTCTTCAACAAATTAATGAAGTTGTCTTTCCTTCACTGAATGTGTTGGATCGATTTCCTTCGAGTTTAAGCTTGAGGATATGATTTGAATTCTTGAGTGATATTTGCTTTTGCTTTGCAGGTTAATGTCTTTTTGCTTGCTTGCATTCGTTATCTTCTCTATGTATATTCCTCAGCCTTTATAGTGGCAGTTTGAAAATGTATACATTGAAGAGATAGATGCATTTTCAAACTCACTTTTAGGTTATTGACTTGTCTTGTCTTGCAGCTTTGATGTAGAATGTATCCTGAATTTAATACAACGGATCTCTTCAGCTTCCTTTGATACTTTTTGCTGCATACCCCTTTGACAGTCAACTCCAATGATCTTGGAATGACTTTGTTGTCAGTCAGCTGACTAGGATAGCTTTTCTGTCACTTGACTGATACTTCTCTGCACTTCACTCAGCGGCCATACAGGTGGGTCTTCTCTTCAATCTTCAGTCGAGTCCTGCATTCTTCCACTTGGCTGCTTCTACTCAGCTTACAAAGTCCGATCTATTACAAGTTGATTTACAGCTGAATTGGGGTGCCATCTTGCTAATCTAAGTTTTACATCGTATCATCAAAATCTATTACATAAATTTCCCAACATATACCATATAATTTAACCATATCATTACATACCTTTTTGATAGATTTTCAAAAGTAGAACCACATCTAAATGGTAAAATGTGAACTTACTTTGTTAGTCGGTCTACAAGAAGTTAAATTGCATCATTTTCCATGGCTCGATGTGATTTAGCGCCATAGGTTTATCCTTTAGAATGTGACTTTTTTTACAATGTATACTTCTAGACATGTAAATTAACCAAAACAATTAATAATAATTGATCACGTCTAAAAATACTATTCTTAATAAATTTAACAACCAATATATCATGGCTTGAGTTTTCCTTATTTCCTTAATTTCGCAGCTACTTTTAATTTCCTATATATTAAAATAAGTGACCTCTATATTGATGAAATAACCATATTCTTCTTTAAACTACATAACTCTATTGTGATCCTTTAAATCATATATAAGCTGTAACCATATAACATATATGCAAACAATTCATTGCACGTCCTTCATATTTTATAAAACCTTATAGAGAACTATCCCAATAGTAGTAGAATCATAGGTTTCGTTCTACAAAAACCTACCAAATGTAATTATCTGTCTTGTTAACCTCAAAATAATGTAAGATCTTCTAGACAATCCGATAAGATCATTTGGTCTCTATCAAAATCTATAAATGATATTCCAAAATGATCCCATTCAATTCATATAGATCTATATATATGTATATGTGTCTCCGGTAATCTATCAATAAGTGAATCTGCAAAATGAGCAACACTTATATTATAATCTTTGAACTCTAGCACAATCTCATTAGTGCCGTTGTAACCTTAAGTTATCTGGATGCAATCTCCTAGTATTAAATCACAACACCTTTGTACCATTAGATAAACCCAAATATGAAGCGGTCTTATCATTATCCAAAACACAATCATACACTCTCATGTTATATATCCAGATTCACATGTGGTCTTCTAGTTAGTTATCAAAAACCTATGTAAATTTTTCCATCTGACTTCCGTCTCAACTGAACCTATTGTTATCATTGTCCTAGAAATTTAATTGAATAAGATCTGTTAAATCAAAATATCAATAAACAAATTTTCAAATCTCATGCAAGGGAAATTTGAAATGAGTATGATGGGAGAGCTGACTTTCTTCCTAGGTCTTTAAGTCAAGAAAAAGAAGGATGGAACCTTCATAAGTCAAACCAAGTATTCTAGAGATTTAATGAAGAAATTTGGTATACAAGACAAGTCATCTGTGAAGATTCCCATGAATACATTAGTTAAGATTAACATGGATACAGATGGCAAGGCTGTTGATCAAACCAGATATAGAGCCCTTATTGGATCATTGCTCTATCTAACAGTAAGTAGGCCATGCATTACTTTTGTTGTAGGTGTATGTGCCAGATTTCAATCTGCACCAAAAGATAGTCACATGACTGCAGTCAAGAGAATCCTAAGATATTTGAAGGGATGCCAAGAAGTAGGCTTATGGTATCCAAAGGATGGAGGATTCAAGCTAGTTGGCTACACAGACTCAGACTATGCTGGATGTAGAGTGGACATGAAAAGTACATCAGGTACCTATCAAATGCTTGGAAATAGGTTGGTTTCTTGGTTCAACAAGAAACAAATTTCAATAGCTACATCCACAGCTGAAGCAGAGTACATAACTGCAGGCAGCTGGTGTGCCCAAGTCTTATGTATGAGACAACAACTGAGAGACTATGATATAGAAGAAAATGAGATTCCAATTATGTGTGACAACACAAGTGCCATTGCAGTCACTCAAAATCCAGTATTGCATTCAAGAACCAAGCACATTGATGTCAAATATCATTTTATAAGAAACCATGTTGAAAAGAAGGACATTACTTTGGAATACATAACAACTGATAAGCAGTTAGCTGATATATTCACTAAGACATTATGTGAATCAATATTTGAAGCGCTTAAAAATGAACTTAGATTGATTGAGCTGAGTTAGAAGGCTCAATCAATCAGCAGAGTCAAAGAAGAGAGTATTGAAAATCAGCAGAGTTTCAAATTTCAGTAAAGTGAAATAGCCAAGACGGCTAGTTAGCTGTATCAAGTTAGCTGGACAGTCGAGTGCTTATTATGAGAAGAGAAAAGCAGAGTCAAGTCATTTATGAAGATAGCTGAGTTATTAATGAGCTAAGTGACAAAATGCAGTCATTTTCTGTGAGCGGGAATATTTTTGGCTTGACGTCAGCAGTAATTATGGTATCGTAAAAAAACATGTACCCATTTTACCTGCTGTTGCATTTAATGCAGGGAAATTAATGCGGTTTCAAGGCTCGGTCTCAACCGTTGATCAAATCTCAACATTTTGAATTCCAAAAATTGTCCCCTAACATCCTATATATAGAGAAATTTATTTTCTCTCTCCTCACACAACATTCATTTCTCTCAAGCAAAAGGAAGTATTTTTCTCTGCAACCAAGCAAAACCCTAGTTCTTTACCTGTTGGAATCTTCAAGTTCAAGACTCAGAAATGGCTCCTACCTACAATTACGTGAAGATGGCTGAGAAAATCCACACTGGTTCTACGGTGGATTTTGAAGGATTGGTCAAACAGGGGATTGACAAAGCTCTAACTAAGAAAATAGCTGAGAAACTGGAGAAATCTGGCCTCAAAGAGTTTCTTTCCATGGAGTTTTCACACACTTATCTAGAAAAAGTGGCGATGTTCTATATGTATGTATGTGTGTGTGCTTGTGCATTTGCCTTTCTTGGATAATATGGAAACTTTTGTGCATTGTAGGTATTATGCTTGGGTGTATATGTGTGCTGGTTTCTTTACCTTGGGAATGACTTATAATGAGTCTGAGGTCTTTGCCACTTGGGCTTGTATCCTATAGGACTTGGTTGATATTTCATTTGATGGTTCTAGTCAGCCTGTTGGGTAGTTTCTACCATTCACTTCATATGTTTTCTTTTGGTGCAACCTCTGGGGCCTTTGATAGTTCTGCTTGGATTTCACAGAATATTTCCTGTTTGGAGTTTGCTGATGAGATTTTCTAAATTTCACTTAAGGAGCTCTCTCGACAAACTCAGGTGGCTTCTAAACCAAGGCCAGCATGTGAGTGCTTGTGATTGTGTGTGGGTGCAACATATAGTGCTTTTGGCTTTTGGACTCCCCCATTGCTTGAGGATCCTTTTTTCCAACACCACTCTTGGAGTTTGTGCATTGACAAAGGAATTAAATCCTAAGTCTGCTTTGTCTCTAGTCTCCTTTTGAATCATCATCAACTCATCCAATGTTTTAGATGATTTGCTGAGTGATACAATCACATTTTTAGTTCTTTTCCCTATTTTCTCTTTCAACAAGTCTGTTTTGACCTTAGTTATCTCAGCTTTCAACTCTTTGTTCTCATTAGTTGTGTGATTAAGAGTACTCAGCTCTTCAGTCAGCTGTGAGTTTTGGCACTTGAGTTGGTTGTTTCCTCATATAAGAGTGTGTGTGAGGATTTCATACGCTCAAAATCTTTCATCATTTTGCCTAATGAATCGTAAAGATATGTGGGTGATGAAGTGTGTGTGTGTGTCATTATCACTATCATCAGAATTTGAGCTAGATGGGTTAGAATTTACCTCATCTTCATGTTCTTTAGCCATGAGACATATCAATGCCTCTTCTTCTGTGTCTAAGAAGTAGTCAGCTTCACTGTTGTCAGATTCAACAGTCTCCTTGCACTTGGTTGTGTCTGTCTCATCAGCCACTATGACTTTCTTTCTTTCTTATCTTCTCTACCTGAAGACTTTCCTATCCTCTTCATTTCTGTCTTTGTTTATTTGGTGGATAAGGGCGGGTAATCGCGAAGTGACTGGCGTGTGTAATTCGGCAAAGACGGATCTTGACTTTTTGGTCTCAACTCTTTTGGGGGTTCTTTCTTCCTTTCCTTTGGAAGGTGTTGAGTGTCTTCTGGAGGATTCACCCATGTTGCTCTCGTAGTTCTTGTTGAAGAACTTGTTGAATTTTTTAACCATTAGGTCTATTTTCTCTTTGTCTATTATGTCCTCGGATTCTGCACCTTTTGATTTTCCAGCCACCAGAGCAGCTGTCTTGGACACAGCTATCTCATCTTGCTCCTTTCTTCTGAGCTCAAATTCATAAGCCTTTAAATTTGAGAATAACTCATGGCTGGTAATCCTTGTTAAGTCCATCGAATGCCTTAGGGCCATCACTTTCATTTCCCACTCAGATGGGAGAGATCTGAGAATTTTCATACACATCTCCTTTAGTGTATATTCTTTGCCAAGAACTGAAAGCTCATTCGTGATCTCTATGAATCTGGCATCAAGCTGATCCAGTTTTTCACCAGCTAACATCTTGAAGTTTTCAACCTTCTGTACATCAACTATCAATTTGTTTTCTTTAATATGTTCTGAGCCTTCGCAGTTCGAGCCAGATTTTCCCATATTTCTTGAGCAGTCCTTCAAGATTTAACTTTGTTAAACATTGCTTTGTCAAGAGGTTTGTATATAATGTCCTTGGCCACATTTTTCAAGTTATAACTTTTTCGATCTTCATTGGTCCATTCGCTCCTGGGTTTTTCAACTATGGCAGGTCTTTCAAAAGCATCATTCTCAGCAGCTCTTACAGTTATGTTCACTTTGGTGATCTTTATTGGTCGATCTTCTATGACAAACCATATTTCATCATGCAGTGTTGAGAGATTTGTCTGCATGGCGAATTTTCCAGTCATTAAATAGTAAACATGGGAATGCAATATAGATTTGCTTCCATGATAATAACTTTTGAAAGAAAATTTAAAAAAAAACCTTTCAAGTGTTGATCTTTTGAAAGATTGAGATATAATTCAGTAACCAGTGCGGAAGGTTTTTGAACCAACCGTTTTGATACCACTTGTAGGTCCTAAGGGGTGTCAGTTAAGTCTAGAAGGGAGGGTTGAATAGACTTAACCAATTTTCCAATTTTAACTTAAATCAGAATTTTTCAAGTAAACAGCTAAGTCTTTTGAAAGACAACTGGGTTCAACCTCAACAGGAGAGTTGACCACTCAACATACTCGATTGAGCTGTTGATAGAGTAACTTAGCTGAGTGAAGCGAGCTCTTATAGAAAATCAGTTTACTTGGTTTTTTCAGCGGAAGTCTTACCCCTTTCTTATAGAATGGTTTTCAACACTTGTTTTAGATTAAGTTATTACCAGTTGAGTGAGCAAATTTATATCAGCAATAATAAAGATATGCAAAAGTAAATGACAAAGAGCAATTTTATAGTAGTTCGAGGATGGGGTAATTCATCTACTCCACTCTTCTCCAACTCCTGGAGGTAATCCACTAATGCAACAATCGTGTTACAAAAAGGATAGAACAGTTCGAGTAAGCCTTGATCACATAGCTGGCTTCACTCATGGGACTCAACTTCTTCGAAGGAAGTTGCCTCACTACTTCAGCTCTTCAACCCTTCGGACTTGATCACACAGCCCTCCATTGGATTCGAAATAGGCTCTAACTTGAATTTCACTACACATCCTTCACCACCTGAAAGTGCAGACCCCTTGTTCTTAAATAACAAGATTCCTCTTCTACTGGTTGAAGTTTTCTTCCTTCCTTCACTGAATATGTTGGTTAGAATCACTTCGAAAGTATAGGCTTGATGATTTGAATGTATAGCTTGAGAGAGTTTTGCAGTTGCTTGCTTGCTTAGATTTCACTTGAATGTGTCACTTGTTGCTTGTGTATTACTTGTCTTTGTCTCAGATTTTTCCTCAACCTTTTATAGTGAAAGCTTGAAAAAGTGTCCATTGAAGAGATAGACATTTTTCAAACTTCACTTCTTGATCGTTGGCTTGTCTTGTTATTGATTGTGAAAATCTTTTCACTAAACTGCAAGTGTAGAATGTAGCTAGCAGATAGCAGCGAGCAAGGTCGTGTTCCTTAGGGATTGACTACGAAACACATAGGCTATAGTAAATATCATATTCCAATTTAATTGAAGCGACCGAAAATCAAGAAAATTATTATCTAATCTTAACTAAATTAACAAGTAAAATATTTATAATTTTTATAAACCCGAACTCCACAAGTCTTTTCAACAAATACGAAAGCAACTCTATGCACATAATCTCAACATGCTTATTCAATATTAAATCCAATTAAAGTTTATCAAAACCACTTTATGTATTTATATGGGTTCAATTCCTATATTTGTTTATTCCCTCTCCCGAAGCAAATAAACAGTTGATTAATACCAATTGCTACCATCCCAATCAACAATTAATATTAACTCCCAAAAGATCTTTGAATTTAAGTACTCCCCACAAATAATTATAAGCCTCCCAACTCTATACCCGTTTATGTCTGAATTCGATTTTCATTTGTTAGAACTCATCTCCCGAATTATGAACTAACAAATATGACATGAAAATTATTGATCAGATAATCTACAAGAATTAAGCATTTGAATTCATATAATATAACACATAAACTAATTAACAAAACAATCAATACATATTTAACATGAATCCACATTTTTGATTATGCCCTAGGATCATAATGATTAGCCCAACATATTTGATAACAAATTCATACACAAAGTTGAAATCAAATATTTTGACATCATTTAATTACAAATAAAAGATCTAAACTAATAACCCTTCGGCGTATAAATTATTTTCCCCGTGATCTCCTTCCAAAATCCGAGCATATCAAATTCATCATGCTCTTCAACCCCATATGTCGGAGTTATATATATTGCATTCAAATCATCAATAGATAACTCTCTAGGCTCGTTAGCTAATCTAAATTGAATACCCATCAAATTTCTTTTCCGGACTGCCAATTCAAATGTGCTAAAAAATTCATACGAATAAACCACATAAGTAGTCCAATTTCCATTCAACAAATCATGCCACTCAAAACGCCCACACAAAGCGCGAAAATCATCCAACATGCCCAAACTATTATGAGTAGGTTCATCGGGGTGCCTTGTTGAAATCATGTTTCGAAGATAGAGCACCTCCCACCGAGCCCAGTGTGTGTCGCTCGTGAGAACGATATTGTAGAATTCCAGGTCGTTCACTTCATACTCGGGTTTGGGCTCCGGAGTTGGTTCTCGTCTTCTTCGTGTGTTCCTCTTAATTCCTCTTTCTCCACCTCTAGAAGCCATGGATATGGAGTTTTGAAGTTTTTAAAATCTGAAATTGGAGATTAAAAACCCCCAAACTTGAAGGAAAACTTGGGAAAGTTGAGAAATTGGAAGATTTTTTGTGGTGGGTTTCTTGAAAGGAAGAAGCATTTGTATTTTCGTTTGAAGAATTGAAGTTGATTTTGAAGAAATTTGAAGATGGATTGGGGTATTTGTAGGAGAAAAATCGGTCCTTAGGGTTTGAAAGGGAGAAAGTGGTATAAATTTGGAGTGTTTGAGTTTAAAAAAGAGATGGAGTTTTCGACAGACAAGCCACATGGCCCGTGTACAACTCACACGGACAGACTGTGTGGCCCTGGGAGTTGTTTGTCCGCTGTTGTGACCAGCCACACGGCCATGTGCAATTCACACAACCAGCCCATGTGGTTGGTCTCTGTGATGCATGTTGCACGGGCCGCGTGAAATGATTTTTCCATTTTTTATAAACCCGGAGTTTGTCATGACGCCTCCTACACATCAACTCACAGAAAAAAACTAAAAATACATTAATAATAAAATTGAAACTAATTAAAATCTAAATAAACGAAGGCGATAAAATCAAATTTAAATAACTTGGGTTGGCTCCCACAAAGCGCCAAGGTTTACGTCTTCATCCAAACGTCATACTTCTAGTATTACTGTCACTAAACTATATCGTTTGATGTCTTTGAGCCCTTGTATTCTATACCATTCATCAGACGAATGGCGTTGCATAGTTCTCTCGGATTAAATTCAGTATCGCTTGGGAATTTGCCCTTTTGGTGTTGGCCTCCCACTGCTGTTGCGATTTGGGCTACTTGTGTTTCCAAAGACTTCAGTCTTGCATTCATGTTCGTGTTTAGCTGAGTAACCTGTTTCTCAATCCTGTCTATCTTTGCTTCACCTAAATTCAGTATAACCCTAGTTTCTTTGATAAACGAGGATAGCATCTCCTCCACAGATGCTTTATTTTCACTCGACTCCGCTCTGCCTTGATTACCTGTATTAAAACCCGGAGATGGCTGCAAAATATTTTTGTTATTAGCATAGGAATGGTTTTCATGGTTTCGCAGTCCCGGATGGTAATATGTGGGTATCTGATTGTTTATATAGTTGTTGTTGAAGTTCCTTTATTGTCCTACAAAATTAGCTTCTTCTTCAACAACTGCAGGATCTTTAGGAGTCGCTTGCTGCATCACATCCAGTTTCATATTAAGCACGGATACATGTTCTGTGAGCATGGCAACTTTTTCATCACGGACCTCCGCTATACGTCGAACATTGGATTTCTCGAATGGCCATAGGTAACTATTGTTTGCCATCTCCTCTAACAATTCTAGTACTTCATTTGGATATTTCCCCAGCAGAGCACCCCCAGATGCAGCATCTATAATAGTTCTCGTGTTGCCACTCCAACCATTATAAAAACATTGTACAAGTTGGTAATCAGGCTATCCGTATTGAGGGCACTTCCTCAACAACTCTCAAATCCTATCTGGTGCTTCATATAATGGCTCTTCATCTAACGGCCTAAACTGGGCGATCTCACTTTTCAGTTGCAGTGTTTTACTAGGGGGAAATACTTAGCCAGAAATCGCTGACTTAGTTCAGCCAAATCTGTTGCAGGTTTTGTTAAAGAGCATAACCATCTCTTAGCCTTATCGCGTAGCGAGAATGCGAAAAGGCGGCATCGAATGATATCCTTAGAAATACAATTCATCTTTATGGTATCGCATATTTCTAAGAATTGCGTCAGATGCGTGTTTGGATCCTCAATGGCTCTCCCCTCAAACTGGTTTTGTGAAAACATCTATATCAACACATGTTTTAGTTCGAAATTGTTTGCATTGATCGGCATACAGGCCATGCCACCATACCTCTGACTAACTTATGGCTAGAAGTAGTCCCTAACTCCCCTCCTTGTGGGCTCTTCCTCTATCTGGTTCCATTGGTCTACCCCATGTGGTCGTTCCTCATTGTTTCTGTTGTTCACTACATTCTAATTAGTCCCATCCGCCATCGCTTTAGATTTTTTTCTTAACTATTTCGCTGTCTTTTCGATATCTAAATCAATGGGACTTGGCTGGGCAGATCTGGAACGTGTGATCATGCACTATCTACACTCAACAAAAACAATGTTAGAACCAAAGAAATAAAAAAAAATTACAAGAAAAAAAATCAAAAAATAAAAATATGTACAAAAAAATCGAAAAATAGAAATATGTACAAAACTTTTGCTTCAATAATTAAGATTGAACTACTTATTAATATATCTTAGTTGAATCTTTCAATCCTCGGCAACGGCACCAAAAACTTGATCGTGAAAATCTTTTCACTAAACTGCAAGTGTACAACGTAGCTAGCAGGTAGCAGCAAGCAAGGTCGTATTCCTCAGGGATTGACTACGAAACACTTAGGTTATAGTAAATATCGTATTCCAGTTTTATTTAAATGACCAAAAATCAAGAAATTATTATCTAATCTAAACTAAATTAACAAGTAAAATATTTATAATTTTTATAAACCCCAACTCCACAAGTATTTTCAACAAATACGAAAGCAACCCTAGGAATATAATCTCAACATGATTCTTCAATATTAAATCCAATTAATGTTTATCAAAACCAGTTTATGTATTTCTATGGGTTCAATTCCTATATTTGTTTATTCCCACTCCCGAAGCAAATAAACAATTGATTAATACCAATTGCTAGCATCCCTACTCAACAATTAATATTAACTCTCAAAAGATCTTTGAATTGAAGTACTCCCCGCAAACAGTTATAAGTCTCCCAACTTTATACCAGTTTATGTCTGAATTCGATTTTTCGTTTGTTAGAACTCATCTCCTGAATTACGAACTTACAAATATGACATGCAAATTATTGATCAGACAATCTATAAGAATTAAGCATTCTAATTCATATAATAGAACACATAAACCAATTAAGAAAACAATCGACATAGATTTAACATGAATCTACAGTTTTGATTATGCCCTAGGATTAGAATGATTAGCCCAACATATTTGATAACAAATTCATAGACAAAGTTGAAATCAAATAGTTTGACATCGTTTAATTACAAATAAGACATCTAAACTAAGAAATAAAGAACCTTCTTGTCAGGATAGATCTTCCCTCCAAGCCTTCGAACCCTTGTGCTTCCGTAGTTGCGAAAGGCATATGGTGTTCTTCGTATATTTGCCCTTCTCTCTCAGAAAACTATTGAATTGTGTAACCCTAGTGTATTTGTGTTGAATGATGATATGAGATGTTATAAATTCGTGCAGGCCTTGGTCTTTTTATATAGGTGCTTTGAGAGATCACTTGTACAGTTCTAACGGGAAAAGAAATCAAAAATCAGTTGACAGACAAATTGCACAGTCGTGTGCAATTAACACGGTCTGATCATTTAAACATTTCAATCTTTGATTTTGCTCAGAACCAATCACACATTAGTGTGATTTTCACACGGTTGGATCATGTGTTGTGTCTCTGAAATTCTTCCCTCGAACAAGTCACACGAACGTGTAAAAACACATGGAATTAAGTTCACACGGTCGTGTGCATCTTACACGGTCAGACCATGTGGCTTGTTTTTCTACGTTTTCTTCGCGTATTCGATCATCTCTTCGTATTTTTCAATCTTGTCCGGGCCTTCTAACTGATATCTTTTCATTTTAGCTCTGTTTCCTGTAAAAAGTTACAAGAATACACAGTATCATGCCCTTCTAAGGAAACCAAGTAAAATACACTAAATATGCATGCAAATACATCAAATATATATTATTTTGAGCCTCTAAATGCACGTATATTTTACACGTATCAGTTGTGCAGCTTTTGATGTTGACCTTTCCTTAATTTTAATGTTCTACAAGTTTCCTGAAACACAGCAGGTTTCTACAAACATCCCATTGGTTCCAAGCTACTTGCACTCTTTCATCAAGATAACTTTTTAAGGTGCAAGTCTGTCCCTTACAGAAGAAGTGCTGAAGAAGAAAGAGGAAGGAAGCAACAAAGGCATTGAAGTGTTGCTACAAACCCCTTCGTGTATTTTTGTTGTAAATACATCTACGTAAGTCTTCTATAATAAGCTTAGTGAATTTCCCTGTAAATTTCACTCTTTACGTATCTTAGCTTAGATATACTATGTTTTGACATGTATACTTTTATATTTCTATGATACCGAATGTAAACAACTGTGTAAAGGACAAGAATGCTATGATCAAATAAAAGATCTATTTTAAGCATACATTCTTTGTTACTGCATTGTCTGCATGTATCTTTGCTGTTTACTTTCTTTGTATGATTTTAAGTTTTGGCATCATCAAAAAGGGGGAAATTGTTAGGAAATTTATTGAGTAGATTTTGATTATACCATGTAAAACTTAAACTAGGAAGTTGGCACCCTATTTTCCTTGTAAATTGTATTGTAATAGATAGGGCTGAGAAAGCTGAGTCAAGTCAGCTATGCCAAGGAATACAAGAAGTCATCTGCGAACTGGATTGAAGACTCTGTTGTGTGTTAGCTGAGTATGGCCAAGAAAGAAGTCAAGGACTCGACTGAAGGAGTGTCAGCTAAGGAACACCTGTAAGAAGTGTCAGTCAAGTCAATTCAAGAATCCAAGTCTCAAGTTGAAGTGACAGTTGAGTTATCCAATGATTGGAGCTGACTTAAGTCACCTGGGGTAAAGACAGCAGTCTAGTCAAGACAACTGACTTAGATCCATTGATTAAAGTCAAGAATATTACTCAATATAGTAATATGTCAAAGCTGTCAGGTCTAAAGTGTTAGTCTCAGAATTGTGCAAAAGGGATAAACCAATGGGAAACACTGCACCTTGTGTCAGGCACCTGCAATGCTGCGAAGACATTTAATACGAGGAAATGTCAACATCAAGGACTGCAACAAGATAAGCCAACGAACAAAAGTGATATTTGAAATTAGCCTATCTCTTCAACGGGCAAAATTTCAAATGTGCACTATAAAAGGCTGAGGAAGTTATTGAGAAGAGGTTACCTGAACCACGAACAAGCAAGTAATATTCAAGCACTTAACCTGCAATTTTCTCATAAGCAAGCAAGCAATTCCTCAAGCCTAAAACTTGAAGGAAATCGATCCAACACAAGTTGTGAAGGAAAGACTACTTCAAATTTGTTGAAGAGGAAACATTTGAAGAAATCAAAGGGGTCTACTGTCCAAGCTAGGATTGTAGAAAGGTTCCAGTTCGAACCATTATCAAGTTTGTTGGAGAGCTTCGTGATCAAATCCAAGAACTTGAGAAGTGAGTCAAGCAAGCGTTGCCCCGTGAAGAAGCCGAGTCGCAAGAGAAGCGGATGTGTGATCAAGGTGTCTCCGATTGTTCACCGCTTTGTAAACTGATCTGTTACATAGTGGATTCCCCAGGAGTTGGAGAAGAGATGATTAGAAGAATTACCCCATCTTCGAACCTCTATAAAATATTTGTGTCATTTACTTTCAGCAAATTTACTTTTCTTCATATTTACATTATATCTGCTATTAGAATCATATTTGCTATCCAACTAATTAATAACCAAGTGCTAGGAATCAAGTGTTAAAAACAAACTCAAATCAAATCAAAAGGTGTTAAATCTTCAGCTGTTAAAAACCAATCAACCAAGTTAAGTATTTGGCTTGAGCAGCCGAGTTATACTATCAACAGCTCTATCGAGTCTATTGAGTGGGTAACTTAGCTGAAAAGCCAACTTAGTTGTCCATCAAGGACACAATTGTTTGAGTTAAGTCTGTTGAATTAATTTAAAAGGACTAATAAAAAATTTGGTAAGGTTTATTCAATCCCTCCCCCTTCTAAACCTTACTTCACACCCCTTGGGACCTACAAGTGGTATCAGAGCAGTTGGTTTATTGAGCCTTCCGCACTGGTTATTGAACTAGATCTCTATCTTTTCAAAAAGTTTTTAAACACTTGTATTTCCAAAATCTTTCATTTTAAGCAAAGTTATTTCATGGAAGCAAATCTGACACGCATTCCTATGTTCACTGTTGAAGAATTCGATGATTGAAAAATTTGCATGCAGGCTCATCTATCTGCATTACATGATGAAATGTGGCTTGTGATAGAAGATGGGCCACTGCAAATTTTGAAGGTGAATACAGCTGTAAGGAGAGCTGCAGCTGAAGGTGAAGAGGATGTTGCTCCCAGACCAACTATGGTTGAAAAACCAAGAGCTGAATGGACAAATGATGACAGAAAAAGATACAACTTGGACAACGTGGCCAAGGACATTCTTTACAAAACTCTGGACAAAGTTATGTTCAACAAAGTCAAATAGTGCAAGACTGCAAAAGAAATCTAGGATAAGCTAACCCTGATTTGTGAAGGCTCTGAGCAAATCAAGGAAAATAAACTATCTGTTGTTGTACGTAAATTTGAAAATTTTAAAATGCTTGCAGGAGAGACCTTGGATCACTCGATGCTCGGTTCACGTAAATTACCAATGAGCTATACGCACTTGGAAAAGAATATACACGAATGAAATGTGTATGAAGATTCTAAGAAGTCTCCTAAATGGGAAATGAAGGTCATGGCACCGAGACATTCCATGGACCTATCCAAGACATCCAACCATGAACTATTCTCGGATCTCAAAGCCTTAATTTGAGTGAGAAGAAAAGACAGGAGAAGACAATGTGCCCAAAAAAATTTTTTCTAATTGTTAAGGATGGCAAAAGAGCCGAGGTCAAAGAAGTCATTGACCAAGAGCAAATAGCCCCGATGGTTAAAAGGTTTAACAAGTTCTTCAATAAGAACTACAAGAGAGGCAAGGGCGAATCCTCCAGAAGACACTCAGCTCCCTCCAAGTCAAGGGAAGATAGGCCAACCCAGAGAGCAGAGCATCAAAAAGTTGAATATCAAAGGGCCGACAATCCAAGAATGGAAAGAGTGATCAAAAGGTTGAAAATCTATCTTTGAAGGCTGGACAACCAGCAGTCACTATGCCATTGATTGCCCATATCCTGCAGTCAACAAATACAGGAATGAAGAAGAAAGAAAGGTCTTCAGAGAAAGAAGACAAGAAAAGAAAAAGGCAATGTTGGCTGCAGAGACTGATGAATTGATTTAACTTTGAGTTAACTCTGTTGAATTAATTTAAAAGGACTAAATCGAAAATTTGGTAAGGTTTATTCAATCCCTCCCCCTTCTAAACCTTACTTCACACCCCTTGGGACCTACAAGTGGTATCAGAGCAGTTGGTTCATTGAGCCTTCCGCACTGGTTATTGAACTAGATCTCTATCTTTTCAAAAAGTTTTTAAACACTTGTATTTCCAAAATCTTTCATTTTAAGCAAAGTTATTTCATGGAAGCAAATCTGACACGCATTCCTATGTTCACTATTGAAGAATTCGATGATTGAAAAATTTGCATGCAGGCTCATCTATCTGCATTACATGATGAAATGTGGCTTGTGATAGAGGATGGGCCACTGCAAATACTAAAAGTGAACACGGCTGTAAGAAGAGCAGCCGCAGTTGAAGGAGAATAAGTTGATGCTGAAACAAGACCAGCCATGGTTGAAATACCAAGGACTGAGTGGACTAATGAAGATAGGAAGAGATACAACTTGGACAATGTGGCCAAGGACATACTCTACAAAACATTAGACAAAGCAATGTTC
Source organism: Rehmannia glutinosa (assembly GCA_016081115.2). Classification (NCBI taxonomy): domain Eukaryota; kingdom Viridiplantae; phylum Streptophyta; class Magnoliopsida; order Lamiales; family Orobanchaceae; genus Rehmannia; species Rehmannia glutinosa. Next base: position 48,262,006 of record CM071931.1, on the reverse strand, counting down.
AATAAAGTCAAATATTGCAAATCTGCAAAAGAAATCTGGAATAAACTGACTTTAATTTGTGAAGGATCAGAACAAATTAAAGAAAATAAACTTTCTGTTGTTGTTCAAAAATTTAAAAATTTCAAAATGCTTGTAGGTGAAACCATGGATCAGCTGGATGCCAGATTCACTGAGATCACAAATGAGCTTTCAGCTCTTGGGAAGGAATATACACAAAAGGAAATGTGTATGAAGATCTTAAGAAGCCTCCGAGCTGAATGGGAAATGAAGACTATGGCCTTGAGACATTCAATGGACCTCTCAAGAACATCTAACCAGGAGCTATTCTCATACCTCAAAGCCTATGAGTTTGAGCTGAGAAGAAAAGAGCAAGAGGAGACAGTTGTACCCAAGACAGTTGCACTGATGGTTAGTGATGGAAGCGAGCTGAACCAAAGGAAGCCATAGACCAGGAGAAAATTGTGTTGAATATCAGAGACCAAGGGAAGACAGGCCACCCAAAAGAGCTGAACATCAAATGGTTGAATATCAGAGAGCTTTGAATCTAAGAACAGAAAGGGCTGATCAAAGAGCTGAGAACTTGTGTTGGAACTGCAGACAACCAGAACATTTTGTAGTTGACTGTTCCTATCCACAAGTCAACAAATATAGGAATGAGGAAGATAGAAAAGTCTTCAGAGAAAGAAGACAGGAAAAGAAGAAAGCCACGTTGGCTACTGAGACAGTCAAATCTAAAGAAGCAGCAGACTCGGAGAGTAGTGAAGCTGACTACTCAAGTGACTCTAAGGAAGAGGCTATGATTTGCCTTATGGCTAAAGAACAAGATCAACCAGATCAAGAAGATGAGGTACACTCTAACTAATCTCATTCAGATTCAAGCAATAGTGATTGTGATACACACACTTCATTACCCACTGATCTTTATGATTCATTAGGCAAAATGATGAATAAAATCCTCACACACAATTCTAAATGAGGAAAACATCCAGCTTAAAAGCCAAAACTCACAGCTGACTAAAGAGCTGAGTACTCTGAGTCACATAGCTGATGATCGCACTAAGCTAAAGGCTGAAAATGCTAAGATCATAGCAGAGTTAGCTGCTATAGAAAAGAGGGAAAAAGATCTCAAAAATGTGATTGCCTCATTTACAAAGGCATCCAAATCATTGGATGATCTTATCATGAGTCAAAAAGAATGTGGAGATAAGACAGGCAAAGGATTTAATTCCTTTGTGCACAGTCAAACTCCAAGAGTGATTTTGGAAAAAGGATCTTCAAGTAATGAAGCATCTCAAAAATCCAAAACACCAAATGTTGCACCCATATTCACTCCAAAGCATAATCACAATAGCCTTGGATACAAAGGAAAAGGAAAACAGCTAGTTGAGTATGCTGAGAGGACAGCTGAGAAAAAATCCAGGTGAGTTCCTCAGCAAACTCCAAACAGAAAATACTCTATGAAAAGCAAACGGAGCTACCAGAAACCACATAAATTTCATCAGAGAAACAGAAATGATGGGAATGGTAGAAAATATCCGAACTATGCTGATTGGAATAATGTGAAACATCAGCAAAGACCTAAAATTCAGCAAAAGTTATTCCAAAGGCAAAAGAGCTATTATCAACACACATGTGCACCCAAGCACTACACTCAGAAATTTCAAGACTATCCCAAGAAAGCAATTGCTAAAACCCAAACACAGGCATACAGACAAAAGAGACAGCTGGATGAACCTAAAACCCCCAAGCAATTTGCTAATGTGCACTATGATTATGTCACTAATAGATGGCAACTTCTTAGAGTCAAGTCTTTTGGCTATAGGTTGGTTGGATCATCTTATAACACTAACCCCTCAGGACCCAGGCAAGTATGGGTACCTAAAAACTGATTTCCTTGATGGCAGGTTCAAGGAACAGTTGAGTGCCAAGAAACCTGGTACATGGATAGTGGCTGTTCCAGACATATGACAGGAAACAAGAAAAATCTATCAAGATTCAAGGAAATTAAAGGTGCAAAAGTAATATTTGGAGGAAATGAAGCTCCAAGGGAAATCTAAGGCACATGATCTATCAAGAAGAATAGATTGGAAATCACAGATGTTGCTTATGTTGAAGGCCTCAACTTCAACTTGTTAAGCATTAGCCAACTCTGTGATAAACGCTACAATGTTGGATTCAACATGGGAGTGTGCCAAATCAAAGATGATAAATCAAATGAAATAATGCTGCAAGGATCAAGACAGAAGAATATGTATGTGGTAGATTGGTCTACTGCTACACCAAACACTTGTCTGCTAGCAAAGAGCACAGCCGACTCAAGTTGGTTGTGGCACAAGAAACTGAGTCATCTGAATTTCAAGATAATCAACAAGCTTGCAAGGAGTCATCTTGTAGAAGGATTGCAAGACTCAAGTTGGTTGTGGCACAAGAAAGTGTATGTGATGCATGCCAGATGGAAAAGCAAATAAAGTCTTCATTCAAGGATAAGCCAAGTCCTTCTTCAACAAGGATATTACTGTTTGATAAATGGTTTTATCATGATTTTGATGATTTTGTTTTTATACCAAAACAATATTTTTAAATGTTGTCCAAATACTCCTAAATGATTTAAAATGGTTTTAATATTTTCCGGAGTAATTCTTCAAGTTTGTTTTCGACTAAAATGGACAATGCTTTTAATGATTTTAAGTCAATGGGTTTTTACATTGAAACAATGTTGTCCTAATACTCCCAGTTGATCTAAAATGTTTTTACTATTTTTCATAGTATTTATTGGAATTAATATCGGACAACACTTTTTGTGTTAATGTTTTATTTCTTCAAAACTATATTTCTAATGTTGTCCTAAATACTCCCGATCAGGTTTAAAATGTTTTTACGAATTTTCCGGAGTATTTCTTGAGGTTTATTTTCGTCAAAAATCGGACAACATTGCATTTAGGAGGTCGACCGGTCGACCAAACAGGCGACCGGCACCTGGGAGTTCATTTCACGAAACAGAACTTATGCCTTTCTTCTTTGATGCAGTGCGACCGGTTGTAGTTAGGGTCGACCGGTCGAGGTGCACGTCGACCGGTCGCCCTGTGTAAATTTCCTGTGTTTCGTTTCAAACTTCTATTTCTGTGCGACCGTCGCCTATGATTTTGACAAAAAATCGACCGTTTGACAGCAGACAACTTTCCCTTAATTTGTGGGATGGATTTCTAACAGCTCTTTTCTTCAATTGTCTTGCAATTTTTTATAGAATTCATGTCCCCAAGAGGAGCCTATCATGTACAAGACATCTTCTATAAATAGAGGAAGAATTGAAGCAACACAACAAGAGAGAAAACTACAACACAACAAGATACACTCAAGAATACACTTGTTCTTACATTGTCTTATTTCTTGTTGTAATTTGCCTAGCTATTCACTTCCACATTCTTGAGGTCTAGGCTATTCTTGATTACACTTTGCACTCAAATTGTAATATTCATTATTGAGTTGTAATCTTGATTTTGGGTTATCATTCAACACAAGATATCATTGTGAGTGTTCTTGTGGTAAGAACACACTTGGATGATCTAGGTGATAGGTGCAAGAAGATTGTGGTGATCTTCTTATTGAGGTGTTGAAGAATTTCGTATTCTTCAAGGTTGAAGATTGTGGTAATCTTCACAAGGTGCCGTTGGAGATTGTGGTAATCTTCAAGAGAGATTGTGGTAATCTCAAAGGTGGTGTTGAAAAAGAGTGTGGTGCTCTTCAAGGTGTTGTTGTAAGTTGGTGTTGTATTAATATTTGGTAAATTAATAAAATCTTTTTTTTCTTTTTGAAATCCATCCCGGATATACTGGGGGTGTAGAGGATTAGGCCCTAGGTGGGTTGAACCTCTTTAAATCGACGTGTGCTGTTTACATTCCGCACCTTTATTATTGTCTTTGAGCATCCGGTTCTAAAAAGAGGGTAAAATCGAAAAGATGGAGATAATCTATTCACCCCCCCTCTAGATTATCGTAGCCGCTTGGACTTACAAGTGGTATCAGAGCCAAACTCTTTGCCAAGCTCGTTTCACATCGCGAGTGAAGAGAAATGATCGTCGGCTACGAACGAAGATCATCCTACCGGCACCTCCACCACCAAGCCACCTCTATTTGATTCCAAAAATTATATATTTTGGAAAGAAAGAATGGAATGTTATTTACAAGGTTGAGGGTTCGATATTTGGAACATCGTCATAAATGGAGAATCCATTCCAATGAAAAACACACACCACACACCTCCAAAGGCTTTAAAAAGCTCAATGATGAAGAGAAGAAAATCATCTCCTTAAACGGTAAAGCTCTCAATATTTTGTATTGTTCATTTACTAATTTGGAATATGAACATATTGTAGGAATTCTATAGGCACATGAAGTATGGCAAAAATTAGAAGCCATCTATGGAGTATTTGCAAATGAAAGGAGTCAAACAAAAGCATCTACTTCTCAAAGGGATACAAGTTCAAATCTAAGGAACAAGCCTCCTACAACTTCCAACTATGAAGAAGTTGAATATTGTTTTATGGGCATCGAAGAAGAAAACGAGGTATGTCTTAAACCCTATACTTCATATGGTATTGTCATACAAAATGATTATAGTGATTTGCAAAATGATTATGATGAACTTCAAAATGAATTCCAAAGCTTACTTGTTAAATACAAAAATTTGAAAAAGGAATTCAATGTTTTGAAAAATGATAAGGATAGTTTATTTACTTCCTATGAATCACTATCATGTGCTCACACCACCACACTTGACAAGGTTAGAAACATTGAAAAATAAAATAGCACTCTTGTTGAGAATATTGATTGCATGAAAAAGGATTTATTAAAATCCAACTTGAGTACCAATAGAATGACCGATATTGTTGATTGTTGTGATAATTCGAAACTAGAACTTGATCATAAGCCTAAGGGTGTCAATCACATGAAAAAGAATCAAGTGTCTAAGCACGTTGGTCATTATGCTCCTAAAATTATTACATGCTTCTATTGCGGTAAAAAGGGTCATACGGCTAATACTTGTCGGGCTAGAAATAGCTCTAATCATTATTGGAGACGTAAAAGTCTCAAAGCTAATCTTAAAGGACCCAAACACTTGAGGGTACCACAAAATAATGTCATATTAGGTACCCGGCGATATAATGATCGAAGAAAATTCATGCCGCCAAGGAGACATCAAATGAACATCTCATTTGATCAAAGAAGGAGAAACTATTTTCGACAAAGCCAATTTCCAAGAAGAAGATATAATCAAAAATGGGAAGAACACAATCCTTGGAAATGGCAAAGACATCATCAACAAGATGATTTTCAAAGAAGAAGAGACTATCAACAATGGGAAGGACAAAAATCTTGGAAATGGAGTAATCAAAGGATCCATCATCAACAAAGTGACTTCTCAAGGGGAAGATATCATCAACAATGGGAACGACACAACCCATGGAAATGGCGTAATTGGTAACCCGTATCTCCCCATTTAAAATATGCATTTTATTTTGTTATGCATGTTTTTATTTGTGTCTTTATTGCAACATGAGTTTTCAAGTATTGATTATTTTTTAATTAAGGTCTTCAATATATATTTGTGCTTTTAAAATATTTTTGAAAAAGAAGACCTTATATGATGTTTTTAAAACTCTTGTGCATTTTTGTAGACTAAAGTGTGTTATCATCTCTTATGGATTTTTATGGCATGAGCTTAATTGTGATATCTCTTAGCCTACACTTTTATCATTATGATTTGTGCTAGATTTGTTTTAAGAATTGTGTAGGATTTACATATTCTCACAAATGACCATTTACGTCATTATTTGTCAAGAAAGGCATTAATTATCGAGGTACGTTTACTTGTGTCATTCTTACTCTTATAGACTCGATATATGTATTGCCATGTGCCTATGTGCTTGTTTTTCATAGTATTTCACACAAGTGCCATTAAGAGGATTTTTAGATTTTTCGAAAGGCACTATTCGATATTTGATTGCACATATTTGCTTTGTCAACTTTTGTTCAAATACTTCTATTAAATGAGGTCTAAACTATATGCTATCGAATTTTCAAAATTTAAAAGAGACCTTTTGTAGCTTTCTTATGCTTATTTGAACTTGCATGATTTATTAGACTCTTTATGGTCTTCTAAATGCATAGTATGTGTTTCTTGCTTCATGGTCTATATATATAGTGTCTCTTTCTACTATGCTCTTTTGCAAGATATTTTGTGATTGATGATTGAGGCATGTTTTTACACTTGGGCTATTTTTTTTGCTTATATAAGCGATGCCGTTAATGAGTTGGTTAAGTTGTGTAGATGGAAAATGAAGTACTCCAAAAATTGGTTACCTCAAAATATTTGGATGTAAATGTTCTATTGTGAACACCTTAGACCAATTGGATGCCCTATGATTATAGTAATGAAGTAGACAAAAAGGGTATTCCAGAACAAACTCGATGACCAAGGTAACATTGGTCGAACTAAGGCGAGGTTAGTAGCTCGAAGGTATTTTCAAGAAGAAGTTGATATAGGTGAACTTGAGATGAGCATGATGGGGGAGCTCAAATTTCTTCATTGGACTTCAAGTTAATCAATGCCAAGAAGAGATTAACAAAGGTTGAGAAAGACATATTGATTGAGAAACAAATTCGAGATATGTTTTCTTGTATTTTTCCAATAGACTCGACATTCTATATGCCTTATGTCTATTTGCTCGACTTCAAAAACTATCCCAACGAATCTCATTAAAGTGCCGTTAAAAGAAATCTTCAAATATTTGAAGGGCACTTCTTCTTATGACTTGTATATCCAAAGTATTAAAACGTTCTTATTTTTCAGGGATAACAAGTTCGGTGTTTACAATTTATCAAAATATGGTTCGTCATAATCAAACTAAACATATTGAGATTCGAAATTTTTTCTAGGGGATTGCGTTTCTAAAATGAAAAAAATGAGATGTGTTTAATTCCGTCTCAAGGATAACTTGCGGATTTTTTTTTGAACCGCCGAGTATTTTACCTCATTTCGAGCTTGATTATGATATAATGTATATTGAATGAGGTCTACGTTTGCATTTTGCACGTTTTTAAAACGTAGGGGCGAAAAATCGGTTTTTTGGATCAAACTTCGGAATTTTGCAAAACAGAAAGAAGCAGTGGGCTGAAGGGGCTGAGGTCGATCGGTCGCCCTAGCCTCCGACCGGTCGCCCCAGCCTCCAACCGGTTGCCCCTGCTGAGTTTTCAGATATATTGCTTTCTGTTTCCAGAATTTGGCATTTTGGCCTTTTTCTTCTCTATTTCGTCCCCTTTGTCATTTGCACACACATTTCACTTCAAATGTGTTTTGTTGCATGAATTACATAGTTTGGGGATTATCTAGCTCGATTATCATCATCAATGCTCATCTTTACCGATCGAATGGTAAGAATTTCATTCTCTTTAGCTCAATTGGGTTGAACCCTTGAGTTTGTGGCTTATATGTATTTTTCTTGATGCAATTCATATATTTTTGTGATGAGCTTATTGATTGTTGATGAATGATATTTGTTAAATTGCATTTGGTGATGAAAAACTTGGCTTCATTACATTTACAAGGGCTATATATATCTTCTTCAATTTTTGACGCCCGCCAAGTGTTCGATAAAATGTCTTAATGAAAAATTCATCACCTACATGATTCTCTCGATTTCAAAAGACTTATATATTTATAGAGATCATGTTTTGTTTCTCAAATGAGTTTTCATAAGCTTCTACAAGACTTATGATTCGACTTTTTCCTCCTATTTGGTTTATAAGTTTCAATGTTCAAATAGCTCGATACATTGGTTTAGTTGTGCACCTTGATATGAATATATGATGTATTTATCGTGCTAACATTCTTTTTGATGATTCCAAAGGGAGAGAAACAGGTTATAAGCTCTTTAGCTCAAAGAAGCTAAGATAAGCTTAACGAAAAGAAGCTATAAGCTATGGCTTCATATAGCCATAAGTTGTGGATCATATTTAGTCCACTTGGTGCATTATGGTTATGTATGAATCATGGTCCATTGGTTGTAGTATGGACTTATATATGGTTCTAATGATGTCTCTTTGACAGGGGGGGGCTCTTAAGTTTTTGATACTTAAGCTCAATATCGAAAAGCTAAGATTTTAGCTTATGATGGAGTTGCTTCTATATTACTTTTGATGTGCATGTTGATAGGGGGAGTATTTACTATATGTGTTTGAAGATCTCTACTCCCATCCTTGCGTTTATATTGCGCGCAATGTTGTCGCTCTCAACGGATATTCATTTTTGACCGGAAAACTTGTTTTTATTTTTTTCGCCTCTCAAATTTGTATTGTTTTCAAAATCGGTCTTGTTGAATTGTTTTGGTTTGTAATCATCAAAAAGGGGGAGATTGTTTGATAAATGGTTTTATCATGATTTTGATGATTTTGTTTTTATACCAAAACAATGTTTTTAAATGTTGTCCAAATACTCCTAAATGATTTAAAATGGTTTTATTATTTTCCGGAGTAATTCTTCAAGTTTGTTTTCGACTAAAATGGACAACGCTTTTAATGATTTTAAGTCAATGGGTTTTTACATTGAAACTATGTTCTCCTAATACTCCCAATTGATCTAAAATGTTTTTACTATTTTTCGGAGTATTTATTGGAATTAATATCGGACAACACTTTTTGTGTTAATGTTTTATTTCTTCAAAACTATATTTCTAATGTTGTCCTAAATACTCCCGATCAGGTTTAAAATGTTTTTACGAATTTTTCGGAGTATTTCTTGAGGTTTATTTTCGTCAAAAATCGGACAACATTGCATTTAGGAGGTCGACCGATCGACCAAAGAGGCGACCGGTACCTGGGAGTTCATTTCACGAAACAGAACTTCTGCCTTTCTTTTTTGATGCAGTGCGACCGGTTGTAATTAGGGTCGACCGGTCGAGGTGCACGTCGATCGGTCGCCCTGTGTAAATTTCCTGTGTTTCGTTTCAAACTTCTATTTCTGTGCGACCGGTCGCCCTATGATTTGACAGCAAAAATCTTACCGTTTGACAGCAGACAACTTTCCCTTAATTTGTGGGATGGATTTCTAACAGCTCTTTTCTTCAATTGTCTTGCAATTTTTACAATTCATGTCCCCAAGAGGAGCCTATCATGTACAAGACATCTTCTATAAATAGAGGAAGAATTGAAGCAACACAACAAGAGAGAAAACTACAACACAACAAGATACACTCAAGAATACACTTGTTCTTACATTGTCTTATTTCTTGTTGTAATTTGCCTAGCTATTCACTTCCACATTCTTGAGGTCTAGGCTATTCTTGATTACACTTTGCACTCAAATTGTAATATTCATTATTGAGTTGTAATCTTGATTTTGGGTTATCATTCAACACAAGATATCATTGTGAGTGTTCTTGTGGTAAGAACACACTTGGATGATCTAGGTGATAGGTGCAAGAAGATTGTGGTGATCTTCTTATTGAGGTGTTGAAGAATTTGGTATTCTTCAAGGTTGAAGATTGTGGTAATCTTCACAAGGTGCCGTTGGAGATTGTGGTAATCTTCAAGAGAGATTGTGGTAATCTCAAAGGTGGTGTTGAAGAAGAGTGTGGTGCTCTTCAAGCTGTCGTTGTAAGTTGGTGTTGTATTAATTTTTGGTAAATTAATAAAATCTTTTTTTCTTTTTGAAATCCATCCCGGATATACTGGGGTGGTAGAGGATTAGGCCCTAGGTGGGTTGAACCTCTTTAAATCGACGTGTGTTGTTTACATTCCGCACCTTTATTATTGTCTTTGAGCATCCGGTTCTAAAAAGAGGGTAAAATCGAAAAGATGGAGATAATCTATTCACCCCCCCTCTAGATTATCGTAGCCGCTTGGACTTACAATTACATCTGCTGCATATGGATTTATTTGGTCCAGTTGAGCCAGCCAACATAAGTGGAAAGAAATACACCTTGGTAGTGGTAGATAACTACTCAAGATATACATGGACAATCTTCATGTATAAAAAGAAGGAAACTTTGCAGAAGTTACCTCAGCTGATGAAAATAGTTCAAAATGAAAAGAGCTAAACCATTATAAAAATAAGATCTGACATAGGAACTGAGTTTGTTAATGGGATAATAACTCAGTATTGTGTTGAAAATGGAATTGCTCATGAGTTATCAGCTATAAGAACTCCACAGCAGAATGGAGTGGCTGAAAGAAGGAATAGAACTCTCAAGGAAGCTGCAAGGACCATGTTAGTAAGCTGGATTGACTAAGAGATTTTGGGTCAAGCCATTAACACAAAGATGCTATACTCAAAATAGATGCATGATCACAGGCAATTGACCAAGACTCCCTTTGAGATTTGGGCAGGGAGAAAGCCAAATGTTGGATATTTCAGGATATTTGGATGTGAATGTTTCATCCATAACAACGACAAAGATAATTTAAAAGCTTTTGATGCTAAAGCTGATGAAGGTATCTTTTTGGGATACTCAGTGAGATCAAAGCGTATAGAGTGCTGAACAAGAGGACTATGGTTACAGAAGAGTCTATCCATGTGGTTTTTGATGAACCTAATATAAATGGAGAAGACATTGAAGAGTTAGCTGATAAGCTGAATCAGCCAACTATACAAAAGAGTCCTTATGTTGAAGCTGAAGTAAAAGCAATCAACCCAGATGAAGATGAGATAGCTGAATCTCAAAGACAGCTGGAAAGTCTACAGTTGAATGAAAATGAAAAAGTTGTAGAAGACAACTCAGCTGCGAGACGACTGAATCCAGCAGACTTACTCCAACCTGATGTGAGATGGCTGAGAGACCATCTATTAGAGTTAGTTATTGGAGATGTTAGAGATGGCATAAGAACCAGATCCAGAGCACAACATGAAGCTATGTTCACTTGTTTTATTTCCCAGATAGAGCCTAAAGATGTGTCTCAAGCATTGGATGACACACATTGGATTCAAGCCATGCAAGAAGAGCGAGTCAATTTGAAAGAAACAAAGTATGGGAATTAGTGCAGAGGCCAACCCATCAAAATGTCATTGGCACAAAATGGGTTTTTAGAAACAAGATGAATGATGAAGGATCTGTTGTAAGAAACAAAGCAAGATTGGTAGCCAAAGGATATTGCCAAGAAGAGTGTATAGATTTTGATGAAACTTTTGCTCATATTGCAAAATTGGAAGCAATATGGATGTTTCTTGCTTATGTTGCACATAAGAACTTCACTGTGTACCAAATGGATATGAAAAGTGCATTTCTAAATGGACTATTATAGGAAAATGTCTATGTTGAACAACCTCCAGGTTTTGAGCAGAAAACTATTGGAGATAAGGTATATAAGCTCAAGAAAGCATTATATGGACTGAAACAAGCACCAAGAGCATGGTATGATACATTGTCTCAATTTATGTGGATAACATCATTTTTGATTCCACAAACAAAGAGTTGTGTGACAAGTTCTCAAACCAAATGCAAGGTAAATTTGAGATGAGCATGATGGGAGAACTGACTTTCTTCCTAGGACTTCAAGTTAAGCAAATGAAGGATGGAACCTTCATAAGTCAAACAAAATATACCAGAGATTTAATGAAGAAATTTGGTATGGAAGAGAAGTCTTCTGTGAAAATTCTAATGAATACATCAGTCAAGATGGACATGGATGCAGATGGCAAAACTGTAGATCAAACTAGGTATAGAGCACTCATTGGAACATTGCTCTATCTAACAGCAAGCAGGCCAGGCAACACCTTTGTAGTAGGTGCATGTGCAAGATTTAAATTTGCACCAAAGGAGAGCCACATGACTGCAGCTAAGAGAATCGTAAGATATTTGAAGGGATGCCATGAAGTTGGCTTATGGTATCCAAAGGAAGGTGGATTCAAGCTAATTGGTTACTCAGACTCAGACTATGTTGGATGTAGAGTTGGCATGAAGAGTACTTCAGGTACATGTCAAATGCTTGGAAATAGATTGGTTTCTTGTTTCAGTAAGAAACAAAATTCAATTGCCACATCCACAAACCGGTGGCAGTACATAGTCATGGGCGTTGTTGTGCCCAAGTCTTATGGATGAGACAACAGCTAAGAGACTATGATATTGAAGAAAAAGAGATTCCAATTATGTGTGATAACACTAGTGCTATTGCAATCACTCAAAATCCTGTGTTGCATTCAAGAACAAAGCACATTGATGTCAGGTATCATTTTATAAGAGATCATGTTGAAAAGAAAGACATCACCTTGGAATACGTCTCAACTGATAAGCAGTTAGTTGATATATTCACAAAGCCTCTATGTGAATAAAGATTTGAAGAGATCAAGAATGAGTTAGGGTTAATTGAGCTGAGTTGAATCTCAGAAGACTCAATCAGCAAAGAAAGAAGATGAGAAAATCAAAGCAGAGCAAGTTTCACAGTTCAGCCAAGTGAAACAGCCTTATCGAGAAGTCAGTTGTATCAAGTTAGCTGACAGCTGAGTTACATAATGAGACAAGAGAAGCAGAGTTGAGTCACGTTGTATTTAAGCTGAATCATTTATGAGCTAAGTGACAAGAACATAGTCGTTTTAATTAAGCGGGAATGTTTTTAAGGATGACGTCAGCGTAATAATGACAGTCACAGTAAAAGCTGCACAGTAAGCCATATGATTGGATATAAATGTTGCAGCATTTAATGCGGGGAATTAAATGCGGTGTTGACGTTTTAATCTTAGCCATTGATTTTGATCAAAAATTTCAAAATCCGAAATATGTCCTTTCATGACCTTTATATACAGAACTTTGCACTTCTCTCTCCTCATGCAAACTGTTCATCTTCAAGCAAATAAAGCATTTTCTCTCTAAAACCGAGTGCAAACCCTAGTATTTCTCAAGCAAGATTTTTGTATTTTTAATCGGTAGAAACGTCTGAAAATGGCCCCAAAGAATAATTTTGAAAAGCTTTCAAAGCAAATCCACACTGGTTTTTCAGTGGATTTTGACGGGATGATCAAATAGGGTGTCGATAAAACCCTGGTTTAGAAGATAGCTGAGATGTCTATAAAACACTGGCTTGAAGGAGATCTATGAGGCTGATGTTGACTTAGCTGCTGCTTGGAAGGAAGTTGATGTTCGCCTTATTTTTTAGCTTCACTGCAAGTGTACGGTGTAGTTTATAGAATAGGGTTAGCAAGGTCGAATCCGACAGAGACTGTAGGTCCCAAGGGGTGTAAGTGTAAGGTTTAGAAGGGGGGGTTGAATAAACCTTACCAAATTTTCGATTTAGTCCTTTTAAATCTACTGAGTTAATTCTACACATTTGTGTCCTTGAGGGACGTCGAATTAGTCACTCAAGAGAGTTAATCTTTCAATGACTCGCCTAAGTTGTTGATGGAGTAACTCAATTTGTTGGCTACAATTTAACTCATTTGTGGTTTTATTTTTATTGGAAGACTTAACACCCTTAAGTTTGATTAAGCAAGATATTAGAGCTTGATTTAGTACTTGTAAATTATCAAATGGATAGCAAATTTATCAAACAGATATAAGCAATTAAAAGTGCAGAATTTAAATCTTTGAAATGTAAATGACACAAAGAAAGTTTTTATAGAGGTTCAAGATGGGGTAATTCTTCTTACTCCTCTCTTCTCCAACTCCTGGAGGAATCCACTAAGTAATGATCGTTTACAAAGTGGTAACAGTCCGGATACAAGTCTTGATCACAACAAATTGACTTGATCCTTTGGGACTCGGGCCCGAGACGCCTTGATCACTCGGTGGCTTCTCTTCGACTCGCCTTCTTCACACAGGCGTTGCTTGCTACTACAGACTCACTTGCTCAAGCTCTTTGGATTTGATCACGAAGCCCTCCAAATGCTTAAGACTTAGTTCAACTTTGAACTTTTCTACAATCCTTCCCGAAAGTAGACCCCTTGTTTTCAAAGGTTTCCTCTTCAATCGGTTGAAGCTCTCTTTCCTTCACGGGTAAGTGTTGGATTGATGTACTTCAAATGTAGGCTTGAGGATTGAGATTGTTTCAGCTTTCTCTAATGTGCTTGTGTATCTCACGCCTGTGTCATTCATGCATGCTTTTCTCAAACTAACTCCTCGGCCTTTTATAGTGAACTTTCAAAAATTTTCCCGTTGAAGAGATAGGCTTATTTTTGAAAGTCACTTTGCGATCGTTGGCTTGCGAGTTCTTGGAATTGCCGTTTCCTCGTATGAATTATTCTTTTCACCTTTTTCAGAGTTCGACACGGTGTAGTGCTTCCCATTGGTTCATTCCTTTTGCACGCTTCGGGATCGAGCACTCCAAGAAAGGTTGTATGGAGATATTACTTGTTTAAGTAAATCTCTTGATTTCTCGGCAACGGTTCTTTTACGATTATCTCGACTTGACCGCATTTCCTTGCTTTCCCAGGTGACTTAGAGTCACTTCCAATCATTGGATGACTCTTTCGTCACTTCAACTTGAGACTTGGCTTTTCTTGAGTTGACTTGGACCGATGCTCCACTCACCGCATCTCACCGCTTCTTCTTGATAGTGTTCCGTCTACTCTTCTTTGCCATACTCATTGTCTCACAACAGAGTCTTCCTTCCAGTCTTGATTGTCTTCTTGCATGTTAGGCGCGTTTGTCTTGACTCACCTTGGCACTCTATTCATTACAATGCATTTTACAACAAGAATTGGGGTGCCAACTTTCTATTCTAAGTTTTACATGGCATTCATCAAAATCTAAACAATAAAATTCCTAACAATTTCCCCCTTTTTGATGATGCCAAAACTTAGATCATACAAATATGTAAATAACAAAGATACATACAGATAGTGTATTGACATAGAATGTATGTATGCAGAATCAATCTTTTTATTGATCATATCATTCTTGTACTTAACACAATTTTTTACAAGGTGTATCGACTATATAACTGTCTTCAAAAAAATTTATAACTCTATTACGTAAGACTTACATTGTATGTATTTACATAATAAAATACATGAAGGGTTGGACAAAGAACACTTCATCTCCTTCGTTGTCTCCTTCTTATCATCTTGATCAAGATCTTCTTTCTCTTCTTCTCTTTTTCTCGTCGTCACCGCTTGCCTTCTTTTTCTTCTCATATGCCTTCCCGGCAGCTTCATCTTTCCTTAGTCTTTCATGTCTCTCCGCCATAGCCGAGTTTGTCTTTTGTTTTTTCTTCTATTCTCTTTGCATACTCGGCGTTAGTTTTAGCCACTCGCAAATTTGCCACTTGGTCAAGCCTGTGACCAAAGAGATCCCTCCTTTCTTTCCAGGATCTACGATTCGATATTCTTATGCAGAGGCCTAGGTCCAAGCTTCTTCCTCCATCGGCCGCTTCTTCCTCTACCTCGGGCGTATTGTCTTGGGGTCTTCTTCCCCGGTGATTGACTAGCAGAGCGATGGGAAGTCTCATTGTCTGTCGCCTTCTTCACACAATGTGAGACCCTTTTCCCAAAGATAAGTCCCAAGCTTGAGCCATGGACATATTTGCAAAATATCCTTCAGATTCGAGCGTTTTGAATTCGTCAATCGATCTTCGCTCTGTCCGACATCCAAATGGCATACGTGTCTCTGCCAACCGGAATGCCTCCATGTTCTTTCAAGATGTTCATCACCCTGGCATCCATTCTTCCTTCCACTTCCTTCATCCCTCGCTTCAATTTCTTTTCTCTTCTCACCATAGATACAAAGCCAGAGTCTTGGAGTGGCAGAGTCACGGGGAGTTTTCGCTTATAATGTCACCGTGACAGGACCGTTGGGGGTTTGTGCAATCATCAAGGTCATATTTTTGATCCTTCCCCTCGCAGATTTTCCTTTCTTGATTTCAAATTTTCCTCACTGATTTTCCCTTTCTCACCGCTTCCTTTCTTTTTAGCTTGATTTTCTTTGCTTTAAGGTATTCCTCTTCCCCTTTTGGGCATCATCAAAGGATAGAGGAACCCTGTGGAACATCTTTGGCAAGCATGAAGTCGAAGTCTTCGTTGGTTGAATTCTCGCTTCAAGTCCGCTGCGTTGTATGTAGCACAGAATTGAGATCTAGTAGCGTTGGATTTCTTGAAATTAGCTTCATCTCCCACGAGAAGGCTGAATTTTCTTGTCATGTGTTCTTCCAAATGTCGTATATCATTTGTATTTCGCTTCACGCAGCAGCCTTGATCTCGGCATGTGTGAGCTTCATGCATATGCTCAATGTGTTCCCTCGGCCGTTTCGCATCAACATTCTCGCTCTCCACACCAAAGCAGCCTTGTTAAACAAGGTTCAAGTATCTCACTGTTCCACACGCATTGATTGTCGGGCTTTGTTGCCACCATTCCCTTATTCGAACTGTTATGCCTCTTAAGTCACCGTAAGGTTGGCATCTCTCGTTGTCCAGCAAGCATATCCAAAGAGGCCTCGATGCCTCTCCATCTTTTCAACTTCAAAGCAAAGAGTGCCTTGAACACTTCTCGAACTTCGCTTGATTGATTCTTCCATTGCGGTGATGGCCATACAAATATCGAAATCAAAATCGGCCGAACAATGGTGCCCGAGTGAAAAAGAGGAGGTGGTCCGTGATATCGTGCTTGCTCATTTTTCGACTCTTCGTGGAGTTCTCGTATCTCCAAAGTGAGAAAGGGAAAGATTCTACAAAAGATTCATCACCGCCGATCGGGATCTGCTGTTCAATGATGAGCGGTGCGCGTGGAGTTCTTTTGGGAATCGATCCAGTGTGGCTTGAGGAGCCGGAGCAGGTGGTTGCTTTGGTTCAATTGGTTTGGTTGTGAAATAGACCCGCTTTGCCGAGCCTCAATGCCTTAATACCGTTGGTCTCGGTGATTTTTCCTTTTCGATTGACTTGTCCTCGGCCTTATCAAGAAAGCGTCATCGGACGATGATGAGATTTCTAGAGGTGGCTCATCATCAAAGTTAAAAGTTTGACGAGTAGTCTTGGGATCGACTTACTCTTACTTGGAACACCCGCACTTGAAGTCTTTTGGATTTGTCATGGGGGTTGACTCGACTTCTTCTTCTTCGCCTTCCGATCCGAGAAAAGTGACATCAGGGTTGTCCCGGGAATCATGAAGTGCGCCGATCTCCTTCTCGGATGGGTCGATGATTGCAGGAGGGATGTTCTCTACTTCAGCCTCTTTACCCCGGGAAGTCTCAACCTCCCGTGGCCTTCATTTCCTCCAGCAGTCTCTCTTCTTTGTGAGGCCTTGGTCCTCCCTTTCGACAAAGTGTCACTGTCTTAGGGTCTTCTACAAAGTGGCATCCATTGGAGTCTCAACCCCATGGATTGCACTTTCATCGCCTGCAGTGTTAACTCCCGTGTACATTCCTTCTCGTGCCTCGACCGCATCGCCAGCCGTCATTAGCCTTCAGAGTAGCGGTTGGCACCTCGGTGACAGTCTCAACTCCGAGCTTCGTTGATGGCAACTTGTTGTTCTTCTTGTGATTGTAATTTCTCTTCTTCGCCTCCTTGCTTCTTTGTGGAGTCATCTGCAAAGATCCTCCGACCTTGCCGCAGTGGAGGAGTTTCCCCTCACCCGGGCGCACCACCGAGTGACTTGGAGTGGGGTCACTCGCCTCCGAGACTCCCGGCCGTTGCAATTGATGGTTCACCGTTGGGGCGGTGGTAGCACACCTTCAATAGGGGTTGGCTCGATGGGGTCCCCACTAGCCCGGTTTCATCGCCATTTCCTTATTGCCTTCTTCCGAGTGAGTGGGAAGTGGTAGCAAAGAACATCGGTGGCTATTTGTTGAACCACTCCCATAGGATCGATTTCCGTCGCGGTTCGAGGACTCTCCTGGTCCCTCCATTAGTCTTTGCTCGTGAAGAATTCTTGATTCATGCAAAGGCTTGCCGCATTTGTAACTCTCTCCGCGGGGCAAAGAAGATTTTCCTCGATCCTCATCACCGTCCGAGAAGACATCAAAGAAGAGGATGGAAGTGTTCGTGGTGCCGAGATAGGGCGATGCTTGCCTTCTCACGTGCTTCGCTTCTTCTTGACTTGTTTTGCTCTCTCCTGTCCTTGTAGATCTGCAGGATGTCTAAGCAGCTTGTCCTCATCAAGTCCGAGCACGATGAGTTAGTCCAAGGAAATTTAGCAGCTTCTCTTCTTCTATGAACTCGGGCCGTTGGAACTGTTCCTTCGACTTGCTCAACTTCCATTTTCTCCACTCACGTGACGATTTTGGATGTATGCGGGTAAGGTGGAGATAGGATCATTACATCACTATCTCGCTTGGGCTGGTTCTTCTTGTGTTTCATTTGTGTGAGAGCTACAGGTGTGTCTTCGGTTGCCTCTGCTGACGCTTCAAACAGACTTTTGGTCGTTTCATCAACTACATCCGAGACTCTACTTCTCCAAAGAGTCTCCCGATTTGTACTAGCCGAGTAATCGACTCAGCTGGTTTCTCCTGCTCGGATCGCTTGACGAGTCTTCTTCGTCTCCTGGTTTGTACCTGGGAATTTCGGTTCGAGGCGGTGTCCTCTCGAGTCTTGGGCGCGGGGCCGGTCTTTGGTGTTTGTTTCGAGGAGCCGGCCCTGGGCTTGTCGCTTCTCCTCCTTTTGACGATCGGAGAAGGTATTTGTGAGTCCTTCTCGACCTCGCTGCAGGGGCGGGTGACACACGGCCGGGCGGTGAGTGACACGGCCGCTTTGGCGGGAGCATGTTTGGTTTTTTTTTGCCGCAGGGGCAGTGATCTTCTTGGCAACCGCAGGGGCTTTCTTCTTGGCCGAGAGGAAGCAACAGATCTTCGGGTGGGTGATTCCCCCTCGGTGTCGCTCTCTTGGCATAAGCTCGCTTCCGAGCACCAGAGAGGTTAGCTCAACATCTCTTGTTGACATGGAAAGCCTTCCCATGTCTAAGAGAGACTCCTTTCACCTCCAATAGCCGGCCAATCACTAGGCCATATCCTAGGGATCCTCCAAATGTGCCATCTTCTTTGAAGGACTTGTTCCCCACGCGTTCGGCAGTAGTCCGCAGAGATAAACTCAGCCCAATTTATCTTCTTTTCTTCGATGATTGCAGCCATCACAATCGGCTTTGCCTTTGATAGTTGGTCAAAGTCGCCAAATTTGATGTCGATACATTTGGCAACTATGTCCAACAATTTGTGATAATCCTCCTTGGCCAGTCTCTTGTTTTCTTTGTGTATATAATTTTATCGCAAGATCGGACTTGGCTATTTTTTTCCATCGCGTCAGCCAAGTTTACATCGGCTTCCTTAATCTCGTTGCTCCTTCGCAGGTAGTGAGCAATATTCACCAAATCCTTGGCGTAATAGTCACCGCTTCCCATGAACAGATGACTTGATTCCTTCGTCGTGAATCTCAAAGATTCACGTAGAATTGTGCGACCTCCTCCACATAGGTCATAGGATATTCCGGCGTTAGAAACGGTTTTAGTCCGGACATTTCCAACTTTTCCGCAATTTTCTTTACCAGGGTGTCGTTTCGGACCCTCGCTTTACCATTCGTCGAAATCCACCATCGAACAGGTGTGGATTTGCTTTCCTAACTTAGTAAAGTCGTAAGTTGGTGCCATTTCTCTAATTATATCAAGAAAAGTCTCTTAGAAATTGATTTGAATGTTGATAGGGTTTCGAGAGTAGTTTGCCTTTGCTTTTGAGAGAAAAAGATGAACATTTTTAGAAGTGTGAGAGAGAAACGGACGAAAATGGTTTAAATATGGTTTATGAAAGGACGTGCGGACGGTTTTTGAATTGTGATCGAAATCAACGGCTTGGATTTCGCACGCCTATTGAGCATTTCACGTCTCGTATTTAATGCGGCAAAGATTTATATCCAATCATAAGCTTAGTGTGCAGCTTTATGTCGTCAGTACACATCATCATTATCCGACGTGTTCCTTAAAACATTCTCGCTAAGTTAAACGCATTTGCGTTTTTGTCACTTTGCTCATAAGTTATTCAGCTTATCTCTTAGCCGATTTAACTCTACTCCTCATAGCTTCTCTTGGTGACTCAAAGCTATCACCGACTCGGTGTAGTCAGTTGTCTTTCCGATCTGGTGATTTACTAAGTTGATTTTTGTTTTCGGCTCTTTTTCACTTCTTTTCTGTTCTAATGCTCTTCTTTGATTTGTCCGAGTGTCACCACTCAATTAACCCTAACTCATGCTTGAGTTCTTCAAATCTTGACTCACATAATGGTTTTGTGAAGATGTCACTAGTTGTTTATCGGTTGAGATGTATTCCAAGATAATGTCCTTCTTTTCAACATGATCTCTTATGAAATGATATCGACATCTATATGTTTTGTTCTTGAGTGCAACACAGATTTTGAGTGATTGCAATGGCACTTGTGTTATCACACATGATTGGAATTTCTTTTTCTTCAACTTCATAGTCTCTCATTTGTTGTCTCATCCATAGGACTTGGGCAACAAATTTTGCCAGCCTATGTATTCTCGCCTTTGTAGAGGTGGCTATTGAGTTTTGCTTCTTGCTAAACCAGAAATTAGTCTGTTTCCTAAAGCATTTGACAGTGCTCAAGTGCTTCTTCCGCTCCACTCGCATCCAACAGAAGTCGTAGTCCGAATAGCCAATTAGCTTGAATCCACCTTCCTTTGGATACCATAGGCCTACTTCTTGGCTTCCTTTCAAGTATCTCAATATTCTCTTAGTCTGTCATATGGCTCTCTTTTGGAGCAGATTGAAATCTTGCACATACACCTACAAAGAAAGGTGATGTCCGCCCGCTTGCTTTGTGAGATAGAGCAATGATCCAATAAGTGCTCAGATCTTGTTTGATCTACTGTGCTTGCCATCCGCATCCATGTCCATTTTGACTAATGTGTTCATTGGTATTTTTACGAGAAGACTTTTCTTCCATACCAAATTTTCTCATTAAATCTCCGGTATATTTTGCTTGACTTATGAAGGTTCCATCCTTCAATTGTTTCACTTGAAGTCCAAGGAAAATGTCGGCTCTCCCATCATGCTCATTTCAAATTTGCTTTGCATGAGGTTTGAGAATTTTTCACACGACTCTTTGTTAGTGGATCCAAAAATGATGTCATCCACATATATTTGAACAAGCAAAGATACTCTTCTTGTCTTGAATTCGAAAAGTGTTCTATCTACTTTTCCTTTTGTGAATCCATTCTCGTTAGGAATTGTGACGAGGGTATCATACCATGCTCGGGTGCCTGTTTCAATCCATACAGGGCTTTCTTGAGTTTGTATACCTTATCTCCAAGAGTCTTCTGCTCAAATCCTCGGAGGTTGTTCAACATATACTTCTTCTTCCAATAAACCGTTTAGGAATGCACTTTTTACATCCATCTCGATATACAATGAAATTCTTGTGAGTCGCATAGGCAAGAAACATCCTTATAGCTTCCAATCTTGCTACAGGGCAAATGTTTCATCAAAATCTATCCCTTCTTCTTGGCAATATCCTTTGGCTACTAGTCTTGCTTTATTCCTTACCACAGAGCCTTCCTCGTTCATCTTATTTCGAATACCCATTTGGTTCCAATAACATTTTGATGTATGGGTCTTTGCACTAGTTCCCATACTTTATTTCTCTCAAACTGATTGACTCTTCTTGCATAGCTTGAATCCAATGTGTGTCATCCAATGCTTGTGACACATCTTTTGGCTCTATTTGCGAAATGAAGCATGTGAACATAGCTTCTTGTTGAGTTCGGATCTTGTTTTGACACCTTCTCTCATATCTCCAATGACAAGTTCTCGTGGATGGTCTCTTAGCCATCTTACATCAAAGTTGGAGTAAGTTAGTGGATTGATCGACTTGCGGTTGTGTTCGTGGTCAGCTCTTTCGTGGTCACTTAGCCGCAAATTTTCCACCGCTTTTTGAGATTCAAACTATCTCATCTTCTTCTCGAGTTGATAATCCCACCTTGCCTTCAAACAGAGGGACTCTTCGTATGATTGGATGTTTCAACTTATCGGTGACTCTTCAATGTCTTCTCCATTTACATTTGGCTCATCGAATACTACATGAATGGATTCCTCTGTAACCATAGTTCTTTTATTGAGTATTTCAGAGGCTTTGCTTTGTTGAGTATCCTAAGAAGATACCTTCATCGGCCTTTAGCATCAAAAGCCTTTAGGTTGTCTTTGCCATTGTTGTGGATGAAGCATTTACATCCAAATATTCTCAAATATGCAACATTTGGTTTTCTTCCATCCGGATCTCATAGGAGTCTTTGTCATTGTCTATTTATCATACATCTGTTTTGGGTGTAGCAAGTGTGTGTTAATTGCTTCAGCCCAAAATCTTTTTGGTAACCCCGTTGCCTAACATGGTCCTTGTTGCTTCTTTGAGGGTTCTTCCTTCTTTCGCAACTCCATTCTTGTGGAGTCCTTCTTGCCGATAGTTCATGACCAATACCATTCTCAATACAATCTTGAGTTATTATTCCATTGACAAACTCGGTTCCTCTATCCGATCTTATTTTGATAATGGTTTGACTCTTCTCATTTTGAATTCTCTTCATCATTTGTGGTAGTTTTTGTAGGGTTTCTTTCTTCTTGCACATGAATATTGTCCATGTATATCTTGAGTAGTCATCTACTACCACCAAGGTGTATTTCTTTCCACTTATGTTTGGTTCCATGGGCCAAATAGATCCATATGAAGTAGATGCAATATTCTTGTTGAGGATGGGCATGTCTTTTCTTTGAGTGACGGCTTGATTTGTTTTCCCTTCGACATGCATCACATATACTCTCCTTCTTGTATATCGAGTCCGGGAAGTCCTTCTACAAAATGACTTCTTGCTAGCTTGTTAATTGTTTTGAAATTCGGGTGACTCGGCTTTTTGTGCCACGGCCCAACTTGATTCAAATTGTGCTCTTTGCTAGTAGACAGGTGTTGGGTGTTGCGGTTGACCAATCCACTACATACATATTCTTCTATCTATTTCCTTGCAAAGACAACTTCATTTGATTCAATATCCTTGATTTGGCATACACCCATGTTGAATCCAACATTGTAGCCCTTGTCACAGAGCCGATCGATACTCAGAGGTTGAAGTTGAGTCCTTCAACATATGCAACATCCGTGATTTCTAATCCATTCCTCTTGATGGATCCAATGCCTCTTATTTCACCAGGAGCTTCATTTCCCCCAAATATGACTTTGGCTCCTTTGACTTCCTTGAATTTTGATGATTTCTCTTATTTCCGTCATATGTCCGGGAATGTACCACTATCCATGTACCAGGTTCCTTGGCACTCACTTGTTCTTGAACCCGCAATCAAGGAAATTAAGTTTTAGGTACCCATTCTTTATGCGGGTCCCGAGGGGTTAGAATTGTAAGATGATCCAACCAACCTATAGCCAAATGATTTGACTCTAAGGGGTTGCCATCTATCGAGTGCCATAATCATAATTAATTCCGCAAATTGCTTGGGGATTCTAGGTTCATACAATTTGTCTCTTTTGTCTCGTATGCCCGCATATGTGTTTTAGCAATTGCCTTCCTTGGGTAATTGTGGTGCTTTTGAGTGTAGTGCCTAGGTGCATGTGTGTCTTTGATGAAAGCTCTTATACTTTTGGAATGGTCTTTGTTGAGTTCTAGGCCTTTGCCACTTGGGCTTATATTCCATAAGTCTATGTTGATAGTTCACATTGTTCCAATCAGCTTGGCTTGGATATTTTCTACCATTCCCATCATATGTATTTCTTTTATGGATTTTCCGGAATTTTTGGTAGCTCGTTTCTTCTTTACAGAGTATTTTTCAGTTAGGAGTTTCTTTGAGGACTCGGTGAATCTCTTTCTCGGTATCCCTTTCGGCGTACTCAATCGGGTTTTCCTTTTCCTTTGTAACCAAGGCCGATTTGCTTAGTATTGTGCTTTGGAGTGAATGTGTGCAACATTTAGAGTTTTGGGTTTTTCGGACTCTTCATGACTTGAAGATCCTTTTTCCAAAATTACTCTTGAGGTTTGACATGGCACAAAGGAATTAAATCCTAAGCCCTGTCTTGTCTCCACATTCTCTTTGACTCATAATAAGATCATCCAATGATTTAGATGCCTTAGTGAATGAGGCAATAACATTTTTGAGGTCATTCTCCCTCTTTTCTATAGCAGCAATTTCGCTACTAATTTAGCATTTTCACCTTTAAACTTTCATTTTCAACTATTTGACTTAGAGTACTCGGCTCCTTAGTCACTTTGAGTTTTGACTTTTAAGTAGGTTGTTTTCCTCATTCAATAGTGTGTGTGAGGATTTAATGTGCTCAAAATCTTTCATCATTTTGCCTAATGAATCATAAAGATCAGTAGGTGATGAAGTGTGTGTGTCACGATCACTATCACTAGTGTCCGAGCTTGTTGAATTAGATTGTACCTCATCTTCTTGATCTTGTTCTTTGGCCATTTGCGCATCAAGGCTTCTTCTTCGTAGTCACTCGAGTAGTCAGCTTCACCGCTTCTCTCGAATCATTGTCTCTCTTGACTTGGCATTTGTTTTAGCGATTCGCAGCCATCATTGCCTTTTTCTTTTCTTGTCTTCTTTCTCAAGACCTTTCTTTCTTCTTCATTCTGTACTTGTTGACTACAGGATATGAGCGATCAATGGCATAGTGACCTGGTTGTCTACAATTCCAACATAGATATTCAGCCTTTTGATCACTCTCTTTCTCTTCTTGAGTTGTCAGTCCTTTGATACTCAACTTGTTGATGATCATTCTCTTGGTTGGCCTATCATCCCTTGATTTGGAGGGAGCCGAGTGTCTTCCTACGGAAGATTCACCATTTCCTCTCTTGTAGTTCTTGTTAAAGAACTTGTTAAATCTTTTAACCATTAGGGCTATTTCTTCCGGGTCAATTGCCTCTTTGACCTCAGCTCTCTTCCCATCTTTGACAATTAGAGCAATTGTTTTGGGTACATTGTCTCTTCCTGGTCTTTTCTTCTCACTCAAACTCATAGGCTTTGAGGTCCGAGAATAGTTCATGGTTGGATGTCTTTGATAGGTCCATGGAATGTCTCGGTCTGCCATGACCTTCATTTCCCATTCATTGGAAGACTTTTTAGGATCTTCATACACATTTCTTCTCGTGTATATTCATTTCCAAGTGTAGACTGACTCATTTGTGATTTCTCAGTAAACCGAGCATCTAGTTGATCCGCATTCTCTCGAGATCATTTTGAAGTTTTCAAACTTAACGTACACTCATCGATAATTTATTTTCTTTGATTTGCTCCGAGCCTTCACAAATCAATGTCGACTTGTCCTGATTTCTTTAGTCGTTTTGCATGATTTGACTTTGTTGAACATGGCTTTGTCCAAGTTTTGTAGAGGATGTCCTTGGCTACATTATCCAGGTTGTATCTTTTTTGTCATCATTTGTCCACTCGGTTCTTGGTTTTTCAACCATGATGGTCCGGGAGCAAAGATCTTCTTCTCCTTCAACTCGCAACTCTTCGCATCTGAGTTGTGTTCACCTTTAATATTTGTAGAGGCCCATCTTCTATCACTATCCACATCTCATCATGTAATCTTTGATAGATGAGCACGCATACGAATTTTCCAATCATCAAATTCTTCAATGGTGAACATAGGGATGCGTGTTAGATTTGCTTCCATGATAATGACTTTTAATAAAAAGAGTTTTGAAAGTTTAAGTACTAAAGCGAGACTTTGAAAAATTTGGAGATCTAGTTCAAGAACGGTGCGGAGGGTTCAATGAACCAACCGCTCCGATACCACTTGTAGGTCCCAAGGGGTGTAAGTGTAAGGTTTAGAAGGGGGGTTGAATAAACCTTACCAAATTTTCGATTTAGTCCTTTTAAATCTACAGAGTTAATTCTACACAATTTTGTGTCCTTGAGGGACGTCGAATTAGTCACTCAAGAGAGTTAATCTTTCAAATGACTCACTAAGTTGTTGATGGAGTAACTCATTGTTGGCTACAATTTAACTCATTTGTGGTTTTATTTTATTGGAAGACTTAACACCCTTAAGTTTGATTAAGCAAGATATTAGAGCTTGATTTAGTACTTGTAAATTATCAAATGGATAGCAAATTTATCACAGATATAAGCAATTAAAAGTGCGCAGGAATTTAAATCTTTGAAATGTAAATGACACAAGAAAGTTTTTATAGAGGTTCAAGATGGGGTAATTCTTCTACTCCTCTCTTCTCCAACTCCCGGAGGAATCCACTAAGTAATGATCGGTTTACAAAGTGGTAACAAGTCCAGATACAAGTCTTGATCACAACAAAGCCGACTTGATCCTTTGGGACTCGATGCGAGACGCCTTGATCACTCGGCTTGGCTCTCGTTCGACTCGGCTTCTTCACAGGCAGTACCGCCTTGCTACTACTGACTCACTTGCTCAAGCTCTTTGGATTTGATCACGAAGCCCTCCAAATGCTTAAGACTTAGTTCAACTTTGAACTTTTCTACAATCCTTCCTGGAAAGTAGACCCCTTGTTTTCAAAGGTTTCCTCTTCAATGGTTGAAGCTCTCTTTCCTTCACGGGTAAGTGTTGGATTGATGTACTTGAAATGTAGGCTTGAGGATTGAGATTGTTTCGTTTCTCTAATGTGCTTGTGTATCTCACGTCTGTGTCATTCATGCATGCTTTTCTCAAACTAACTCCTCGGCCTTTTATAGTGAACTTTCAAAAATTTGCCCGTTGAAGAGATAGGCTTATTTTTGAAAGTCACTTTGCAACGTTCGTTGGCTTGCGATTCTTGGAATTGCCGTTTCCTCGTATGAATTATTCTTTTCACCTTTCGCAGTTCGACACGGTGTAGTGTTTCCCATTGGTTCATTCCTTTTGCACGCTTCTCGGGACTGAGCACTCCAAGAAAGGTTGTATGGAGATATTACTTGTTTAATTAAATCTCTTGATTTACGGCAACGCGGTTCTTTACGATTATCTCGACTTGATTGCATTTCCTTGCTTTCCCAGGTGACTTAGAGTCGACTTCCAATCATTGGATGACTCTTGTCACTTCAACTTGAGACTTGGCTTTTTTTCTTGAGTTGACTTGGTGATGCTCCACTCACCGTGCATCTCACCGCTTCTTCGATAGTGTTCCCGTCTACTCTTCTTTGCCATACTCATTGTCTCACACAGAGTCTTCCTTCCAGTCTTGATTGTCTTCTTGCATGTTAGGGCGTAGTTGTCTTGACTCAGCTTGGCCAGCTCTATTCATTACAATGCATTTTACAACAAGAATTGGGGTGCCAACTTTCTATTCTAAGTTTTACATGGCATTCATCAAAATCTAAACAATAAAATTCCTAACAGAGACTAATAAATTATTGTACTAAGTATTGGGATTGTAATAGTCTTATTTTTATCCCGACGATTGAAATTGAGTGATTTTGTTTTGCAAAAGCAAGACAAGAATTTATCCTAAAAAGACAAAGTAAAAGTTGATTGAAAGATCAGGGAGATGAATGGATTCCTGGGCTATGGTTTCAGTTAATATCCCCTTTTGTTATCAGATTAATCACGACCAAAGTTATCATTATTCATCCCGATAGAACAATCACAAAAGTATTTTACCCTCTCTCTCGAGATGCATGTAAAAACGTTGATTAGATTATCTATGCTAGCATCTCTACTCAACATAAGATATCCAACTCCCAAAAGCATAAAAGATTATAAATCCTCACAAATATTCACAGACTTCTCAATCTTGCAAATATTCATGTCAAGTACTCAAAGATCAAGTATTGAAACTCATTTCTTGAATTATGAATCAATACATCAAAACAAGTTAAACCAAAGGCCTTTTGATAAAACTAGAAATAAAACAGAGTACTCGAATAGTTTGAAAATAATAACTTCAATTGCAATTAAACATCAAACAAAATATCCATTAAGCTAATCCCAAACCCGGGAATCACAAGATGTTTAGCCAGACATGGGAAATAAATAATTCATAGACAAATTATTCAAGTTCATATCTAACTAATCGAAAGTAAATGATACTATGGAATGAGAAAACTCAGGGATGTCGATGATCTCTCGATCTATCTTCAATCCTCAAGCGCGTGGT
The DNA here is from genome assembly GCA_016081115.2 of Rehmannia glutinosa. NCBI lineage: Eukaryota > Viridiplantae > Streptophyta > Magnoliopsida > Lamiales > Orobanchaceae > Rehmannia > Rehmannia glutinosa. Next base: position 48,233,983 of record CM071931.1, on the reverse strand, counting down.
TGCGACCTCGATCAATCTCTCGAATTCCTCGGTGGAAAGTTGCTCTTTTCTCTGGTTTCTAGGGCTAAAATCCATCTCCTTGTTTAGGGCCGCCTTGTCTCTATTTATACTCCGTTTGGGTCAAAACTTGATTAGAACTGTCAAACCCTGTTTTTCCCGCACAGATGCACGGGCCGTACGCCTCACGCACAACCTGCCCATGTGGGGTGCCGTAGGATAATTCACTCGCTGAAGGGATGCACGGTCGTGCGCTCCATGCACGACCAGCCCGTGCGGGGTGTCGTAGGCTGAATCCTCTTTGGCAGTGGCGCACGGGTCGTGCTATGGATGCACGCCCAGCCCGTGCGCACCTGCTGCAGCTGAGTCTTCTTCGTTTCTTTCCATTTCTCGCCCGGTTCGTCTGACTTCTTCTCGATTTAACTCCAAACATCACACATTAGCTCGATTATTGGCGATCCTTTACCGCAATGCTTCGAATTGTCACCAAAATGCTACAAATATCAATTAATTCCTACAAAACGAGCAAATCGTAATACCTTTTCAACTTTACAGAAATATAACCCTATTTACTCAAGTAATGCATGCATATCAACTTATTCTAGCTACAATTAAGCCCAAAATACATGCAAAAAACATACCAATCAAACTCCCAAACTTAAACTGTTGACAGTCTCAGTCAACACTTTATAAACAAGACAAAGCACAAATGGGAGTAATAAAAGGCAAATCAAGAACAACACATCACAATTCATGTCATTTATCCATAGACGTCAAGCAACAAATCAACCAAGCTTCGAATATCTAACACAGAGCACAAGTCAATTAAAGCCATGGCAAATACTTCGAATCACGCCTCTCATGGATTAAGTGTATACTCTCCTCTCTAGAATAATAAGGGACGTGTATTCGCTCAAATCATATCAATGTTGAAGAATTACCATAGGCTTACAAATCGTCTCACATCTTCGCCACTCGATTGTATGCAATTCATAAATCAGAAAGGACTTTTCTTTTGGTTGTAATGAAGGCTCTTTGGTTATAGACTGGTAAGCACATTTTTTTCTCAATCAAATATTCTCATTCAAATCAAACATGCTACCTCAATCACCTCTTATTCTTATCACATCTCTCTTCTCCCTTTTTTCATACAATCCACTTTCTTTCGCCTTACATCATAATTCTCAGCCTATAAGTTCATTTATGGCCAACTCACTTATATAGTCGATTTTTTTTCCCGACTCGTTTTTGAGTATGAATCCTCCTTTTTCCTCATTTTCTTCTTTTATTCCCAACATCCAACATTCAAACAATTATCTAAATTCTTGATATCCTCATATTCAACCTTATTCAATCCCCTTACTCAATGATATACGCTCATGTTTAGGGTAACAGATATATCAAGTTAAGGCTTGAAATGTGGCTATCAAAAAATCAGGCAACAGGCTCAAATTGGCTAACTAGGGAAATTAAATGTCATTAGGTAGGCAAAAGGCTTGAAAGGCTTAACAAAAATGGCCTAAAATCATTTTCATAAATTGCATACAACATGTGAATTCGACAGAGATACCAGAGCAAGTTCTAGAATTTATATCAACATGAATGACACACTCAATCAACAAACAAGACTGCATATAATGAAAGCAGTAAAGGCTCAAAGCTCACAGGCTTGCAATTGCGTAATTCAAAGCATAACAACCATGATTTCAATATTCACATGCTACCTATCATCTATTCTCAACCCGATCAACTCATGCTCAACACGCAATTCAAAACAACACAAATTGTTCAACGAATGCTCCCAAGATCACAACAAGCAACACAATAGCGGTCAACTCACTCCCTAAAAACCTAAGAAAGCAATATAAACGTGCTAAAATCGAAAACAAACATCTAATGCAATGTAATCTATATGCTCTAAATGCAACTATATGAATGCCAATATATATATATATATATATATATATATATATATATATATATATTCTACTTTTCGCCACACCCTTCAATCAAAATAACTACATCTCCCCCCAAACTTGAATGAAATTATAGCGCATAGAAGAGAAGATATAATTTCAAAGAAAAATGTGTAGTGGACCTGTCTCACTGTGGGGGTGGCGGCGGAAAGTGGCCCTGGGAGATGTGCCACATTTGTATTTGATGCATCACTTGCGAGCATCTCCAGTTCCCGCTGTTCTGCGCCGATATCTTTGCTCTTGTTCCGTCCTGAAGGTACGGAACTCATCCTGGTGATGCCGGAAATCATCCCGATGCTGTCTCATGCTCTGCTCAAGAGCAAATAGTCTATCCTGGTAAGCTGGCCCCCCACGCTCCTCACCTTGGTGAGAGCTTTCTGGTATGTCGGTCATCCCTTGTTGGAACCCTTACTCAAAACCCCTCTCATGCCGGTCATACTCCATCGCCTCAATCGTCAACTCATCCTCATTGGGCAACCCGGCTACCCTCCGCCTTTTCTGCGCAAGCATGGCTTCCATGACTCTGGTATGCGCCTCAGAGTTCATCAACCAATTAGTCGGATCATCAACCACATATGTGAGTTGCTGGTTAGGAAGTGGGAAGGCGGTTCCGATCCTTTGCTGGAAAAGAGTTATGTTCTCTTCTTCTGTTATGATTTTCATTTGGCGTAAGGCATTCATATTAATCCTCCGACTTCCTTCAATAGGCTCCAAGCCGCTCAAATCGACACGAAAATGTCGAGTAATGGGGGTGATCATTCCCCCAATCAATATCATACCAGCGGACTGCTTGGCCAAATATTCGGCGTGTTCCACAAAATGGGTCGCCGTGTTGTAGAGGGTACGGGTTAGCATACACCACAGTAGGTATAGCTCCCGAACTTGCATACCCCCATTATTGTGTCGGGCGAAGACGGAGTGAGCTGTGACCTTTTGGATATAGCGGAAAATGGGGTTCTAGAGTGATGAGGCCTTAAATGAGCGCGCCTCATAGAGCATCGGGCCGGTCTCCGGCGTCTGAACCAATAACCGCCAGAATTCATACTGGCTATAGCGCTCTGCGTTCTTGGGCGTCAGTAGGTACCCCAAAAATTTCATTGAGTTGGGCGATAGATATACGCCTTATCTCGTTGCCCAGCCAAAAACGGACCTCAACAGGCTCGGAGTTCCCTGTCCTTTGGTAAATGTCAAGTGTGTTGAGGACCTCTAGTGCTAGTTTCTTATACGTCGGCCACCGTCCTTGCATGAACGCGGTCCACCCAACCCATTCAAATAGCTGACAAACATCATCGTGTATCCCAAGGGCTTGGGTACACTCATCGTCAGCATATCGCGTCGGTGTAAATGAGCGGGTGACCAACCTACTCCATCGCTCCAGATCATCAGCCTCAGTCACAAGAAGCCCATAAGCCTCAGGGCTATCTGGAAGTACCTCCCGTCGTGCAGCTGCGCCCCCCCTGGGGCCTGTACCCCGACCCTATTGGTTCCTTCGGTCAGCCATTAGTTCAAGTCTATACCTAGCAAAACAAATGTGAGATTCCGAACATGCCAAGTATAACAAGAACAAGATGAATTCAATACAAACAAATCAAATAAGGCATAATGTCTCTTCCCTACAATTTAATCACAATTAAGCTCTCAAACCTAATTAACAATGTAATTGCAGAGAATCATAGCCACTAACACCCTAATTATTCAAACTCATGCAAGATTCATCATTAAATCAACCACATATACCTCAATTCATCAACCCCACAAGGTGTTCGATAAAATGCCCCATAGAGTAATTCAAGTAAATCATGGCAAATTCATCAAAACATGCACCATATATGAACCCTAGTCCATAATCTACAAGAAATTCGAAAAAAAAAATTGAAGTTCTTACCGGAATTCTCGGAAATTAGGAAAGAGGCAAATTTGAAACCCTATGTGCTCCTTTCAACCAAAATCTCACTCCAAAGCAAGTTTGAGTGTTCAATTCGCGTGTGAGTAGTGTGGGGAATGAATTTTCGGTGAAAGTCAAGTGAAAAGATCGAAAACTTTGAGAGGGATGCGATCTCTTGTGTGCTTTGTGCGCAAGAAAGTGTTTAGAAGTGAAAAAAATTGAACCAATTGCGCCCTTATTGCTGCATCAGCCGACAGACGCACGGGCCTTGCGCCCTGCGAACGGGCAGCCCGTGCGTGGTGCCGTAGGCTCAATCCAAAATCCACGAATATGCACGGGTCGGGCGAATGGTGCATGCCCTGCCCATGCGTAATGCCGTGAGCTCACTCCTCATCCCTGAAGCACGCACGGGACGTGCGCATGGCGCATGCCCCGCCTGTGCAGGATGCCGTACCAAAACTCCGAAATTTCCAATTTTTTTTATAGAAACGTAATAAAATCTAACTATCAAAGGGAAATTGAGAAAAATAATACAACAACCGTTGGGTTGCCTCCCAACAAGCGCTAAATTTAACGTCTATAGCTTGACGCTTGTATACTCGATCATGGTTCTCGCAAAGTGAGGCATGTCACCTCTTCCTTTTGATCTCTATGAAAGTAGTGCTTCATCCTCTGGCCATTTACCATAAACGTCTCCCCATCCCGAGTCAACAATTCCACTATTCTTAGAGGATTCAACACATTCTTAATCACAAATGGCCCGACCACCGAGACTTGAGCTTTCCGGGAATTGAACAAAATCACTTGTTCACCCGGTAAAAACTCTCTTTTCTTTATCATTCGATCATGCCATCTCTTGGTGCGTTTCTTGTAAATCCGGGAATTCTCGTAGGCTTCATCTCGAAACTCCTCCATCTTATTCAAATGCAAAAGCCTCTTCTCACCCGCTGATTTGAAGTCAAAATTTAACCTTTTTACAGCCCAAAACGCCTTGTGCTCTAATTCCACAGGCAAGTGACACGATTTCCCAAATACCAACTGATAAGGTGATGTGCCCAATGGCGTCTTGTATGCAGTCTGATATGCTCATAATGCATCATCTAGCTTCATAGCCCAATCCTTGCGATTTATATTCACTGTCTTTTCTAAGATTTGTTTAATCTTGCGATTGGCTACCTCTGCTTGACCATTTGCTTGAGGATGATATGCTAATGCCACTTTGTGCTTAACCCCGTACTTTGCTAGTAGATTGCTCATCAATTTATTCACAAAGTGTGACCCCCCATCGCTAATAAAAGTTCTCGGGGTTCGAAACCGAGTGAATATATTTTTCTTTAAAAACTTCATCACTACTCGCGAATCATTCGTTTTTGCCGAAATCGCCTCAACCCATCGAGATATGTACTCCACTGCAAGTAGAATGTACTGATAACCCGAAGATGATAGAAAGGGACCCATAAAGTCAATCCCCCACACATCAAAGAGCTCGACTTCCATCACATTGGTCATGGGCATCTCATGTCGTCTCGAAATGTTCCCCATCAGCTGGCATCTATCACACTGCTGCACATATAAATAGCAATCATTAGACAAAATGGGCCAGTATAACCCACTCTGCAATACCTTTGCCGCAGTGCGTGTCGGACCGAAGTGTCCCCCGGAAGGTGAAGAATGGCACTGTTGTAGAACTCCCTCCCACTCTTCTTGAGGCACACATCCTCTGATGATTGTGTATGCGCACCTCTTAAAGAGCAAGGGGTCATCCCACATGTAGAACTTGACGTCATGGAAGAACTTCTTCTTTTGATAGGAAGATAAATCCGGAGGCATGACTCCCGCTACCAAATAATTCACAAATTCTGCATACCATGGGAATTTAGCATGTAACATTAAGAGCTGCTCATCGGGGAACTCCTCCTTGATTACATATGTGCCCTCTTTCTCATCCTTCTTGTATTCCAACCTGGACAAGTGGTCTGCTACCACATTCTCACAACCCTTCCTATCTCGGATTTCCACATCAAACTCCTGCAACAAAAGAATCCATCGGATCAGTCTCAGTTTGGCATCCTTCTTGTCGAATAGATATTTGATCGCCGCATGGTCTGTGTGGACTATCGTCTTAGTTCCAATCAAGTAAGATCGGAACTTATCGAACGCAAAAACGATTGCCAGCATTTCCTTCTCAGTGGTGGTATAGTTCTGTTGGGCACTGTCTAATGTTCTGCTTGCATAGTAGATGGCTCTAAACAACTTATCCCTTTTTTAACCCAGAACAGCCCCAACTGCAAAGTCACTGGCATCGCACATCAGCTCAAAGGGCTGACTCCAATCCGGAACTACTAGAATTGGTACTGTCACCAAAGCCTTTCTAGAATCTCAAATGCCTGCAAACAATCATCGGAAAAATTGAAAGCAGTATCTTTTTCTAATAACTGACTCAAAGGTTTGGTGATTTTAGAAAAGTCACGAATGAAACTTCTATAGAATATGACGTGCCCCATGAAGCTTCTAATGGCCTTCTCATTTATTGGAGGTTGGAGTTTCTCAATTGCGACAATCTTCGCTCTGTCCACTTCTGAACCTGCAGAAGAAACCCGATGGCCTAAAACAATGCCATCTCGTACCATAAAATGGCACTTCTCCCAATTCAAAACAAGATTAGTTTCCTCGCATCTCTGCAACACTAGAGAAAGATTATCAAGACAATGATCAAAAGAATCTCCGAAAACAGAAAAATCATCCATGAATACCTCCATTATTTTCTCAATAAAATCATGAAATATAGCCATCATACATCGCTGAAAAGTCGCAGGTGCATTACATCGTCCGAATGGCATTCTGCAAAATGTAAACGTACCGTAGGGACATGTAAATGTCATCTTCTCTTGGTCTTCCGGTGCAATCATGATCTGGTTGTACCCGGAATAACCATCGAGAAAATAGTAATAATCAAACTCCACTAAGAGATCTAACATCATATCAATAAAGGGGAGGGGGAAGTGATCTTTACGAGTGGCATCATTCAACTTCCTATAATCAATTCATATACGCCACCCAGTAACTATCCTAGTCGCAATAAGTTCATCATTCTCGTTTCTAACTACAGTCATCCCCCCTTTCTTTGGTACCACTTGTACCGGACTCACCCAAGGACTATCCGAAATAGCATACACAATTCCAGCATCTAACCATTTTAAAACCTCTTTTCTCACAACCTCTTGCATTATAGGGTTCAATCTTCTTTGATTCTGCACTGAAGGTTTATAGACATTTTCCATTCTAATTTTATGCATGACAATCGATGGACTTATGCCTTTTAAATCAGAAATTGACCAACCTATCACAGACTTATGTTTTCTCAACACCCTAAGCAATTTATCAAGTTGAGGTGAAGTTAAAAGGGATGATACGATTACCGGATTCGTGTTATTTGCTCCAAGGAATGCGTATTTGAGATGCTCGGGCAGTGGCTTGAGTTCTGGGTTCGAAACGGGCTCTTCAGGTTCACGCACGGGCTGCCCGTGTTTAGACGCATGGGTCGTGCATTCTTCTGTGGTTGCATCCTTCTCTTCGGCCATGCGCACGACCTGTCCGTGCTTAAACGCACGGGCCGTGCGGTCTTCAGGTTTTTCACCCTTCGCTTCGGCCATGCGCATGACCTACCCGTGCTCAGACGCACGGGCCGTGCGGTCTTCAGGTTTTCCATCTGTCACTTCAGCCATGCGCACGACCAGGGCGTGCTCCAAAGCACAGGTCGTGTGCCCCTGCAGAACTGACTCCCGCACGTTTTTCTTCGTGTGTGCGCCTCTCGCACTTCTCGGTAGCTCCTGCATATTATCTAAAGCACAAACATAGTCATACAAGTCTTGATTATCGAAATCAAGCATCATACTTGACGTCGAACACGAATGTGTCAAACCAAACTCTAAATCATCCTTAGACAATGTATGATCTACGAACTCATCAATGCAAGATTCAACTACGTCTATGAAATTACAGTTCTCAACACCATTATGAAATTGTATTACCTTATAGATAGAAATAAAACATGCTCATCATTAACCCGTAATGTGAGTTCTCCCTTTTACACATCTATCAAGGCCTTCCCGGTAGCCAGGAATGGACGCCCAAGTATCAAAGGAATGTCGTGATCTTCCTCCATGCCCAGTACTAAGAAATCCACAGGGAATATGAATTTATCAACCTTCACTAGCACATCCTCGATGATTCCCTTCGGATACATGAGTGATCGATCTGCAAGTTATAAAGTGACCGTAGACGGCTTCACCTCTCCTAGGCCAAGTTTCCTGAAAATAGACAAGGGCATTAAGTTAATACTTGCTCCTAGATCACAAAGTGCTTTATTAAAGAAAACACCACCAATTGCACAAGGGATAGTGAAACTCCCCGGATCTTTCGATTTTGTGGTAGTTTCCTCTGGATTATTGCACTGCACTCCTCGGTCAGATTGATTGTCTCGAACCCAGTCATCTTTCTTTTCTTTGACATAACATCCTTTAAGAATTTAGCGTAATTGGGCATCTTCTCCAATGCGTCTGCAAAAGGTATGTTAATATGCAGTTTCTTAAATATATCCAAGAATTTTGCGAATTGCGAATCTAACTTTTATTTTGAAATCATTGGGGAAAAGGAAGGGGAGTAGTAAGTTTAGAAAAATCAGGGTTAGAGGAAGATTTAGGCTTCTCAGCCCCCATTTGTTCAGCAATATGACCCTCAGCTCCTTCCTCGGCCTCAACATCGCCATATGCTTCAGTTTCGCGTCTCCCGGGACAACAGTTGTTGTCTCTGTAGGATGCACGACCTGGTCGTGCGGTGACGCACGGTCCGTGTGCCCCTATGTATCTTCAATATTTTCTAGCATTCTCGGCCCCTCGTACTCCGTTCCACTCTTTAGACGAATGGCTTTACACTGCTCTTTTGGATTAATCTCAGTGTTGCTTGAAAACTGGCCTTTCTGATGCTGCCCACCAACAATCGTAGCTAATTGGCCAATTTGGGTTTCAAAATTTTTCATTTAGGACCCCATGTTGTTGGCCAATTGAGTGACATGATTGTTGGGAAATTAATTTTTAGATTTTGATGAATGCCATGTAAAACCTAGAATAGAAAGTTGGCACCCCATTTTTGTTGTAAATTGCATTGTAATAGATAGGGTTGGTCGAGCTGAGTTAAGTCAGCTATGCCTGAACATGCAAGAAGTCAACTGGAGACTAGAAGGAAGACTCATTGTGAGGCGACTTAGTGTGGCAAAGAAGAGAAGACAGAACTCGATTGAAGGTGCGGTGAGATGCGGTGAGTGAAGTGTCGGTCAAGTCAACTCAAGATAGCCAAGTCAAGTTGAAGTGACAGATGAGTCATCGAATGATTGAAAGCTGACTCGAAGTCACCTGGGGAAGTCAAGGAAATGCAGTCAAGTCGAGATAACTGAAAGAGATCCTTTGCACAGAAGTCAAGAAAATTACTTAAACAAGTAATACTTCCATATTGTCTTTCTTAAAGTGCTCGATCCCAGAGAAGCGTGCAAAAGGAATAAACCAATGGGAAGCTCGCACTGTGTCGAACTCAAAAGTCAAGACCGATTCATACGAGGAAATGTCAATTCCAAGAATCGCAACAAGACAAGCCAACGACCACAAGTGTCTTTTGAAAATTAACCTATCTCTTCAACGAGCAAATTTTCAAAAGAACACTATAAAAGGCTGAGGAATCTATTTAAGAAAAGGTTAAGATCGTGACCTGGAACTTTCAAGCTCTTATTCAAACTATAACCTACTCAAGTCATTCAAGTTCAATCCTCAAGCCTACATTATGAAGGAAATCAATCCAACACTCACCTATGAAGGAAAGACGACTTCAATCAGTTGAAGAGGAAACATTTGAAGAATCAAGGGGTCTACATTCCACAAAGGATTGTAGAAAGGTTCAAGGTCGAACCAGTCTCAAGTTTTTGGAGGGCTTCGTGATCAAATCCAAGACGCTTGAGCAAGTGGGCTGTAGTAGCAAGGCAGCTGCCCTGTGAAGAAGCTGAGTCATACGAGAAGCCAGCTGTGTGACCAAGGCATCTCCAGATTGAGTCCCAAAGGATCAAGTCAGCTGTGTGATCAAGACTTGCATCTGGACTGATAACCACTATGTATATTGATCAATACTTAGTGGATTCCTCCAGGAGTTGGAGAAGAGACGAGTAGAAGAATTACCCCATCTTCGAACCTCTATAAAAATTTATTGTGTCATTTACATTTCAACACTTTAATTTCGGCACATTATTTCAATATTTGCTGATAAATTTGCTATCCAATTGATAATCAACAAAGTGCTAAAACCAAGTATTAAAACTAATTTAAACCAAATTCAAGGGTGTTAAGTCTTCCGCTGAAATCATATCAAAGTCAAGTTAAGTTTTAGTCAAAACAGCTGAGTTATTCTATCAACAAATTTCCGTCAGTCTGTTGAGTGGCTAACTCGATGATTAACTAACTTAGTTGTCCATCAAGGACTCAAATTTGTGAAGTATTAACTCAACATTTTAAAAGGACTAAATCGAAAAGTTGGTAAGGTTTATTCAACCCCCCCTTCTAAACCTTACACTCACACCCCTTGGGACCTACAAGTGGTATCAGAGCGGTTGGTTCATTGAGCCTTCCGCATCAGTTCTTGAACTAGATCTCCAATCTTTCAAAGCTTGCTTTAGCACTTGATCTTTCAAAATTCTTTTACTCAAAGCAAAGTTATTATCATGGAAGCAAATTTGACACGCATCCCTATGTTCACAATTGAAGAATTTGATGATTGGAAAATTCGTATATGTGCTCATCTATCAAAGATTACACGATGAAATGTGGATAGTAATAGAAGATGGGTCACCGCAAATCTTAAAAGTGAACACAATCGCAAGGAGGAGCTTGCTGCGAAGGAGAAGGAGAAGAGGATGTTGCTCCCGGACAGCTATGGCTGAAAAACCAAGAGCTGAATGGACAAATGATGACAGAAAAAGATACAACTTGGACAACGTGGCCAAGGACATTCTTTACAAAACTCTGGACAAAGCTATGTTCAACAAAGTCAAATAGTGCAAGACTGCAAAAGAAAAGGATAAGCTAACCCCGATTTGTGAAGGCTCGAGCAAATCAAGGAAAATAAACTATATCTGTTCTTTGTACGTAAATTTGAAAATTTTAAGATGCTTGCAGGAGAAACCTTGGATCAATGGATGCTCGGTTCACGAAATTACCAATGAGCTATCTGCACTTGGAAAAGAATACACACAGAAGGAAATGTGTATGAAGATTCTAAGAAGTCTCCCAGCTGAGTGGGAAATAAAAGTCATGGCCTTGAGACACTCCATGGATCTATCAAAAACATCCAACCATGAGCTATTCTCAGATCTCAAAGCCTACGAATTTGAGCTGAGAAGAAAAGACCTAGAGGAGACAGTTGTGCCCAAAACAGCTGCTCTAATAGTTAAGGACGGTAAAAGAGCTGAGGTCAAGGAAGTCATTGACCAAGAGGAGATTGCCCTGATGGTTAAAAGGTTTAACAAATTCTTCAACAATAATTACAAAAGAGGCAAAGGTGAATCCTCCAGAAGACACTCAGCTCCCTCCAAGTCAAGGGAAGATAGGTCACCCAAAAGAACAGAGCATCAAAAGGTTAAGTATCAAAGAGCTGACAATCCAAGGATGGAAAGAACTGATCAAAAGGTTGAAAATTTATGCTAGAACTGCAGGCAACCTGGTCACTATGCTATTGATTGCCCATATCATGTAGTCAACAAATACAGGAATGAAGAGGAAAGAAAAGTCTTCAGAGAAAGAAAACAAGAGAAGAAAAAGGCAATGTTAGCTGCAGAGACTGCTGAAACAGTCAAGTCAAAAGACACAACAGACTCGGAGAGTAGTGAAGCTGACTACTCAAGTGACTCTGAAGAAGAAGCCCTGATCTGTCTAATGGCCAAAGAACAAGACCTACCTGACCAAGAAGATGAGGTACACTCCAACTCATCACACTCAGATTCTAGTGATAGTGATTGTGACACACACACCTCATCACCCACTAATCTTTATGATTCATTAGGCAAAATGATGAAAGACTTTGAACACATTAAATCCTCACACACACTACTAAATGAGGAAAACAACCTACTCAAAAGCCAAAACTCGCAGCTGACTAAGGAGCTGAGAACTCTAAGTCACATAGCTGATGAGAATAAAAGTCTAAAGGCTGAAAATGTTAAGTTAATAGCAGAGATAGCTGCTATAGAAAAGAGGCAGAATCACCTCAAAAATGTGATTGCCTCATTCACTAAGGCATCAAAATCTTTGGATGATCTTATTATGAGCCAAAGATAATGTGGAGATAAGACAGGCTTAGGATTTAATTCTTCTATGCCAAGTCAAGTTCCAAGAGTGATTTTGGAAAAAGGATCTTCAAGTAATGAAGCATCTCAAAAATCCAAAACTCCAAATGGTGCACACACATTCATTCCAAAGCGCAACCACAAGCAAACTGGCCTTGGTTATAAAGGAAAAGGAAAACAGCCAGCTGAGTATGCTGAATGGATAGCTGAGAAGAAATCCAGTCGAGTTCCTTAGCAAACTCCCAACAGGAAATACTCTGTAAAGAAGAAACAGAGCTACCAAAAGCCCCAGAAGTTCTATAAAAGAAACACATATGATGGGAATGGTAAAAAGTACCCAAGCCAAACTGATTGGAATAATGTGAATTATCAGCAAAGACCTATGGAATATAAGCCTAAATGGCAAAGGCCTAGAACTCAGCAAAGGCCATTCCAAAGGCATAAGAGCTATAATCAGCACACATATGCACTTAGGCACTACACTCAGAGATATCACAACTACCCAAGGAAGGCAATTGCTAAAACACATGCACAGGCATACAGACAAAAGAGTTGTATGAACCTAGAACCCCCAAGCAATTTGCCAAAGTTAATTATGATTATGGCACTGATAGATGGCAACCTCTTAGAGTCAAATCATTTGGCTATAGGTTGGTTGGATCATCTTACAATACTAACCCCTTAGGACCCAAACAAATATGGGTACCTAAAACCTAATTTCCTTGATTGCAGGTTCAAGGAGCAGCTGAGTGCCAAGGAACCTGGTACATGGATAGTGGTTGTTCCAGACATATGACAGGAAACAAGAAAAATCTATCAAAATTTAAGGAAGTTAGAGGTGCAAAAGTCATATTTGGAGGGAATGAAGCTCTAGGAGAAATAAGAGGCATTGGATCTATCAAGAAAAATGGATTAGAAATTACAGATGTTGCGTATGTTGAAGGCCTCAATTTCAACTTACTAAGCATAAGTCAACTCTGTGACAAGGGCTATAATGTTGGATTCAATATGGGAGTATGTCAAATCAAGAACACTGAATCTAATGAAATAGTGTTGCAAGGATGCAGACAAAAGAACATGTATGTGGTCAATTGGTCAACTGCAACACCAAGCACTTGTCTGCTAGCAAAGAGCACAGTTGAATCAAGTTGGCTGTGGCACAAGAAGCCGAGTCACCGAACTTCAAAACAATTAACAAGCTTGCAAGGAGCAATCTTGTGGAAGGACTTCCAGACTCAGTATACAAGAAGGAAAGTGTATGTGATGCATGCCAGATGGGAAAGCAGATCAAAGACATGTCCATCTTCAACAAGAATATTGCACCTACTACATATGGATCTATTTGGTCCATTGAACACCAAAGATAAGCGGAAAGAAATACACCTTGGTGGTAGTAGATGATTACTCAAGATACACATGGACAATTTTCATGTGTAAGAAGAAAGAAACCCTGCAGAAACTACCACAGCTGATGAAGAGAATCCAAAATGAGAAGAGTCAAACCAATATAAAAATTAGATCTGACAGAGGAACTGAGTTTGTCAATGGAATAATAACTCAAGATTGTATTGAAAATGGTATTGCTCATGAACTATCTGCATGCAAAGGACTCCATAGCAAAATGGAGTTGCGAAAGAAGGAAAGAACTCTCAAAGAAGTTAAAGCAAGGACCATGTTAGTCAAGCATTCCGCTAAAAGATTTTGGGTCAAGCAATAAACACAAAGATGTTATACTCAAAATAGATGCATGATAAAATGACGGTGACAAAGACTCCCTACGAGATTTGGACAGGGAGAAAGCCAAATGTTGCATATTTTAGAATATTTGGATGCAAATGCTTCATCCACAACAATGGCAAAGATAATTTAAAGGCTTTTGATGCTAAAGTTGATGAAGGTATCTTCTTAGGATACTCAGCTGAAAGCAAAGCCTACAGAGTGCTCAACAAGAGGACAATGGTTACAGAAGAATCCATTCATGTGGTGTTTGATGAACCCAACGTAAATGGAGAAGACATTGAAGAGTCAGCTGATAAGCTGAATCAGCCAACCATGCAGAAGAGTCCCTATGTTGAAGTCTGAAGTTGGAATTATAAACCCAGATGAAGATGAGATAGCTGAGTCTCAAAGACACTGGGAAATATACAACTAAGTGATGATGAGAGAGCTGATCAAAATAACACAATTGCAAGACGATCAATCCGCCTAACTTACTCCAACTCGATGTAAGGTGGCCGAGAGACCATCCACCGTAACTAATCATTGGAGATGTAAGAGAAGGTGTGAAAACTAGATCCGTAACTCAACAAGAAGCAATGTTTACTTGTTTCATCTCACAAATAGAGCCAAAAGATGTGTCACAAGCTTTGGATGACACACATTGATTCAAGCCATGCAAGAAGAGTCAATCGGTTTGAAAGGAACAAAGTGTGGGTATTGGTTCAAAGACCTACCCATCAAAATGTTATTGGCACTAAATGGGTGTTCGAAACAAGATGAATGAGGAAGGTTCTGTGGTAAGAAACAAAGCAAGATTGTTAGCCAAAGGGTATTGCCAAGAAGAAGGAATAGATTTTGATGAAACTTTTGCTCCTGTGGCATTCCTTAATGGGTTACTGGAAGAAGAAGTGTATGTTAAACAACCTCCAGGATTTGAGCAGAAGACTCTTGGAGATAAAGTATACAAACTCAAGAAAGCTCTATATGGATTGAAACAGGCACCAAGAGCATGGTATGATACATTATCACAATTCCTGACTGAGAACGGATTTACAAAAGGTAAAGTGGATAGAACACTCGTCAGAATTCAAGATGGGAAGAGTATATTTCTTGTTCAAATATATGTGGATGACATCATCTTTGGATCCACAAACAAAGAGCTGTGTGATAAATTCTCAAATCTTATGCAAAGCAAATTTGAAATGAGCATGATGGGAGAGCTGACATTCTTCCTTGACTCCAAGTGAAACAAGTGAAGGATGGAACCTTCATAAGTCGACAAAATACACCAGAGATTTAATGAAGAAATTTGGTATGGAAGAGAAGTCTTCTATGAAAATACCAATGAATACATCAGTCAAAATGGATATGGATGCAGATGGCAAGCTTGTGGATCAAACAAGATACAGAGCACTTATTGGATCATTGCTCTATCTCACAAAGAAGGTCGACATCAACTTTGTGTAGGTGTATGTGCAAGATTTCAATCGCTCCAAAAGAAAGCCACATGATCTGCACCAAAAGAATCTTGAGATATTTGAAAGGAAGCCAAGAAGTTGGCTTATGGTATCCTAAGGAAGGTGGATTCAAGCTAATTGGTTACTCAGACTCTGACTATGCTAGATGCAGAGTTGACAGGAAGAGTACCTCAGGTACATGACAAATGCTTGGAAATAGATTAATTTTCTGGTTTAGCAAGAAGCAAAATTCAATAGCCACCTCCACACCAGAATACATAGTGCTGGCAAGGCAATTTTTGTTGTGCCCAAGTCTTATGGATGAGACAAAGAATTGAGAGAGACTATGAAGTTGAAGAAAAGGAAATTCCAATTATGTATGATAACACAATTGCAATTGCAATCACTCAAAATCCTGTGTTGCACTCAAGAACAAAGCACATTGATGTCAAATATCACTTCATAAGAGATCATGTTGAAAAGAAAGACATCACCTTGGAATATATCTCAACTGATAAGCAATTAATGATATATTCACAAAACCATTATGTGAATCAAGATTTGAAGAACTCAAGCATGAATTAGGTTAATTGGTGAGTTGGCACTCGTAAGACTCAAAGAAAAGAGATGGAACACGAAAAGATGAAAAAGAGTGAACTCTTGAATCGGCCTAAGTGAATCAATCAGATTTCGGAGAATCATTTTGCATCGAGTTAGCTGACAGCTGAGTGCTTATGTGCAAAGAGATAAGAATTAAATCTGCTAAGGAATAAGCTGAGTTATTTATGAGCAAAGTGACAAAAACGCAGTCGTTTTTTATAAGCGGGAATGTTTTTAAGAATGATGTCAGCTTAATTATGACGTGTATAGTCAAAAGCTGCACACCAAGCTTATGATTGGATATAAATGTTGCCGCATTAAATGCAAGGAATTAAATGCTAATCGGCGTGCAAAATCTGAATCATTGATCTTGATCAAATTTCAAAAACCACCCGCACGTCCTTTCATAACCCATACATATACCATTTCGTCCGATTTTCTCTCACTTTACCAAAACTGTTCATCTCTCTCAAGAGCAAAGAAAGCAATTTTACTCTCAAAAACCCTACAAATCTTCAAACCTTATTTTCAAAGTTTCATTCGGTGAATCTTCGAGAAATGGCATCTACTTACGACTTCGTCAAGTTGGGAAAGCAAATCCACACGGGATCTACTGTGGACTTCGAGGGCATGATCAAACAAGGGTCAGACGAAACCCTTGTGAAGAAAATAGCAGAGAAGCTGGAAAAATCAGGGTTGAAACCCTTTTTGTCGATGGAGTTTCAAATGACCTACGTGGAAGAGGTCGCACAGTTCTATGTGAACGCTGAAGTTCACGATGAGGGCATCAAGTCCCCTATTCACGGGAAAAATTTCACCATCACTGCCAAGGATCCGGCAGAACACTATTTGTTGCCGGCGGAAGGAGTGTCGGAGATTTATGAAGTCGATGTTAACCTGGTCTTTTGCTTGGAAGGAAGTAGCCAGTATTCGACTATGTCCGAAGGTTGTCTACACAGCTGAGAAGAAGTTGTTGAAGGAAGATTACCACAAGTTGCTGGACATTGTTGCAAAGTGTGTAGACATCAAATTTGGAAGCTTTCATCAGCTATTCAAAACCAAGTTGATCGCGATGGCTGCGATCATGGACGAGAAGAAAGTAAACTGGGCTGAGTTTGTATACAGCAGACTCTGCCAGAATATTGGGAATAAATCCTTCAAGGAGGATGGTTCGTTTGGAGGTTCACTGGGGTACGGACTGGTGATTGGCCGAATAATGGAAGTTAAAGGAGTCCCCCTTCGACATGGAAAGGCGTTCCATGTTAACAAAAAGATGTTCCGATCAAATCTCTCCGGAGCACAGAGGAGAGCTTATGCCAAGAGAACTGATACTAGTGAGGGAGAATCAGTTGGCCCTGAAGAAACAAGCATTTGTGTCCTCCTCTCCCTGTAAGAATACGCCCTGCAGCCTACAAAGAGAAGATCACGCGCCGCAGCAAAGAAAAGGAAAACAAAAAGATGCACCGCCCCCGCAGCCGAGTCACCTGCCCCCGCAGCCGTGTCTCTTGCCCCTGCAGCCGTAATGGAGAAGGAACCGTTAATCCCTTCTCCAGTGATTAAAAAGATCACAACAAGGAAGGCAGTCGCCTCTAAGACAACTGCGAAGGCATTTACCTTCGACGAACCAGAGGAAGTGGAACCAGATATTCCTCTGGTGAAAACCAAAAGAAGAAGAAGAATCTTCAAGCGATCAGAGCTTGAGAAAACAGCTGAGTCTGCCACTCACCGAACAGATCATGAGACAATTGGAGAAGTAGAGTCTCCCGAAATTATTGATGAAACAGACCAAGTCTGCAAGCCAATCAGCAGAGGCAAATTGAAGACACGGATGTAGTCGTAATGTACTTGAGACACAAGAAGTAGCTGAGAAAGCAAACTCTCCTGTTGACAGGGTTGTATCCCCTCCTGCAACAGACGTTGTTGAGGGTGTGAAGCACCAAAGTTTGCTACCTTCAATCCCTGAGAACGAGGGACAGCAGGGAGAAGATGATAAAGATGATGACGATGTGATGATCCTATCCCCACCATATCCAGACATCCAAAATCGTCTCAGAATGGAGGAAGTGGAAGCGAGTCGATCCAGGGAACGATTCAAAGACCGAGTTCATTGAAGAAGAAGACGAATCGTTGAACTTTCTCGGATTGACCACGTGGGTCCAAGATCGATGAAGAAAATCGCATGATATCTTGCGAGATCTTCAAAGACAAGGAGAAGCATAGATCGCAGAGGAAGCTAAAGCTCGTGAAAAGCCGATTTGTCCCTTTACTTTGGAACCATCGATCATACACATCCTCATCTTGACATTCTCTCCGGGAGTGATGAGGATCCGGACCCCGCCGCTACTACTGAGAAGAATTGGAGATGCAAAGCAAGCCATGCGGGAATCTAGGGCCCTACATGAGCAACGGTTATTGGAAGGACCAGGGAGTCTTCCACATCACAAACCGAGATTGATCCGATGGGAGTGGAAAGATATGCCATGTTGTCGCATTGCCACCACTTCCCACTCACTCGTAAGAAGGTGTTAAGGAATGGCAATGAAACCGGGATTGTGGGGACCCCAACGAGCCAACCCCTAATGAAGGTGTCTTACCACCGCCCCAATGGCCGAATACTCAAAGGGAACAAATGAGTCCGGAGACGAGTGACCCCATTCCTAGTCACTCAGGTGGTGTGCCACGGAGGGGAAACTCCTCCTCCACCGCAAAGAAGGTCGGAGGATGCTCCACCTAACTCCACAACGAATCTTGGAGGCGAAGTGGAGAAGGAACAACAAATGGATACACAAAGCAAGTTGTCATCGACGAGGCTCAAACAGCTTAAGATCGTCTCGGTGAAGTGCCAACTACTCGCAAGCCAATGTCGCCGCCGATGCGGTCGAGGCACATGAAGGAACCGCCCGGGAGTTAACACTGACAATGAAAGTGCAATCCATGGAGTTGAGACTCGGTGGATACCACCTCGAAGACCCCAAGACAAGTGAGCATCGTCGAAGGGGGATCGTCCAGTGCCTCGCCGCAGCTTGAGATGCAGGAGGTAATGAAGGCCAACGGGAGGTTGAGACTTCCGGGGTAAAGAGACGGAAGCCGTAACATCCCTCCTACTATCATTGATCCATCTAAAAATGAGATAAGTGCTCTTCACGATTCCCAAGACAATCCCCGATGTAACCTTTTCGGGATCTGAAGACGAAGCTGAGTCATCCCCTATTGCCGATCCAAAAGACTCAGCTGAGGATGTTCTCCCAAGCACGAGTAAGACCGACCTTAAGGCTACTCGCCAAACCTTCAATTTTGATGATGAGACACCCATGCAAATCTCATCATTGTCCGATGACGCCACTGACACGGCCGAGGACGCCAACTCACGTGGAAAAACCAATCGAGACCGACGGTTGTTGAGACAGTGAGGCTCACGCACCGGGTCAAAACCCCAACAGGACCACGGCTAACACACGATCAATCGCGCAGCTCCCCAAGCCGCAGCAGACCGACTCACCGGCACATCACGGGCACAAGTTATCGTTGAGCAAATTCCCATTGCCCGTGATGATCCATTTGAAGAATCATTTCCCTTCTCTCTAGAGCTACCTGACCTTCTTGAAGAATCAGCTCGAGATCAAGAACGTTTCCATAAACTCCGATCCCGTTATTCCAGACACCATCGTCCCAAAGAGACTTTGACTTTGACGCTGCTTGGCCGCCAGCTGAGACAGGAGTGACAGCTGAGGTTCGAGAAGTTTTCAAGGCCATATTTGCAGAGATAGAGAAGATGGAAAGGCACTAGGCCTCACTAGACATGAGACTAGATAACCGAGACGCAAATTTTATCGCCGATCTGCGAGGAATAATTGGGATCCGGAATGGTGGCAACAACAAACAGATGCGTGTAGAACAAGTTTGATACTTGAGTAACTTTGTTTAATAAATTGCTAGTCCGGCGGGCCGAGAATGCCGATATGAAGCAAAGAATGCAAGAAAACATCGATCGAATGCATGAATCTCACAACACAGAGATGCAGCTGCTGCGTGAATTTCATAAGAAAGAGCTTCTGCGTGTAGGGGAGAACATGGACAAGAAATTCAGCCTCCTCATGGCTGAAATGAAGCTGGTAGCAGCTGAATCCAACGCCACTCGCTCCGAATTCCAAAGATACTCCGCAGCAGATTCGAAGCATAACTCAGCTATCAGCCGCTTAGACTTCATGATTGCTAGCTTGTTTCCAGGGGTTCCTCTAGCCTTTGATGATGCCAAAAAGGGGGAAGAGGAATACCTAAAGGCGTTGAAAGGTTCGAAGCCGAGAAGAAGGACGCTTGTTTGTGAAGGAGAAGACACCAAGAACCGAGAGAAGAAAGAAGAAGGGAAAATCGTTAAGGGGGAAGGTTCGAAAGATATGACCCGATGATTGCTAAAACCCCCAACAAAGGTCTTTTCACACGGTGATATCATCGCAAACTCCCGATGACTCGCCACTCCAACACTCCGCAGCACCCATGGGGGTGCGAAAAATAGTAGAGCAGGGATGAAGGAGGTGGAAGGAAAGATGGATGCCCGAGTTATGAATATTTGAAACAACATGGAGGCATTCCAACAGAGACACCTATGCCATTCGCACGCGTCGGGAACCGAGCCAAGATCGTTGATGAATTCAAGACGCTCGCATCCGAGGTTACTTCGCAAATATGTTCATGGCTCAAGCCTCGGGATTTGTATTGGGAAAAAGGCCTCAAGCTATGTGAAGAAGGCGACAGCTGACAGACTTGTGATCCTCTCTACTGTCACTCTCGGGTCACTCATGGTCACTCGATGGTCACTCACTGGGAAAAAGAAGGCCCCAAGACAATACACGCCTAGGGGCAGAGGAGGAAGAAGCATGGAGGAGGAAGAGGTTTCAGACCAGACCTCCCGCCCAAAAAAACATTGAATAGATAGATCCAAGCAAGAAATGAGGGATCTATTGGGCCGGATTCGACGAAGTAGCCAACCCGCAAGTGGCAAGAACAATGCCGAGTATGTAAGAAGAATTGAAGAAGAAAATAGAAGACAAACTCAGCTACGGGAAGAGAGACAAGAAAGGAAAAGAAAAGATGAAGTCGCTGCAGAAAGGCTTATGAGAAAAGAAGGTATTTGAAGAAGAAAAGAAAAAAAAGGTCGAGAAGATGACAAAGTCAAGAAGAGGAAAGAAGGAGAGCGTAAGGAGATGAAGTGTTGTTGTCCACCCTTCATGTATTTTACTATGTAAATGCATCTTTATGTAAGTCCTCTGTACATCGAATAATATTGTATAATTTCTATACTTGCGTAGATATAGAATAGCATGGTTACCTTAAGCTATGTTTAAGCTCGATACACTCTCAGAACAATTTGTGTAAAGAACAAGAATGTTATGATCAATAAAAGATTGATTCTACGCATACATTCTGTGATTCTACATTGTCTGTACGTATTTTTGCTGTTTAATTATTGTATGATGTTTTAAGTTTTGGCATCATCAAAAAGGGGGAAATTGTTGGGAAATTAATTTTTAGATTTTGATGAATGCCATGTAAAACTTAGAAAAGAAAGTTGGCACCCCATTTTTGTTGTAAATTGCATTGTAATAGATAGGGCTGGTCGAGCTGAGTTAAGTCAGCTATGCTTGAACATGCAAGAAGTCAACTGGAGACTAGAAGAAAGACTCCACTGTGAGGCAGCTTAGTGTGGCAAAGAAGAGAAGACAAGAACTCGACTGAAGGTGCAGCTGAGATGCAGCTGAGTGAAGTGTCAGTCAAGTCAACTCAAGATAGCCAAGTCTCAAGTTGAAGTGACAGATGAGTCATCCAATGACCGAAAGATGACTCAAGTCACTCGGGAAGTCAAGGAAATGCAGTCAAGTCGAGATAATCGAAAGAGAATGTTGCGTAAGTCAAGAAAATTACTTAAACAAGTAATACTTCCATATCTTGTCTTTCTTAAAGTGCTCAGTCGAGAAGCGTGCAAAAGGAATAAACAATGGGAAGCTCGCACTGTGTCGAGAACTCGAAAAGTCAAGACCGATTCATACGAGGAAATGTCAATTCCAAGAACTGCAACAAGACAAGCCAACGACCACAAGTGTCTTTTGAAAATTAACCTATCTCTTCAATGGGCAAATTTTTAAAAGAACACTATAAAAGACTGGGGAATCTATTTAAGAAAAGGTTAAGATCGTGACTGGAACTTTCAAGCTCTTATTCAAACTATAACCTACTCAAGTCATTCAAGTTCAATCCTCAAACCTACATTACGAAGGAAATCAATCCAACACTCACATGTGAAGGAAAGACGACTTCAATCAGTTGAAGAGGAAACATTTGAAGAATCAAGGGGTCTACATTCCACAAAGGATTGTAGAAAGGTTCAAGGTCGAACCAGTCTCAAGTTTTTGGAGGGCTTCGTGATCAAATCCAAGAAGCTTGAGCAAGTGGGCTGTAGTAGCAAGGCAGCTACCCTGTGAAGAAGCTCGAGTAGTACGAGAAGCTTTGTGTGACCAAGGCATCTCCAGATCGAGTCCCAAAGGATCAAGTCAGCTGTGTGATCAAGACTTGCATCTGGACTGATAACCACTTTGTACTCTGATCAATACTTAGTGGATTTCTCTAGGAGTTGGAGAAGAGAGGAGTAGAAGAATTATCCCATCTTCGAACCTCTATAAAATTTATTGTGTCATTTACTTTTCAGCACTTTAATTTTTGCACATTATTTCAATATTTGCTGATAAATTTGCTATCCAATTGATAATCAACAAAGTGCTAAAACCAAGTATTAAAACTAACTTAAACCAAATTCAATGGTGTTAAGTCTTCCGCTAAAAACATATCACAGTCGAGTTAAGTTTTAGTCAAAGCAGTTGAGTTATTCTATCAATAGCTCAGTCGAGTCTGTTGAGTGGCTAACTCTGATGATTAACTAACTTAGTTGTCCATCAAGGACTCAGCTGTGAAGTATTAACTCTGAACGTTTTAAAAAGGACTAAATCGAAAAGTTGGTAAGGTTTATTCAACCCCCCCTTCCTTACACTCACACCCCTTGGGACCTACAATGATTTTCGATTTTATCTAGCTTCGCCTCATCCTTATTAAATAGGTTCCTCTCATTCATAAACGAGGTGAAGATGTCCTCCATAGATGGCTTAGCCTTAGCATTAATGACACCATTTGTCACATTAAACCCTGGTGGTGGTTGCATCACATTCTTCGTATTTGCGTAGGAGAAGTTTTCATGATTCCTCAAACCCGGGTGGTAATAAGTAGGGGTCTCATTGTTCCGGTAATTGTTGAAATTCCGGTTATTGACATAATTTGCTTCCTCCATGGGATCTTGAGAAACTCCCTCATTACTTTCACCCGCGTTTCCATCAGTCCCCTTCGTCAATACACTCAACTAATTTGTCAACGCAGTCATCTGAATCAGTGACTTCAGCTACCCTTTTCACATTAGTCCTCTCGGAGGGCCACTGATAGTTATTCATTGCCATCTCTTCCAACAAGTTGAATGCATCTTGTGGAAATTTAGCCAGTAAAGCACCTCCTGCTGCGGCATCCACAAATGACCTAGTCTGTCCCATCAACCCGCTATAAAAGAAGCATAGTTGTTGATCCTTTGGAAATCCGTGTTGCGGGCACCTCCTCAATAAATCCCAGAATCTCTCCCAGACCTCATATAGTTGCTCAGAATCAAACTTCTGAACTGTGTGATCTCACTTTTGAGTTGTAGTGTCTTACTTGGTGGGAAGTATTTAAACAAGAATTTCTGACTCAGCTCGTCCCAAGTATTTACACTCCCCTGAGTTAGTGTGCCTAGCCAGTTTCTAGCCTTATCCCTTAAAGAGAAATGGAATAGGCGCAAACGCATAGCATCATCAGTCACCCCATTCATCTTGATTGTGTTGCAAATCTGCATGAAGTTCGCAAGATGAGAATTGGGATCCTCAGATGGAAAACCCCCCAACTGATTCTACTGCACCATCGAGATCAGTGTTGGCTTTAGCTCAAAATTATTCGCATTAATTGGGACATTGGAAATCCCACCATAGTTGCGATTTGTCTGTGGGCGAAAGTAATCGTGAATCACTTACTGCTGGACTGCCGGAATGTCTGGTACTGGTAACTCATTAATGACCCTGTTGGCCCCATTGTTACCTCCGTTGTTGACTCTGTTATTACCCCCGTTGTTTTCTTCCACGTCTTCCATAACCTGATCTTGTTGTCTTTCTGCCCGTTTAGTAGCCGCACTAATTCGCCTAGCAAAAGCCTCAACCTCCGGTATGAACGGTGCTAATTCTCTTTGCTTCGAGCGAGTGTTCATGCACTACCTGAACCAACTAAAGAAAACAAGTCAAACACAGTAGGAGTAAAATTAAACAACAAATAAAAAGAAAGAAAAGTGTCTAAATTAAAAATAATTCTATTTATCGCAATATTAGTACTAAAAATTCAATTAGTCCCCGGCAACGGCGCCAAAAACTTGTTCGCCTTATTTTTTAGCTTCACCGCAGGTGTGCGGTGTAGTTTATAGAATAAGGTTAGCAAGGTCGAATCCACAGAGACTAATAAATTACTGTACTAAGTATTGGGATTGTAATAGTCTTATTTTTATCCAGACGATCGAAATTGAGTGATTTGGTTTTGTAAAAGCAAGACAAGAATTTATCATAAAAAGAAAAAGTAAAAGTTGATTGAAAGATCAAGGAGATGAATGGATTCCTGGCTATGGTTTCAGTTAATATCCCCTTTTGTTATCAGATTAATCACAACCAAAGTTATCATTATTCTTCCCTATAGAACAATCACAAAAGTAGTTTACCCTCTCTCTCGAGATGCATGTAAAAACGTTGATTGGATTATCTATGCTAGCATCTCTACTCAACATAAGATATCCAACTCCCAAAAGCGTAAAAGATTATAAATCCTCACAAATATTCACAGACTTCTCAAATTTGCAAATATTCATGTCAAGTACTCAAAGGTCTAGTATTAAAACTCATCTCTCGAATTATGAATCAATACATCAAAACAAGTTAAACCAAAGGCCTTTTGATAAAACCAGAAATAAAATGGAGTACTCGAATAGTTTGAAAATAATAACTTCAATTGCAATTAAACATCAAACAAAATATCCATTAACCTAATCTCAAACCCGAGAATCACAGGATGTTTAGCCAGACATGGGAAATAAATAATCCATAGACAAATTATTCAAGTTCATATCTAACTAATCGAAAGTAAATGATACTATGGAATGAGAAAACTCAGGGATGTCGATGATCTCTCGATCTATCTTCAATCCTCAAGTGCGTGGTTGCGACCTCGATCATTCTCTCGAATTCCTCGGTGGAAAGTTGCTCTATTCTCTGGTTTCTAGGGATAAAATCCATCTCCTTGTTTGGGGCCGTCTCGTCTCTATTTATACTCCGTTTGGGTCAAAACTCGATTAGAACTATCAAACCCTATTTTTCTAGCACAGAAACACGGGCCGTGCGCCTCGCGCACGACCTGACCGTGCGGGGTGTTGTAAGACAATTAACTCGCTAAAGGACGCACGGGTCGTGCACTCCATGCACGACTAGCCCGTGGGGTTCCGTAGGCTGATTCCTCTTTGGCAGTGGCGCACGGGTCGTGCTATGGACGCACGCCCAGCCCGTGCGCACCTACTGCAGCTGAGTCTTCTTCATTTCTTTCCGTTTCTCGCCCGGTTCGTCTGACTTCTTCTTGATTTAACTCCAAACATCACACATTGGCTCGATTATTGGCGATCCTTTACCGCAATGCTCCGAATTGTCGCCAAAATGCTACAAATATCAATTAATTCCTATAAAACGAGCAAAGCATAATACCTTTTCCATTTTACAGAAATATAACTCTATTTACTCAAGTAATGCATGCATATCAACTTATTCTAGCTACAATTAAGCCCAAAATATATGCAAAACACATACCAATCAGTTGACAAGCCTAAGTATGCTGCGAAAGTGGTTTATACGGCCAAGAAAGATCAATTGAAAGATGACTATCACAAGTTGATGGATGTCGTCTCGAAATACATTGACATGAAATTTGGAAGCTTCAATCAGGTGTCCAAAACTAAGCTGATTGTGATGGCTGCGATCGTGCAAGGAAAGAAGGTTAATCAATGAGTTTGTTTAAAGCGGCATCATGTTAATGTGCTTGAACAGGACCTTCAAGAAGGATGAGTCCTTTGGATGCTCATTGGGCTATGGCCTTGTGATTGGCCATATCATGGAGGTAAAGGGCATTGCTCTTCGCCATGGCAAGCATTTCCACGTAAAGAAGAAGATGTTTCGGGCAAATCTCTCTGGTGCCCAGAACAGACTCATGCTAAGAAAGCCGTCTGAGCGAGGGGAATCGGTGACCACTCAAGACTGTTGAGACACCTCCCCCGAAGAAGAAAGTTGCAGCATCCAAGCCTGCTCCTATCCCCGCAGATAAGCCAAAGAAAGCACCTGCTCCCACAGCAAAGTCCAAAGCACATGCCCATGCAGCCGAGTCACCTGCCCGAGCAGCCCAGACTCCTGCCCCGCAGCTGAGATAGAGGAGGAACACCATATTCCCTCCCCTATCGTAAAGAAGAAGAGGACTGCCAAGTCAAGAAAGGCAGCTGCCTCTAAGAAAAGTCCAAAACCTTTCACTTTTGAGGAACCCGAGGATGTTGAACGAAGTTCCTCCGCTCCCATCCAGAAGCGAAGGTTGTTCAAAGCGATCCGATCTTGAAAAGACAGTAGAATCGGTGACTCAGCCAGGAGAAAGAAACCGAGATGCTTTGTGATCAAGAAGAAGATCTCCAAAATTATTGATGAGTTGACGCATCTCATCGATGATGATCACAGAGATCTCACAAAGACCCAATCAGAAGGAACACAAATGAGAGAAAGCAAAGAGGCCGAGACAACTGAACCTGATGTTGAAAGAGTTGTCTCCCCTCCTATAACTGATGCTGTTGCATCTGAGGAAGAGCAAGGTATCTTGCCTCCAATTCCGGAAACTGGAGGTGAAGATGATGACGATGATGATGATGATGATGTAATCATGTATTCTCCGGTCTATCCAGATATTCAACGACGCTTAAGAGAATGGAGAGCATGGAAGCTGGATCACTCAAGGGTACAGTTCACTCGCCCGAGTTTATTGAAGAAGAAGAAGAGCTTCTTCGATTCCTCTGCGTAAATGATGTTTGATCTGCCCTAAATGAAGAAAACTGTTTAGACATCCTTCGCATTGTTAAAGAGGAAGAAAATAAGAGAGTTATCGAGCAAGCCCGATTGTTGGAGAAATCCAAGATGTGCCAATTTACAGTCTCTAGAGCATACTCACACGCATCTTGATATGGTCTCAGATAGCGATGAGGACATGGATCCTGCTGCTGCAGCTGAGAAGTTGGAGATGCAGCAAGCCTTGCAGGAATCCAAAGCCATGCACGAGCAACGTCTGTTAGAAGGTCCAGGAGAGTCATCTCAAACTCTTCTACAGACTGATCCTCTGGGAGTGGCACAGCAGATTGCGACGGACATTGCTGCAGCCATGTCCTCCGTGCAATTAAAGAATGGATCCAAGGGAGCTAGCAATGAAGCTGGGAAGTTGGGCACCCAAGTTAAGCCTACCCCTGAAGAAGGTGTTCTCACACCTGCCCCAGTGGCTGCACACTCAAAGGACAAAGCCTCGTCTCTGGAGCAGACTGACCCCACAATCAGTGACTCAGTTGGTGCGCCAGCTGAAGGGGAAACTCTCTCTACCACAGTCGGGTTGGAGGTTGCAGTGGGAGACACATCAATGAAGAAAGGAGGCGAAGGTGAGATAGAAATTGTACAACAACAAACTGACATTGACAAAGTTTGGACAGTTGAGTCTGTCTCAGCTGAAATGTCAATTGCTTTGAAGGCCGATGACACTGTTATCACAGTTGAGGCAAAGGATGGTGAAGCCCTGGGAGTTAACACTCTGGGCCCTGAAAGTGCAATCCAAGGGGTTGAGACTCTTTTGGATGCCAATGTCCAAGACCCTAAGACAGCTGAGTCTGTCGAAGGGAGAATAAAAGACCCTAAGACAGTTGAGTCTGTCGAAGGGATTGTTTAAGGCCTTGCAGCAGTACAGACTGCAGGGGGTATTGAAGGCCAACGGGAGGTTGAGACTTCCCTTGGTAAAGGTGTTGAAACTGAGAACATTCCTCAAATTGAAGGTGCTACCACAGAAGAAGTCATTGGTGCCCTTCAAGACTCCCAAAAAAACATTGACACATCATTTTTGGGATCGGAAGATGAAGCAGAGTCCAATCAAATCTCAGAGGATGTTCACAAATCTCAGCGCCAAGTCAGTGAAAAGACGGCTCCCATGAGATTTAAATTTGATGATGAGCCAACTCCACATGTCTCATCATCCTCCGATGACGCTGATGATACAGCTGAGGACACGTTTACTCAATTGGAAAAACCCACTGAGACCGAGGAAGCTGTTGAGACAGCTGAGGCTCGCCACCAGTGGGCAAAACATCTCAAATGCCCCAAATTGAACCGAGTCATCGTGCAGGCAGCTCCCATAGGTACAAATGAGTAATGATCTCTCGCCCCACACAGCTCCCTGCCTATGAACACTGCCGATGAAGTTGCCGCAGCTGAGGCATCGAGAGCTAAATCCACTCATCCAGAACAAGGGAAGGCGACGCAAGTAAGAGACTCCGATATCCCCTTTGTTCGCGATGATGTTTTTCAGGAACACTTTCCTTTCACAGTTGAATTGCCAGACTTAGAAGCTGAATCTGCCGGGGAATTAAGGAAATATACAGTGCGCGGAGAGCAAGTCATCCCCTCGGATACGATTGTTCCAATGAACTTTGACTTTGATGCAGAATGGCCAGCAGCCGAGTCCGCCTCCGCAGCTGAGTTCTGGAAAGCTTTCAAGACTATCGGTGAAGAGATTGAGAAAATATAACGCCATCAAGCATCGTTGGACCTCCGTCTGGACAATCGTGATGCCATCCTCACAGCCGATTTAAGAGGGATTATTGTGCGCATCAGGGAATGGGCTGCGCAGCAGACAGCTATGAGATCTAAGCAAGTCCGCTATTTTAAAGCATTGTTTGCAAAAATGCTGTTGTGGAGTGCGGATAACTCAGCATATCAGAAGAGAATGAAGGAGTACATCAAAAGGATCAATCAGTCCCATAAGTGGGAGATGGAGATGCTGCAACATTTCCACGGGAATGAAATTGCCAGACTCAAGAATGCCATGAATGATAAATTCAGCCTTCTCATGGCTGAAATGAAGATAGTATCAGCCGAGTCTAAGGAAACACGCTCAGAATTTCGTATAGTGTATGATGCAGCCGACTCCAAGCACAACTCCACTATCAGCCGACTGGACTTTATCCTTGGTGGCATGTTCATTGGGATACCTCTCTCCTTTGATGATGCCAAAAAGGGGGAAGAGGAATCCCTCAAGAGTTTGAAAGAAGAGAAGCTGAAGAAAAGTGATGCAGCTGAGGGGGAAGGAAGTTCAAAGAAGTTAGAAGTGATGTTCGCTGAAACCCCACAGCAAGGTCAAGTCACTGCCTCTATCATCAGCAAACTCCCTGTGACCTTACCAATCGAGAAAGCTGTTGTGTCAATGGCAGACAAAAGAAAGATCATTGAATCAGGATTTGAGGAATTAGCTGAAAAGCAAGATACTCACGTTCAGGAAATCATGAATCAATATGGTGGTCCTCCAGCCGGAAAGGACTACGCTGCAATTCAACCCCCAAGAGAACTTATGATACCCGATGGTGGATCTGAGCCCAGATCGATTGAGGAGTTTAAATCTCTGGAATCAGAAGGTTATTTTCAAGGAATGACTCTTCCGCAAGCTTGGGATCTATATTGGGATAAAGGATTGGAAGTGGTCAAATCAGCTGTAAAGCAGCAGTCTTCCAGCAGTCACTCAGCTGGTAAGCAGAAGACTCTCGTGCAATACACTCCAAGAGGTGCAAGAGCTGAGTCAGGAAGGGAAAGAAGTGGTAGTGGAAGAGGTTCCAAATCTCGACCAAAACCCAAAGACGTAGCGTATGTAGATCCTGATAAGAAAGGCTTAATCTACTGGGCTGGATATGATCACCTTGCCAACTTAGAGGTTGAAAGAAAGAACGCAAAAGTTGCGATGAAGCAAGAAGAAGAAAATCAAAGGCAAACCAGAGAATGGCTCGAAAGGAAGCAAAGGGATGATCCTGCTGCCAAACGGGCCTATGAAAAAATGAAAAGAAAAGAAGAGGAAAGAAAGAGGAAGAGAGTTGAGGCTGACAGAAGAAGGGCTCAAGAAGAAAAAGGAAGGAAGCAGCAAAGGCGTTGAAGTGTTGCGTTGCAAACCCCTTCGTGTATTTTTGTTGTAAATACATCTACGTAAGTCTTCTGTAATAAGCTTAGGGTCCATTTGGATGGAGGGATTTGAAATTCCAAGTGATTTTAAATGAATGGATTTAAAAGTCATTGGATTTGAAATCCACCTCTTGTTTGGATGATGTAAATTTGTGTAAGAATCTCAAATCCATCGTAAGTTTTGATAAAAAAATTTAGAAGCTTTATTTATTTTCTTAATTGATATCTAATAAATAAAAATAAAAGATATAATCTTATTATTTTGTAAATAATTATAATGTGTGTGTGTGTATAAATATGTGTGCAGTGTGTGTGTGTAATGTGTGTGCAGCGTGTGTGGAGTGTGTGTAAATGTATGTGTGTGTGTGTGTAAATGTGTGCAATGTGTGTGTGTGTGTGTAAATGTGTGCAGTGTGTGTAAATGTGTGTGCAGTGTGTGTAGTATGTGTAAATGTGTGCAGTGTATGTAATGTATGTAGTGTGTGTAAATGTATGTGTGATGTGTGTAAATGTTTGTAAATGTGTGCAGTGTGTGTGAATATGCAAGTGAGCATAAAGGAAAAAAAAAGAATGGATTTCAAATGACTAGGTTTTGGGAGGGATTTGAAATCCTTTGAAAATGAACTAAAACTTAAAGAGGGATTTGAAATCCATTGATTTAGATTTATACGCCAAACATGGGTGTGGATTTAGCTAAGGATTTCAAATCCCTCCACCCAAATCCCCTCCCAAATCCCCCCATCCAAATGCACCCTTAGTGAATTTCCCTGTAAATTTCACTCTTTACATATCTTAGCTTAGATATACTATATTTTGACATGTATACTTTTATATTGCTCTGATACCGAATGTAAACAGATGTGTAAAGGACAAGAATGCTATGATCAATAAAAGATCTATTTTAAGCATACATTCTTTGTTACTGCATTGTCTGTATGTATATTTGTTGTTTACTTTCTTTGTATGATTTTAAGTTTTGGCTCATCAAAAAGGGGAAATTGTTAGGAAATTTATTGAGTAGATTTTGATGATACCATGTAAAACTTAAACTAGGAAGTTGGCACCCCATTTTCCTTATAAATTGTATTGTAATAGATAGGGCTGAGAAAGTTGAGTCAAGTCAGCTATGCCAAGGAATACAAGAAGTCAACTGCAGACTGGATTAAAGACTCTGTTGTGTGTCAGCTGAGTATGGCCAAGAAGAAAGTCAATGACTCGACTGAAGGAGTGTCACCGAGGAACAATCGTAAGTGTCGGTCACCAAGTCAACTCAAGAAGCCAAGTCTCAAGTTTAAATGTGATTGAGTTATCCAATGACTGGAGCTGACTCAAGTCACCTGGGGTAAAGACAGCAGTCTAGTCAATACAACTGACTTAGATTCGTTGATTAAGTCAAGAATAATACTCAATATAGTGATATGTCAAAGTTGTCAGGTCTAAAGTTTTAGTCCCAAAATTGTGAAAAAGGGATAAACCAATTGGAAACACTGCACCTTGTGTCAGGCACCTGCAATGTTGCGAAGACATTTAATACGAGGAAATGTCAACATCAAGGACTGCAACAAGACAAGCCAACGAACAAAAGTGACATTTGAAATCAGCATATCTCTTCAATGGGCAAAATTTCAAATGTGCACTATAAAAAGCTGAGGAAGTTATTGAGAAGAGGTTACCTGAACCAGGAACAAGCAAGTAATATTCAAGCATTTAACCTGCAATTTTCTCATAAGCAAGCAAGCAATTCCTCAAGCCTGAAACTCGAAGGAAATCGATCCAACACAAGTTGTGAAGGAAAGACAACTTCAAATCTATTGAAGAGGAAACATTTGAAGAAATCAAAGCGGTCTACTATCCAATCTAGGATTGTAGAAAGGTTCCAGGTCGAACCATTATCAAGTTTGTTGGAGGGCTTCGTGATCAAATCCAAGAACTTGAGAAGTGAGCTGAAGTAGCAAGGTAGATGTCATGTGAAGAAGCTGAGTCGCAAGAGAAGCCAGTTGTCTGATCAAGGCTGTCTCCAGACTGTTCACCGCTTTGTAAACTGATTTGTTACATAGTGGATTCCTCCAGGAGTTGGAGAAGAGAGGATTAGAAGAATTACCCAATCTTCGTACCTCTATAAAATATTTGTGTCATTTACTTTTAGCAAATTTACTTTCCTGCATATTTACATTATATCTGCTATTAGAATCATATTTGCTATCGAACTGATTAATAACCAAGTGCTAAGAATCAAGTGTTAAAAACAAACTCAAATCAAATCAAATGGTGTTAAGTCTTTCGTTGTTAAAAACAAATCAGCCAAGTTAAGTATTTGGCTTGAGCAGTCGAGTTATACTATCAACAGCTCTATCGAGTCTATTGAGTGGGTAACTTAGCTGAAAAGCCAACTTAGTTGTCCATCAAGGACACAGTTGTTTGAGTCAACTCTGTTAAATTAATTTAAAAGGACTAAATCGAAAATTTGGTAAGGTTTATTCAACCCCCCCTTCTAAACCTTACTTCACACCCCTTGGGACCTACAGGTCCCAATGGGTGTTAGTTATGTCTAGAAGGGAGGTTCAATAGACTTAACCAATTTTTGATTTCAAATCAAATCAGAGTTTGTCACAAGAAAATAGCTAAGTCTCTTAGGAGACAGTTGGGTCAAATCTCAACAGGAGAGTTAACCACTCAACAGACTCGAGAGAGTTGTTGATAGAGTAACACATGAGTGAAGTTAGTTTTTTATAATATCAATTTTCTTGGTTTTTAATAGCGGAAGTCTTACACCTTTTTTAAGAAATGGTTATCAACACTTATTTTAGACTTATTTTTATCAGTTGGATGAGGAAATATATCATCAAATAAATAAATATGCAGAAAGTAAATTTGCTGAAAGTAAATGACACAAATAATTAGTGGTTCGATGATGAGGTAATTCATCTACTCCATTCTTCTCCTACTCCAGGAGGAATATACTAATGCAACTTGACTTGTTACAAAAGTACAAAATACAGTCCGAGCAAAACCTTGATCATACAGCTGGCTTGACTGATGGTCTCTTCGTAAAGCAACTACCTCACTACTTCAGCTCTTCAAATCTTTCGGACTTGATCAGGTAGCCATCCGTTAGATTTGTACCATGTTCTAACTTGAACTTCACCGCACTTCCTTCACTTTGCGGATGTGCAGACCCCTTGTTCTTTCAAACAGTTTTCCTCTTCAACTTGAAGTATATCTTCCTTCCTTCACTGGGTTATGTTGGATAGAATTACTTCGGATTTTAGGTCTGAGGATTTAGATTTTTAGTCTTGAGAGAGAGTATTGCAGATTTGCTTGAGTGCTTTGAAATTTAACTTGATGTTCTTGTCTCTCTTGTGTCATGCACTTCTCTCTGAAAAATTCCTCAGCCTTTTATAGTGAGAGTTTGAAATTTGTCCGTTGAAGAGATAGACAAATTCAAACTTCACTTCTTGTTCGTTGGCTTGTCTTGTTGTGCAGCTTTTGATAATAATCCAACCTTAACATTAACTACCTGCAGGTGCCTGACTTGTACCAGGGTTCTGTAAGCATTACATTGGCTCCTGCTACTTGCACTCTTTCAGCAAGACAGCTTTTAAGGTTGCAAGTCTGTCTCTTATCAAATTGGGTAAGTCTTGACTTTTCTTCGCAACGAATTTCTTCAGCTTTCTCTAAGTCCTTCAGCTGCTTTACCCCTTTAGTTGAGTCTTCTTCTTGATTCTTGAATGACTCTACTATAAGTCTACTACACAGTTGCTTGTCTTGACTGGAGTTCTTCTTGGCCACTCAACTGCGACACAGCTGAATCTTCTCTGCACTTCTTTAGCAAGTCTTTTGCATCTTCAACTTGGCTACTCTATAACTCAGCTTATATTCTAACTATTACAAAGTTGAAATATATACAGAAAATGGGATGCCAACTTTCTAATATAAGTTTTCTAAGCGTCATCAAAATCTATAAAGATAAATTTCCTAACATTTGTTGACTGGTGGATAAGCGGTCAATCGCAAAAAGTGACTGGCGGTATGTCTGCGCAATTCCAAAGACAGATTCCGAGCTCTCTTGGGAGTTCTCTATTCCTTTTCTTTGGATGGAGCTGAGTGACTTCTAGAGGATTCTCCTTTATTCCTCTTGCAGTTCTTGTTGAAGAACTTGTTGAATCTCTTGACCATCAAGGCGCAATCTCTTCTTTATCTATGATGTCCTTTGAGTCTGTTGCCTTTGTTTCTCCAGCCATCAGAGTAGTTGTCTTTGGTACAACTATCTCATCTTGCTATTTTCTCTTGAGATTGAATTCATGTGCTTTAAGATCTGAGAATAACTCATGGTCTCAAAGACCTTGGCCAGGTCCATTAAATGTCTGGAGCCATCACCTTCATTTCCCACTCAGCTGGGAGTGCTCTTAGGATTTTCATACACATTTCTTTTTATGTATATTCCTTGTTGATAGTTCATTAGTGATCTCTGTAAATCTGGCATCCAGCTGATCTAATGATTCACCAGCCATCATCTTGAAATTCTCAAACTTCCGAACTGCAACAGTCAACTTATTCTTTTTATCTGAATCTTCGCAAATGAGAGTCGATTTTCCCATAATTCTTTGACAGTCCTGCAAGATTAACTTTGTTAAACATTGCTTTATCAAGAGTTTTATACAGAATATCCACATTGTCCAAGTTGTATCTCGTTCTATCATTTTTTGTCCATTAGCTTCGTGGCTTTTCCACTTTAGCATGTCTTTTAGCAACATCTCCAACAGCTCTTATAGTTGTGTTCACCTTGGTGATTTTAATGGTTCATCTTCTATGACAAACCACATTTCATCATGTAAAGCGGAGAGATGTGTCTGCATGCGAATCTTTCAGTCATCAAATTCTTCGATAGTAAACATGAGAATAGGAGATAGATTTGCTTCCATGATAATAAATTTGAAAGAAACTTTGAAAAACTCAAGTGTTGATCTTTTGAAAAGAATAATGAATGATTAAGGATCTAAATTTGTATTTCAATATTTCTATAAAAATCACCAACAAAGTCTTAAAATGATCAATGAAGTCATATAAAAGATTTCAAAGAGATCATATGTTTCTCAACTATATGAAATTCTAAATTATACTATTTTAAGGCCATGTATCCAATTATTTCTCTCGAATGATAATTGTATACACCAAATAATCCAAATTATTGATCAAGTAATTTAGAAGGAATTAAAATCAACAATATAAATAGATCAACAAATGAAACATGATAAATTACAACATCAAAATATAAGATTCAAATAATTTACATCATCCTCTAGAAATGGAAATTTTAGCTCATTATCATATTCATCAAATCCAACAATAAACATCCAAACATATTCTACTACAAATTATAAAGCAATAATTAAGAGAGAAGGTAAAAAGAAACTTATTTGTATCCGGTTGGAAGATTTCTCAAGCTTTCTGTAGTAAGCTCTTGTTCCTTCTTCTCCTTCCTATCAACTGCTGCTAAGTATTTGTGTAGAACAGTGAAAACCTCAGAATAACAGGAGCTATAGAACTGAAAGATGGTTTTTGAGAAAGGAACGTATTCTCAGTTGTGAAGGGATGCCCCTGTTGCTGAAAACTCATGTCTTTTTAAAGTAAAAACTTCTTCCTTTTTTTCGTTCTTTTTTTCTGTTATTTGGATACTTCTGATGTCCATTTTCTCTTGTCTTCTATTACTTTCTTATTTTGATATGTACCTCTTTGTCTTGTTCATTTCTTTCGGTGATTAAGCTTTTTATGATGTAAAGAAAGCTTTTAGTTGGTTCTCACCATGTAAAGTTGTATTATTGTTGAAGTATGTTTGGTAGGTATCGCGGTATAAAGCATGTGAAATTTGGGTTGAACCGCGGTAGGAAAAGATTGAACCACGGTACACAGTGAAAATATATTGTGTACCACGGTAGATGTAGGTTGTACCGCAGTACAACCTTCAAAATATGATGTACCGCGGTACAACCTTCAAAATATAATGTCGTGGTACAAGGTTGGTTTGTACCGCGGTACCTTCTGTGGTACATATTTCAGAGGCGTTTCTTGATTTCCTCTTCAGTTTTTACTGCGGTATGGCTTTGTGTATCGCGGTACATTCTGTAGAAGCTCTTTTTCACCATTTTTCATCTGTTTTCTTGATTATTTGGTATTTAAATACATATTACAACTCGAT
Organism: Rehmannia glutinosa; assembly: GCA_016081115.2. Classification (NCBI taxonomy): domain Eukaryota; kingdom Viridiplantae; phylum Streptophyta; class Magnoliopsida; order Lamiales; family Orobanchaceae; genus Rehmannia; species Rehmannia glutinosa. Next base: position 48,197,395 of record CM071931.1, on the reverse strand, counting down.
ATGCATCTCAAACAATAATTTTGACTCTATTTACTCAAAAACAGCACAGTTTCTAAGTTTTGGACATCTAATTTTTTGATAAAATCCAACTTAACACACATTTAAATATATATGAAGTCGGGAAGTGGATCCAATGGGAACCTTTATTAATTTGAGTACGTAGTGTAGGTCCCAAGGGGCGTCAGTTAAGTCTAGAAGGGAGGTTGAATAGAATTGATCAATTTTTCAATTTATAACATATTCAGAGTTTGTCAAGAAAACAGCTAAGTCCCTTGCGAGATAGCTGGGTCAAACTTCAGCAGGAGAGTTAACCACTCAACAGACTCGAGAGAGTTGTTGTTAGAGTAACTCATCTGAGTGAAGTTAGCTCTTCTTGGTTTTTAACAGCAGAAGTCTTAACGCCTTTTTTAAGATTGGTTATTAACAATTTTAGTTATTATCAGTTGGATTGCAAATAAGCACAAGTAAATAAATAGGCAGAAAATAGATGTGCTAAAAGTAAATGACACAGATAATTTATAGTAGTTCGAGGATGGGGTAATTCATCTAGTCCATTCTTCTCCTACTCCAGGAGGAATATACTAATGCAACTTTGACTTTGTTATAAGCGTACAAATACAGTCCGAGTAAGTCTTAATCACACAGCAAGCTTCACTCCTGGGACTCAGCTCTTCATAAGGCAGTTGCCTCACTACTTCAGTTCTTCAAATCGTTCGGACTTGATCACGTAGCCCTCCGTCGGATTTGAACCAGGTTCCAACTTGAATCTCATTGTACTTCCTTCACTTCGTGGATATGCAGACCCCTTGTTCTTTAAAACAATTTTCCTCTTCAACTTGAGTATATCTTCCTTCCTTCACTAGGTTGTGTTGGATAGAGTTACTTCGAATTTTAGGCCTGAGGATTTGGAATTTTAGCTTTGAGAGTGTATTGCAGATGCTTGCTTGAATGCTCAGACTTCTCTTATGTGTCACGTGTCTCCTATTTCTCTCTGAATATTCCTCAAACTTTTATAGTGAGAGTTTGAAATTTGACTGTTGAAGAAATAGACAAATTCAAAACTTCATTTCTTGTTATTTGGGTTATCTTGTTTTGCAGCTTTTGATGTTGACCCAACCTTTGAATTAACTACCTGCAGGTGCCTCAATTGTACCAAGGTTCTGCAAGCATTTCATTGGTTCTTGTTACTTGCACTCTTTCAGCAAGACAACTTTTAAGGTTGCAGGTCTGTCTCTCACCAAATTGGGTAAGTCTTGACTTTTCTTTGCAACGGACTTCTTCAACTTTCTCTAAGTCCTTCAGCTGCTTTACCCCTTAAGTTGAGTGTTCTCCTTGATTCTTGGATGACTCTGTCGAGTCTACTGAAAGACACAGTTGCTTCACTTGACTGAAGTTCTTCTTGGCTACTCAACTGCGACACAGTTGAATCTTCTCTGCACTTCTTCAGCAAGTCTTCTGCATCTTCAATTTGGCTGCTAGATAACTCAGCTACATTTCTAACTATTACAAAGTTGAAATACATATAGAAAATGGGGTGCCAACTTTCTATTTTAAATTTTCTAAGCATCATCAAAATCTATACAAATAAATTTCCTAACACGTATGGACTGTTGCAAATTTTTCTTTTTAATGATGCAAATAAAATAGCTATATTTATAACCAAATGACTTCAAGAAAGTATATAACTTTTAAATATATCGAACTAATATAGATTTGTGAAAAGAAAAGGTTGCCCTGTACGAGGTCATGCCATTTGACATTGTCCTAAGATCGTGATGGCCTCCCTCTGTACAAGTTCTGACTGCTCACCACCACCCCAAGATAAAACCCAAGAAGATCACGCATATATCTTCTCTTGTGAGCACGATCAGAAGACTAACGAACAAGACATTATCATGTTGCCCAAAAGAATTTGTAGGTATCTGGGCATGTGAGTGCCTAACTAGACCCTTAAGAACGCCTATTTATGGTGTTAGGATTTTATTTGTAACAACAAAATTAAATTCAAAGTAATGGGCTATTAAGGGGTGTTACAAAATTTATTTGGAGACTTACAGATTCAATTCATTTGAAAAATAGTTGTTGGAGTTATAAAACTTCAAAACGTAACAATCCCCCATAAGGTTTAAAACTTCAACATATATAAAGAAAATATAGTAGAGCAACTAGATATTATGCAATGGATGCAGGAGCCTTCCGGGCTTGAGCCTAATTTAGTGTTGATGATTTACATTTGAGGGAACCATAATGGAATGCACCTTTAATTAGGTCCGTTGACCAAACTTCAATACATCATACACACAGTATTGACATCATCGGTCTTTGTTCAATGTTGGTTAGCTTGTTAATGGTCGTGCACTCTAATCTTGATTCTCATGAGAGTCTCTAGAGTTGCCATACCCATAGCCATGGCCTCATGGCTACTCTCATTTAGCTGAAACCTCCAAGGGTACGTTGACCTATATCTGCGGAATTCACGCCTTGGTCTCATTATGGGTCAAAGCCCAACCTAACATCATACTATCTAGAACTATCACCATAGGGATGGGAAGAAGTTACACTTCTTATAAACTAGTGCTAAATGAGTCACCCATTGAACCTTCGTCGTGGGGCCTCCAATCACAAAGATTTGGTTACTCCCGGAGGTGGCTCCCTTGTGGGTTTATGCCCATCCCCTTCGATGATTCAAATACACCTTTATTAGGTAGACCTTTGGTTAAATTGTCTCCTAAATTCTTCTCAGATTTCACAAAATTAATAGATATCACATTTTTCTTTAATAAGGACTTTATACTTTTATATCTTGCTTGTAGGTGTCTCCTCATTTTTTATTAGAATGTGTTTGCTTCACATGATCAATTATAGGTTTACCATCACAGTGTATAAAGATAGCATGTAAAGGTATAGAAATCAGTGGAATATCAAGTAATTAATCTTTCAACCATTCAGCAGTTGTACAAGTTGTATCTAGAGCTATTAATTCGGCTTCCATTGTACTTCAAGATATAACAGTTTGTTTCTTAGATCCACGAGTTATTGCAGCTCCACCAAATATAAAATTGAACCCATTAGTTGACTTAATCTCAGTGTTATCAGTAATCCAATTAGTATCACTATATCCTTCTAGTACATTTGGAAAACTTTTATAACATAAGGAGTAACTTAAAGTTCCTCTAAGATACTTAAGAACTCTTTATAAAGCAATCCAATGATTCCTTCTAGGATTATGGGTATATCTACTAAGTCTACCAACTGCATAAGAAATATTTAGTCTAGTCCTATTGAAGAAATATAATAATGACCCAATAATTTGAGAAGAATTCAATTGAGATATAAGGTTCACCCAAATTTTTGTGTAAATGTACATTTGGATCAGGGGCGAAACCAGGACTTGACACTTGAGGAGGAGCAACAGTTGGAAGTTAAATTTTATTTTATATAATAATAATCAAAATATATTATATGTTTGCATCAATACAATGTCAATACTCATCATAAGCATTAATAAATATATAATTACAATCCTAATAAAAAATCTTGGTAACGGGTGAATCTGCAGCCACTACTCTTCGGATGCACACTGGGTAAAATATATTCCTAATATATTTAAGCTTTTAAAACGCATCTCTGCCATATCTCGAAAATCATCTATAAATGACTCTATACTAAATTTTTGTGCAATTTCTTATATATATATACATACTAACAAACAATATATGAGAATGCACCGATTTTTTTGTACTTCATCTACAAAGAAAAAGAAAAATATTATATATAGTCTAGGCCAATAAAAAAATTCACATGAAATCATTTCAATCTCAATATCTAATCAATAACCTATTAACAATAAAAAAACAAAAATTAAACTAATGAGAGGTCGAATAAGGTTTGGTTTAAACAAAAATTTAGTCTTGGAGCTCACTTTTTCCATAATTCATAAGAAGTTCTATCATTATCTTTAACAATCACACGATTTAATATAAAACAAGAAAATAAAATATCTTTTTTCCCAAAAATTCTCAGATGCTCCAGAATTTAACAAAATTGCATTAACTATATCCATCAAAGTTCTATTCGTTCTTTCAGCTACACCATTTAATTGGGGTCAATAAGGAGGTGTGAACTCATGTATTATACTATTATCTTCACAAAATTTTACCAACTCACACGAAGAATATTCACCTCCTCTATTAGACCTAAGTTTCTTAACCCTTTTCTGATTTTCAACTTTAGTTTAATAAACCTCTAGTTCAGATCTATTTGAATGACATACATCACTGTGAATAAGTTCCAAAATACCTGAATTTCTTAGAACTGAATGATAAGGTCTTTTTGTTCTCTTTGCTTGTGGACATATTTCACACTTATGATCGATCTTTACTTGAGATCTTGGAATCAAATTTAAATCCATAAGTTTTTTGACTTTTTTATTACTAATGTGCCCCAACCATTCATGCCATAAAATACTATATTGAACATTAAAAATAAGATTAGAACTTTCATTAACATCATCCACAATATTTAATTTAAATAACACATCACTTACAAATTCTTTTCAAATAAAAATATTATTTCCAGTAATTACAACCTTATTTGACTCCATAACTATAGGGATGGCAACGGAGCGGGTCGGCCAGGACCCATACCCGACACGTGCCTAGAACGGGGCGGGCGGGTCGACCCGTTCTACCCCATTTTAAATTAAATTAAATTAAATAATGAGAACAAAATAAAAAATATATATTTATAAAATATTATTTACAAAATTTATTATTATCAATTTATAAATATAAGATATAATATAAAAATACATAAAAAAATACATTATAATATATATTATATATACAAAATATATATTAAACTATATTTTGAAAATAAAAATATTAGGCGGGGCGGGGCGGAAGTGATACACAGACCCGCCCCGCACAGCCCTGGGTCACGGGGCGGGCCAAGGCGGGTACCCGCGGGCCGGGTCAAAATTGTCATCCCTACATAACTAGCTTGTAACCACTTTGCACAAAACAAAACCCACTAACTAAATTTCTTCTAATATCAGGCACATGTCGGACTGAATCAAGAGTCAATATTTTCTCAGAAGTCATCTTGAAATCAACACTTCCAATCCTATGTAATTGTGCGGCAGTATTATTCCCTAGCGCCACGCTTCCTCTACTTGTGTTCTGATAGGATTTAAATTTTGATTTATCAAAACAAACATGAATATTAGCTCCCGAGTCTAACCATCAATCGTTATTTTGATATATAAAGTTTACTAAAGGAAATTTAGATTCTAACCTAATAGATGGTTCCCCTTCAACTATCATATTCACTTGGTTTTGTTGAGGTTTAGGCTTAGAGTTGAACTCAGGAATATACTTCTCAGTCTTCTTGTAGTAACAATCCCTAGCCAAATAATTGGTCCTTCCACATACATAGCACGCTCTTTTTTCCTTTTTTTTTTTTCCTTTGACATCTTCCAGTCTAGAAATATTAGGTTTGACATTATTGTGTTGATAATTGTTTCTCCCTCATTTCTTGTTATTCTTAAACTTATTACCCATAGGATTCTTCTTTTTCTTCTTCTTCTTCTTCTTCTTCTTTATTATTCAACTAAATTAACCTTGACTTTTATTTCTTCTCTCTTAAGATTTATTCTATGTTGTTCCTCTATTCTCAATGACTTAAAGACTTGAATCAAGGTCAATGATCCTTAAACATGAAACTTTATATTCTTCACTAAACTTTCGTCCACTATTTTCAAGAGACTTTAATAAATCTTGAAATTTATGAATTTGTTCATTTATATATTTCCCATCAACCATAACATAATTTGTAAAAGTTGAGGCATAAAACTTTTCCATTCCCGCATCGTCAATCCCATATTCAGTTTCTAATGTATCCCAAAGTTCCATGACACTAGTGATAGTATGATACACATCATAAAGTCTATCTGATAAGACACTAAGGATACAATTACGACAATGGTAATTATTTGTTCATGGGTATGCCAAGAGCTTGCTTCCATATTTTCATATGTGGCAGAAATAAAACAAAGAATGGTTAACCAATATTTCATTTAATTTTGCCATCTCTTAAAATTTAGTCCATTAAATTTTTCGGGCTTAACACTATTAGCTTCTTCATGAGATGCCATTAGTCAATCTTTTATTATAGTAATATAGAGATTTAATAGGCAAAGAAATGACAAGAAGAAAAATATGTAGGGCAAATATTCAACAATGTCAAATAAAGTGCTTAGCAAATACTCAAACAGAATGAGTTCAACCAAAATTTCATTTCTTTTATATAACATGCAACTCAAATAATAACTAGTTGTGTAAAATCAATTAACAATATATGAATAATTTGTCTCTAAGTGTAAACAATATGTATAATCTAACTTTCTACAATCTAAGACCATTAACTACTCAAATGACAATCTAAGACCATGAAAATAAAAGGCTGACATGTAGGAGTCACGCTACTTGACATTGTCCTACAATCGTGATGGCATCCCTCCATGCAGAATCTGATGGCTCACCACCATTCTAAGATAAAATCCAAGAAGGCCATGCATATGTCTTCTCTTATGAGCATGATCACAAGACAACTAACAAACAAAACCTTATCATGCACGTTACTCAAACACAAAATAATATTTTGAAGAATGTAAGAATTTGTAGGTATGTAAGCATGTGAGTGCCTAACTAGACCCTTAAGAACACCTACTTATAGTATTAGGATTCTATTTATAAACAAAAAAAAATCATGTACTATTATGTGGGTATTACGAAATTTATTTGGAGAATTACAAGATTCAATTCATTTGAAACATAGCAGCTAGAGTTTTAAAACATCAAAATGTAACATGGACAAATCACAATCATCCAATAAATTAGACCTGATGATGTAAATTCGCTAGAGAAATAAATACAATTGTGTTCTTCTAAATATGTATCAATGAATCTCTAAATTAAACGTGCATCAAACGTTCTATATGAGCATTAACATTGTTATATGAATGTAATTTTTCTCATTCTCTCTCCTCAATTAAAATTTCACGTCAATTAAATTTCTCTTTACTTTTCAAAAAACACAAGATTTTTCAAAATAAAGTAGACCATATTATTCCTTGCAACCTAGGAAATAAAAGTTATAACCATTTTGCTCTACAAAATTTTGTATTTAAGCATTGGAATTGAAATTATTTCGAAAACCAAATTTACGAATAAAACATTTATTGTGGATTTAGACCTCAGTTAACGCACACAATTAAAATTTCTTTGATGCACATATAGAAGGACAACAATTAATGCTACATTATATGCTTTGTTTCTCCATCAATAATGATAAAATTGTCTTCTTTAATCAAGTCAACCTCCAATACCCACATTTAAAAGTTTGTTGCTGCACATTTGGAGGTCCATTGATGCACACTTAGAGCAGATAGGATCCTCTATTTCAAACTGTGTTTCATCTCGTATTCCAAGTATCTTAAATATATGCCAAGTGTAAAATAATGATGTCATCAATACACTTGGCGTGTATGGGTGATATTTGGAACACGAGATGATACACAATTTGGAATAGAAAATCTCGAGTGCACTTAGAGTGACAGATATACCTTAAATGAGTCTCAAACCACCTAAATTTAAGGATAAAATCTTATTCATTAAAACTTAATTACCAAAGATTGTTATTAGTCTCTATGGACCCACACTAGGAAGTGGTTTACATTTGATCTAATTCCTATAAAGTTATTTATAAACATATATATGATACAAATTAATGGATTAGTCGATGCTACCCAAATTAATGATAGGGCTTTTTTTTCAAGTAAGAGGTAGTGAAAATGTGGTTTAAATGATTCGATATTTGAATATTAATTTAGTTTCATTTTCACGAAAACTTAAAACTGTTGAAACTGAACTAAACTGATCCACAATTGCCGAAAAATCAGTTTGACAACTTAATGATCACCAAGCCAATCCTAAATATTTAATTTTCTTGTAACAACCTCGGTATGGTATCCATGTATATTATAAGCATAATAACTAGTATCTAATTCGAAATGAGGTCTTGAGTTTAAGATTTACCATAGTTGTTCTTTTTTTTAATAAGTTGGGAGTAGTGGTTGGAGGAGAGCAGATAAGTTTCAAAGAAACTGAAAGATACAGGGTTCGAACCCTGGTCAACATCCTTTTAAAGAGTGACTGATACCACATGAGCTACAAGTTCGTGGTAATTAGCCTGATATTTACAAAAAATGCCACCTATCTTTTGAGTTGGGGCACGGGTCATAGGGACTCATCTAACAAAATACAACTCATGAGACGGTCTTAAATAAGTTTTTGACGTATATTTGTGATATGATGAGGAAAAATTAATCAACCCCACAAACTATACGCGATTTTTTACATTGCTCCCTAAACTATTTTTTTCTACTTAACCCCCTCAACTACACGAAAATTTCTACGGTGCCCTCTTCTCCTCCTCGCCGGCGGATCTGATGGGAATATTATGTTGGCGGGGAGGGGAAGAGGGCACCGTAGAAATTTTTATGTAGTTTAGGGGGTTAAATAGAAGAAAATAATTTAGGGGTTGGTTTCAAAAATTGTGCATAGTTCGGGGGTACATTAAAATTTTCATAGATTTTTATATTTATACTTATTGTGCATTTGTATACAAATAAAGTATTAAATTAAATCATAGTTTTATAATTTCACAAGTTATTATACATGATTTCCAAACGAATTATTTTGATTCTGAAAAATATTTAGACACTAAAATAAATATTTCTTTAAAGCAAAATAAAGAATACAAGTTTTGAAAACCCAATCAAATATAGAAATGACATTCATCTCCACTATATGACTGTTTTTATTCGATGCATAAGCAATAGAATGGTCAAGAATAGGGATGACAATTTCAACACGACCCGCGAGTACCTGTCCTGCCCCTGCCCGTTTGGGTCGGCCCGCCCCATGACCCCCGACGGGGCGTATCTGGGTATCACTTCTACCCCAGGGGTATCCGCCCCGCCCCGCCTATTTTTTTAATATATTTAATAATTTTTGTAAAGAATATTTTATAAGTATATTAAAAATACAAATTTTATTCATTTTTTCTATTTAAATTTATTTAACGTGGAGTAAGAGAGGGCCATCCCTAATCAAGAACCCAACAAACTGAAACACCATTTAGACAAAATCAATGAAATTGTAACATATTATATAGAGGGAATTACACTAAATACCCTGATTTTTGGAAAAAGGACAAAAATACCACTCTCATCCCAAATATGCCCCACCCGGTCATAAACATGACAAATATACCCATTCTTACCTCTTTAGTTTTTCACTCGTGAGGTCTCAGATTTCAATTCCACCCACTCATTATTCTCCCAAACGAAGATCCTATTTCCATCACGTCTTCGATTCTTCTTCTCCCGGACGAAACCCTAGCGGTCAACTGCGGCGGAGGGAGAAAACAGGCGGGAAATGCATGAAAGGTTTAGGTCATGGGAGGTGATGTTGAGAAGCTCAGGTTTCAGTAATGTTCAATTGAGCCCTTTCGCACTTTCACAAGCTAAACTTCTGTTGAGACTCCATTATCCATCTGAGGGTTATCAGCTTCATATTCTCAATGGCTCTTTCTTCTTGGGATGGCAGAATCAGCCCATTTTTTCTGTCTCTGCTTAGCACTAAAAATAAATTACGAATTGAATGATTATTATTACCCTAATCTATGAAACCCTGACCCTAATTTCTTAATTAAGCTTTCTGCATGATCTAAACTTCTTCATCACTTTGGTTCTTCTTCGAGGTGTGAAAATGGACCGATACTTTTATTCTCATAGCTACTACTACTGCTTTTTGGGGGTTCATTTTAATTTTTAATTAATCGGATTTTGTCTATGTAATCTTATATACTAGTACTACGGCGAGTGCTGGTGGGATATTTTTGACCATTATTAAGCCTTTGGCTTTGGGTACTGAAAGTAAGCCTAGGGACCCCTCGTCAAGGAAACTAGGAGCTTTTCTAATTCAATCCCAGAATCAAGTTAATTGGATTCCTGGCTTTCTTTTTTTTTTTTTTGTTGAATGCAAATTTGAATGATTTGTTGATTTTGTGTTGCTGATGCATGATTTTTCGTGTTCTTTTATTATTTTGTGATTTGAAGTTTTTCATTTGTTTCGATGTTGTATCGAAGTTGTTTCTGTTATGTTTCTTTGTTGTTTCTGGATTTTCAAATATGTTATTGATCCTAAAGACTGGTATAGTGCTAGAATATATATTAGGTTCTCTTTTGATGTTATAAACAATTTGAAGAACTAATTAACTGAAAACCAACTTGAGGCTTTCAGGAAACCCCTTGCTATTTATTTTCTATTTATTTGTTCTTTTTTACTGTTTTTTATTTGTTGTGTTATGTATCTGACTGTGTATCTTTTTTTATTTCTTTTGTAGTGAATGTGGGATTTTTTGTTGCTTGTTATGCCGAGCACTTTATTGGTGGGAAGGTTGTGGACGTCGAAGCGTTTGAGATAGAGAATGAACAAGCAAGGCTCAGTCATCTGCTTCACAATCATGCTAAGTTGAAGCTGCAAAATGGTGATGACGATGACAACGACATTGAGTTTCTACCTCCACTTCCTAATGATTTTAGAGAATTGTTGTTATGTAAATCTTAATGAAGGTGTAATCAGTTGAAACAAGTAAGAAACATAAATGAAACATGTAAGAAACAATTGTGAAACAGGGGATCATGTGATAAAAGTTTGTAATAAATTGCTTTTAAATTTAGAGAAATAGTGTAGTTTTTTCCCATATACTCTTCAGCTTTTTTTTTTTTTTTTTTGTCATCCTTGTAAATGTTGATCTTTGCTTCATTTCGATATCTGCATGCCTAATCTTGAACTAAAGATCTCACGTACTCTAGCAAAGTTGCTACTAGTAGGTCTTTCCCCGCTACAGTTGATGCATTCAATAATTCTACGATGTTGGAAGTCAATACAAAGTATTTTTTGGTCTGACAGTGGAGTCGTGTCCATTTATGGTAGCCGATGATGGACAAGTAAGCTCAAATTTTCTGAATTGAATTTGTTGTTCCAAGATTTCGTTTAGGGTGTTAAATGTGCAGTCCATTGGAATCAGTATTCTTGTTATTTCAAAGTTGGTATACTCTCTATTTTCTTCCCATTGTCCATTGTGGCATACCACAACTGAGATTTTCTCCATGCAACTGTGGAATTCAATGAAAAGTTGGCTAAGTGAAACATATAAGAAACCTAAATGAAACAGTTATGAAACAACAAAGAAACAAGAAACATGTTTGAAACAACAAAGAAACCAACGCAAAAAAATCAGCGGAAAATGGGTATTTTTGTCAAAAATCAGCGGAAAATTGGTATTTTTTGTCAAAATTCAGCGGAAAATTGGTATTTTTTGTCAAAATTCAGCGGAAAATGGATATTGTGCAGGGATTGGGTATGGAAAATGGGGTGTTCATGTCCTTTTCCCTATTATATAAGCATACACACATATTTATGGGCACACATAATTCAAACATTTACAATTTGATGTGCACACGGGGAAAAGTTGAACCTGGTAAGCTAGTAAATCTAAGAATTGAGGAAGAATTAAATGAAATTTTAAAGTTGATTTAACTACTAGAGGAAATTTTAATATACCCCTACTACGCATGATTTTCACATTACCTCCTAAACTATTTTTTTCTACTTAACCCCCTGAACTACACGAAAAATTCTACGGTCTCATCTCTTCCACCCGTCGGCGAATTTGACCGGAATATTCCGACGGCGGGAAGGAGAGATGGGGCCATAGAAATTTTCATGTAGTTCAGGGGGTTAAATAGAAAATAAATTAGTTTAGGGGGCAATGTAGAAAATCGCGTATAGTTTGGGGGTTTATTAATTTTTCCTCTGATATGATTGTATAATGATGATAATTGATATTAGTGTTTTTTTAATAAAGAACAATTTGATGTATTTGATGATTGGAAAAGTGAGAATAAATGAATTTTGTATTTTTAAAAATTTTAACAAACAATCCCAAGTTGAGCCAAAAAAAAATTTCGAGGGAAAAGTTTGCAATTCTTTTTAAAACCAATCGCATCCTTAGGGTCCTTATTCCTCTTCACATCTCGTGATGAAAATAACTACCAATTTGCATTATTGTTGGGTAATTGTCCTAATGCTTTCTCGAAAATAAGATTACATTAGATGATTAAAAATAAGATTTAATTATTACATTGCTTCTTACCAAAATACTTTAGAGTAAATCACAAAATTTGTCCTTAAATTTCAATCTTATGATAAAACCCAAAAAAAAAGTCCAACTATATTTTAAAATTAAAAATTATCATTTATTTCTACTTTACAAAATACATCTATGATCTATCGATACAGTATTTGTAAACCAAATACAAACATCAAGTGACATCTATTTACTTGCTTTGATTGAGCGTGAATAATAAAGACAAAGACTTATATAGGATCGTCCTACGGGTCCTTTCATGTCAGATGGGCAGCGCGTGACCCGCCCCAACATTTTTTTTTTATAATTTTTTCGGTTTCCACTTTTTCCAATTATTTCCCCTTTTTTCTCATTTTGTTTTCTTCTCCCTCTTTTTGGCGTTTCTTTATCTCTTACAGTTTCAACATCTTCTGTTCTTTAATTCTAAAGTTTGCTACTGATTGTGTGTTGGCTTCTCAACTAAATAAACAAATGATAAATGAAACTTCCTATTTTGTATCTAAGAGATTTATGCCATTAATGACCTAAAAAATTTTCATATTTTTCACTTATTTAATCATATGAATGGAAGATTTTAAGCTTTGAAGCTCCATTAATGGAGGTTTTACGTTTTGAAAATGGATATATGTTTGGGATAATTTCAATATTGGTATCCCAAGTATGCCTACTTTTTGTTTTTGGTACCCCATGTTCTCAGCTCATCAAACTTGGTCATCAACGTTACTTTTTTTAATTAATTTTGGTACTTATCATTAAATGACCGTCAAATATCACTGGTTAACCTCTCACAGCAGGTAAAGGTGGGTAAAACTAGTGTATTTACATTTGTTGCCTCATTTTTTATTTCAACCTTTATTCTAATGTAAGTTAAAAACTCAACTTTTAAATCTCCTTTTTGAGAATTCCAATCTTCTTCAAATTCATCTGGAATAACCAATGGGCAATCATCACTGAGTGTTGTAGTTGATGAGTTGATAATCAATTAAGAGAAATTAACATCAATTAAGTTGGATTTATGGATGGAGCCCTAAAGAAATTCTGACAATCTGCTTAAACCGTTGGTACCCACATGAAATTGAGTTGGGGGAATATTTACCCATGTTGAGGCGACCACATTAGTGTTACTGGACGCCGGTAATGGTCCCGAAAAATTCAACGGCCATTCTATGAGGTTTGCGTGCTTTAAGATCATGTGTTTGGATGTCATTTTTTCCTGTGTTTTTCGACCGAACTGATGGTGGGTGAGGGTAAGGCAATGGGGAATAGTGGTTTTTCATACTTCATATCTTATTTCTTGCTGTTAGAAATTCTGTACAAGATGGCGATTAATGGTCTTCGTGTTTATGTCTCTTCAAACAGTAACGAATATGAATACACTAGGACCATTGCACTTGGTGTTATTTATAATTTCCTATTTTCGTTCCGATTAGTATCGAGTTGTATCAATTGTGTTCGCATGTGTATTGTACTAAATAAATCTTGTTAACTTTACTATATATATTTGAGTCTTGAAATCGATGCAATGGTGGCAATGGTGGGTAGTATTGGGGAATGGGTTTTCTGGGTTTAGCTTTGGCAAATTAGGGTTTATGCTTTGTTAATGGGTTTTTTTATTGATTTAAAAATAATTTTTGATTTTTTGTCTGTTATTAATATTTTAAAAGTGAACAAATTTTAATTTTGTACTTATTAATTAATATTAATTTATTGATTAATCAAATTTAATTCATAAAGTAATTATATTGATTAAAGTTAATAAATCGATTAATTAAAAAAAGAACTTTATAACAAAAATATTAATTATTAATTAAAATATAATTAAGTTCAATTCTATTAATTTTAACTCAATTTTACACATATTAACTTGCTATAACGGGTTACCAAGTCATATTTGTTTAAAGGTAAGTACCAAAATTGATTAAAAAATATAACGTTGATGACTAAGTTTGATGAGTTGGGAACATGGGGTTCCAAAAGCAAAAAATAGGTATACTTGGGGTACCAATACTTAAATTATCCCAATATGTTTTCATCCTCTTGAAGCTTTTGGGTTTGCCCGAAAATGAAGGAAAGGGAAGAAGAAAAATAGAGGAAAACGGAGAAGGAGACAACGAAAAAAAAAAAGGAAAAGAAAAAAGAGGAGAAAGGAAAAGCATCGCTAGAAACAACTACTAAAAAGTGTTCCCTTCGGAACTAAAAACAATTATAATTTTAAGTGAAAAGTATTCAAACTTGAATTGAAAAGTATTACATTTTGAACTAAAAAATAGGAAGTTTAATTTTTGTAATATTAGCAGTGACAGCACTACATTTTAAACTGAAAAGTATTACAGTTTTAAGTGAAAAATATTACATATTTAAATGAAAAAGTATTACACGTTGAACTGAAAAGTATTATATGTTGAATTGAAAAGTAAAACTGTTTTAAATGAAAAGCATAGTGAAAAAATATTACACGTTGAACTGAAATGTATTACACGTTGAACTGAAAAGTATTGCAGGTTGAACTGAAAAGTATTATAAATTTAAATCAAAGTATGATACGTTGAACCAGGGGCGGATGTAGGGGGCTCCCCTGGGCCCCGCCCCACCCCAATTTTTTTTTTTTCATTTTTTATAAGGTAAAAAAATAGAAAAAAAAAATATATATGTTTTTTTTTAATAGGAAAAAAATAGTTGAGCTAGGGAAAAGAAATTTTGAGCTAGGGGTACTAGAGTCGGCTGGCTACGCCCCTGCGTTGAACTGAAAGGTATTATATATTTAAATGAAAATATTACACATTTAAGTGAAAAGTATTACATGTTAAACTAAGAAGTATTACAATTTATATATCATACGATACAACGTATAAATTATCCTGCTTGAAGTACTTTAAAAATATATAATCTTCAGTCAAACTTTAGGCCTAAAATCAATAAACTAATATTTTTCAGCACAAAAATAAGTCCTCAATCAACAATCCGACAGGCTTTGAGAGTTAAGAAGAATTCAATTAATGGCCTTTTTCACAAATATAAAGTCTCCTAATCTTGAGTTCTTATGTACCTTAAAATTTTTGAAGGCGTCCTAGAATGAGAAAGAGAGAATGGAGAAGAGTCTGGAGGCTCTTGCGGCTATATCTAAATTGGCTGGTTCTCTAGCTAGTGGGCACTGGGCAGTGGCTTGCGGGATTTTAGTTGAATAATTTGGAGGGAGGGAGGGAGAGAGAGAGATTTGCATCATGAAATATAACGAAACGATCAAAAATATAACGAAACTAGTCCAATCAGGCCAGCTATTAAGAACATGAATATGCCAAAAAAACAAGAACCTGACGGCATTAAAAACAGCATCATGATAATTTAACCAACTTGTTAATTACCTTCGCACTAGATTTGCATGTGGTACAGATGGACAAGATTTTGAGCATTTTAGGAATCAGGATCCCGTGAGAAGACGATAAGCAAAGTCGTAAGCAATACCTGTTGGGCTGGACCAACTGGTCTCTTTCGGAGTATCTTCTCTGAAGTTGCGGTTTTTAAGGAAATCTTAGAGCATTTTCCTTCTTGTCAACGATCTTGCATACGAGGACATAAGATATCATGAAACACAAGGATTACATCCTCCGCTAAGGCAAGCAAACACTTGTTTCAAGTTCCCCCTTGATGGTCGGGCATTCACAGCATATTTACATATAAAAACTAACCGTCTTCGCAAATCTAACTTACTGATTCGTGTCTCACTGAAAGATTTCCCCTCATCAAAGTGTCCTGATGATTTAGAGTTAGAGAATACTTAGAATGACTGAAAGACATATTGTTCAGAAAAACAAATGAGCAGAAACATATGCTGATACAGAACTTGACATAATATCTAGTCCTCACCTGCTTCATCATAAAATGACGTCAAAATTGCCAAACTAATGCATATGCTTATATCTTTGCCTGCAAGCAAGTAAACAAAAGATGATCAAGGAAAGAAACATGCTTTTGTTAATAGGTAGAGACCTCAAATTTGATAACAGTATATGTTTGTTATTAACATTGCAGAAATATTTCAAAAAGGTAAAAGATAAATAAAAACTAATAGATTTCTAAAAGATGCAAAACAAAGCAAGTCAAACTCGAGCATAAGTAGATGGACAATGGATAACCAACTCAAAACATATTTTATTTTGCAATTCAGATGTGCATTTCTTCTTTTTAATTGTTTAAAAAAACAAGTCACGTGAAATCTTAATTTATATCATTTTATGATTGGTGAGAGGAAGTTCTATACAGCAACCAACTGGAAAGCAATAGGCATAGTGTCAGTACACCAGGTAGGCTAAAGCAAGATGCCACTAACGGCATACCTATGTACTAAACACAATGCAATGAGAGAATGCATACCATTGCTGCAGCAAATCAGAAGTGTCTTCCCTTTTCTCAACTGAGATTTGGCAAATTTCAGAGCAGAAGGGAGATTGCTTAACAAAGAAAAACGGTCGATTTTGGAGTCCTATAAAAAAAAGTAGAAGAGAAGCAAAAAAGAAAGAAGAAAGAAGGTAAGCAATCATAAATCCATCAACTAGAAAAACCTGAAATATATGTAATAAAGATCATTAATCATCTACAATACATACCACAATTGGTAGGTGCAAATACATGTCGGGGTTGTCCAGGGAGCCAGACAATGACTCCCTATCACAGTTTAATATGCAATAGGCAGAAGGGACTTCCATGGCTGTAAAATAGGAGATCATTGCACTGGGTTACATAAGTACATAAACAATTCAACAATGCACAACCCAAAATAAAATTTGATAATAAAACAAATTTATCACATTTTGAGGTATGCCTCAAATTGGAATTTAGGTTATTTCCACCACCATGTATTTCAACTTGGCCTATATGTTCTTTCATGAATTTTCAGGAGAATAAATTTTAGTAAGATTTTGGCTCCAAAACAATTGCTTAATATGAAACCAAATTGTACAAAGCAGTGGCTTCCCTCATTTCCAGTACAAAAAGTAAGTGCGAATTACGAGGAGAAAATTCACAGCTTTTTGCCAAGGACATATAACAAATAAATGAATACCGAGTTGAGATTTGCCGACTGCAATATTGGTTGAGCCCAAAAAGGATATGTGATGATCATCACTTATCTTCTCACCATCAGCCACAGTTCCATTATCCAACACTAATGGCTCTCCTGTTGGAAATTTACTTGTGGTCCCCAGGTTTTTTGAAGGTTTAACAGACACCTGTGGAGCATTTTCTCCCCTTTGTGCACGACCAACTCGGTCTTTTTCCACAATATTTGCAATCTTTTGATTACACACGTCAGGACCTGAGCTTATAATATCATGGGCATGTTTCCAGAAAAGATCGGGCGATAAACCTCTAGACCAACTTTCCTCATCATCTCCAGCACCAGCAATATATTTCCAACTAAATTCGGAGGTAGTTCGGTGCTGAAAAGTGCCATCGGCGGATGATGCCGAGACAAGTATGATTGGTGTAAAATCCCATGAATCATACTCCGGTACTTCATTCAACCAGATAACAGTTTTTTGTGAAATCCATAAAGGTCTTAGAGGTTTCCTTAAAGATAACGCTATAGAGGCGATATCAGCTCCACTGGCCTCCAATTCATTGGTCCAACCTTCCAAACGTTTTTCAATCATAGCTTTTTCAGTTTCTGAGACCCAGAGGGGAAGATGCAAGGAACAATCCCAACCAGAAGAGAGTTGTCCAAGACTGTCGTGTGCATTTGAGGTGGCTGACTCCTGCTGAAGAACATTCAAAGCAATTCTCTTGCATGTAAATATTATGTGGCACATATTGAAAAATATAATAAGAATATTCAATAGGACAGCACAATATCATGAAAAAAGTTGGATATTGGAATCATGTAGCACATGAAAGAAAGGGGGAAGATAAGGGCTCGTCACCATGCAGGAATCAAATAGAGAAAACAATTGGCAAACCAATATAGCCACATATAGGAGTTTCAATGAATCGGTCAGCTCAAACCTTGCAAGTTTGGCATTATATTTTTTAGTTTCAGCTAAATATAAGTTTATACCAAATACAAATTGAAGCAAGGTGTCTGCAATGGTAGACTCAGCTCCACCAAAGTTCAAGTCCATGACACAAACAGGAGTGCTGTAAACTTCAATTAACAAAATCAAGTATCTAACAGTCTTTTCAGTAGGAAATCAAAGAGAACTAGAAATTTGTGCCCTTGTTAGTTTAATACACAGGATGGCAAGCATTCAAATTTTATAATGAGTTTCCGTAAAAGCTCTCCAAAAAACTGATCTAGTAAATTGAAAATCGATTATATACATATTTGTGTCCATACAGGTAAATTTTCGAATATAAAAGAAATATTTTGGAGCAAAAGTACGATTCATTTTTATATTTATATATGACGTGCTGATACTTGGAAAGAGGCAGAGGTAGGCCTAAAAAAGACTTGGAAAGAAGCTATTAAACAAGACATGTTATACCTAGAAATAAATGAAAATATGGCTTATGACCGTAAACGATGGCGCGATATGATCCGTATAGCCGACCCCACGTAGTGGGATTAAGGCTTAGTTTGTTGTTGTTATTATTGTTGTTGTATATGACGTGCTGATACTTATTCTGTAATTATGAAAAGAAATATTTTTATGTGTTACTATATATTTTTTATGCATACTTAAAAAAAAATTAGAGATAATTATTTAGCAACAATTAATATTTTTATAATTATTCAACGAATTTTTATATTTTATGATATTCAATTAACACTAATAAATACTTTTGATAAAAAAACTTTAATGCTTTAAACATATATTTAGATACTTGTTAAGATGGAGGAAAAGGGAAAAAACATGTTCATCTCAAAAGAATGACTACATTAAGTTCATAATTTGTAGGATGTTAGGATTAGGAGTATATTTTAATTATATAAAAAATGAACGCTCAATTTGATAGTAGGTACTTCATTATATTGATGAGGAGATAAATGTGTGCTCAAGCTAATTCATGCTCCACGTGAAGCTTGGATCAATTACGAAGCACAACTCACACTCTAAGAAGAGCATCTTGGATGATTGCAGAACTTGAGAACAAAGGTTGTAATAAATCAACCCAAGTGTGTGCAAACTAAGCTTTACAAGTTTGGTGTGATTGACACCCTTAACCACATAATAGTATAGCCGATGTAAGAAAATTGGCCTATGCTTAACTTAGTTTTTTATTCATTAGTAGCTTTCAATCATCATGCTCAACTCATGCTAAATCTGCAAGAATAAGATATATGTTAATTATAAAGCCTAAAGCACACTGGGTAAAACCACTTAACCTGAGTATTTCCCATAGTTATGGAAGCAAACTTTTCAAACAACACAATTTATCAAAAATATTTTTTTTTCAAGTAAGTAATTGAAATATGTCACTTGTGAGTTGTCTCACTTTGATTAATTACAGGAAGAGAGTCTTGTTTATAAGCCAAGCGAGCTACTCCTCCTATCACCAATTAGTTTTAGGATGGAACCTTACTTAGTGGTTTGGGCTTTCACTCTCGTATTAGGTACGCTTCATGTGTGGGACCGTACCAAGTCCCCCCGAACTTAACATGGTAATAGTCTATCAGAGCAGGCCCATGTAAGAAAATTGGCCTATGCTTAACTTAATTTTTTATTCATTAAGTAGCTTTCAATCATCATGTTCAACTCATGCTAAACTTTGCAACAATAAGATATTTGTTGAATATAAAGCCTAAAGCACACTGGGTAAAACCACTTAACCAACAATAAATTATGAGTATTTCCCATAGTTATGGAAGCAAACTTTTCAAACACAAGTTATCAAAAATATTTTTATCAACATGGTATCTAGAGCCATATGCCAAGTTATTAGCCCTAAATCTACCCCCCCAAATTGACCCAGCCAGCACCACTACCCATTTTTTTTTTTTCTAGAAATCCTAAATCTAGAAAAACTCAGACCTACTGTTCAATACACCTTTCTCCTCAAATCTGACCCCACCACTGCCTTCGCCTCTGATTTGCGCTCCCTGCCCGCCGTCCGCCGCCACGCGCCGCCGGCGACCCTCAGTCTGCTCGGTTTTTCGCCCTCTCTCCAGCCATGCTACTCACTTGCCCTATTTCCTCCATTGATGGCTAGGTCAGCCTGTTGAGTTTATTAAAAAAAAAAAAGAGGAGGTTCAGTCACCCTCCAGCGTAGATGTCTCTAGCGTAGATGTGTGTTTTTTATGTGATTTAGTAAATACCCTTTTATTTCTCTCATTTCCTTGTTCTCTGAATTTATTTGCTCGTCATGACTACCGGTGACAAAGATAGCCCGTCAGAGGCACCTACTGTTGTTGTCCCCACTTTCACAGGCACCCCCGTCATCACAATGACCAAACTCAATGGTCGTAATTACAGTCACTGGTCGTTTGACGTGAAATTGTGGTTGAGAGGACAAGGTCTTGTTCATTATTTAACTGAGGATGTTCCCAAGTTATCCAAAGCCGATCTCCGTCTTTGGGACCAAGTTGATGCTCAACTTACTAGTTTGTTGCTTTAGTCTATTGAACCTGAGTTACATTACCATGTTCAAGGATGTCCATCCTGCAAAGTTCTTTGGAATTGTACTATGAATATGAATATGTATTCCAGCACTATTAGTCGTATTTATGATGTCACTTCTGATTTATTATGTATTCAACTTGATGAGAGAGGTCTTTCATTGCATCTATTTTGGTCGATTTTAGTCTTGGCAGAGTATAATGAAATCTTTCCACCAGACACTGACACGTATCAACAACATTGTGAGCAGTTCTTTGTAGTTCTTATGCTTCGTGGTCTTCCCTTTCAGTTTGATCCCGTTCGCTCTCAGATTCTCTCCAGTGCCACTTTGCCCTCCATGACCGATGTGTTTGCGCTCTCAATCGGGCTTCTCTCACTAGCTTGTTCTTAGACAACGACAAAGATCAAGCTTTGTTTACTCGAGAATCTAGCAGAGGTAACCGTAACCGCGGGGAGGTCGTAGCGGGGGGAGGTCGAGGAGCAATATCTCTCGCCCTCATTGTTCTCATTACTGCAACAGTAGGGTCATACTATTGAAACTTGTTGGGATTTACATGGTCACCCCCAATGTTGCCAATGCCGCCCATGTGGAATCACCCAACCCGTCATCTCCACGGAGCATGTACTTCAACATAGTACCGCTCCGGCCGTTGCTCCTTCCTACACTTTATCTCGAATCGAGTATTTGCAAGTATCTTCAACTTTAAGCTTCACAACAAAGGCCACCCGAGTCTTCCACCGCATCGCTTGCCCATGCCGCGGCTCCCGCCGCTTCTTGTCTCATCCATAACCTCATTCTAGTAAGTGGATTCTCGATTCGGGCGCCTCTAATCACACGAGCGGTAATCCTTCCCTTACTCTTTAATTTTCGTTCAAATAATTGTCTATCTCCAGGTTACCTTGCTAATGGTTCTTCTACCCCGATCACTTGTGAGTGGATCTACAGCACCTACGTCCTCTGTACACCTTCCATCTGTTTTATATATTCCCGATTTCCTGTAATCTTCTCTCCATTAGTAAACTTACCCATATGCTCCATTATTCTGTCACCTTTACTTCTTCCTCCTCTTGTGGCAGGATCGAGAACTTGAAGCAGTTGGCACGGGCGAGGCTAATGGGCTTTACTACTGATGTTGATTCTTTGGGATTGCTATTTCCTCTCCTACACTCATTCACAGTCGTCTTGGCCACCCTTCCCTCGCCAACTTCCACAAGATGGTTCCTAGTTTGAGTCATGTAAAAGAAGTCTTTTGTGAATCGTGCCAATTAGGCAAACATAGTCGTAATTCTTTTCCTAGTCGTCTTAATAATCGGGCTACTATCCCATTTGAGTTAGTACATTCAGATATTTGGGGACCTAGTCGTCATGTCTCTAAATTTGTTATCGGTATTTTGTTACCTTTATAGATGACTTTTCTCGTGTTACTTGGTTATTTTTAATGAAAGATTGTTCTGAAGTTTTGTCTATTTTTCAATTGATTTACAATGAAATTGTTACTCAATTTAATTCTCATATTCGCACATTACGAACTGACAATGCTCGGGAATATTTCTCTTCTTCTTTTTCGTTATTCTTATCCTCTAAAGGGGTTATTCATCAGTCTTCTTGCGCTTATACTCCACAACAAAATAGGGTCGCTGAGCGAAAGACCGTCACCTTATTGAGACTGCTCGTATTCTTCTTCTTTATATGAATGTCCAATTGCATTTTTGGGATGATGCAGTTCTCACAGATGTTATCTGATCAACCGCATGCCCTCCACTATTCTCCATGGGAAAATCCCATTTTCTACTTTGTGGCCTCGTGATCCTATCTATTCCCTACCTCTCCGTGTCTTTGGGTGTGTATGCTTTGTCCACAACTTTTCCCCTGGGTCTGATAAATTAAGCCCTCGCTCTATAAAGTGTATTTTTTTTGGATATGCACGCCATCAAAAAGGCTATCGCTGCTATTCACCCGAGCTTAGTCGGCCGAGTTCATATGTCTTGATGTCACATTCTTGAATCTAACCCCTATTATGGACCAACTTCCGATTCTCCACACTCTGTCATTGAGGACTTACCGCTTCCTGTTCCTTTTTCAATCCTCCTACACTCTATTCATCTCGACGTTGCCCCCCTTTCTCGGCACCTCTTTCTCGCTTGGATCGCCCCGATCTACAGGGGCGACATATCAACGGCACCATCGCACAACCCCCGCTCCTGCGACTCCGGTGCCACTGCCACGCCCCTCTTGGATCACCGGTTTAACCGTCTCCACCTTCTGACTTAGATCTACCCATTGCTCTTCGAAAAGGTACCCGACGTTGCACTACTCAACACCCTATCTCTCACTTTGTTTCTTATCATGCTTTATCCCCTTCTTATTTGTCATTTGTTGCTTCGTTATCCTCTATTATTGTTCCTCACTCTGTCTCTGAAGCACTTGCTCATCCTGGTTGGCATGCGGCAATGTTGGAAGAAATGTGTGCCTTACAGTTTAGTGGCACTTGGGACTTTGTAGATCTGCCTTCGGGCAAATCTGTTGTGGATTGTCGTTGGATTTATATTGTTAAATGCTCACCCGAAGGTAAGGTGAACAGGTTGAAGGCGCGCTTGGTTGCTAAAGGGTACACAGGTTTATGGTGTTGATTACGATGATACGTTTTCCCCTGTTGCTAAATTGTCTTCTGTTCGCATTTGCCTTGCTCTTGCAGCGATGTTTCATTGGTCTCTTCATAAACTTGACATTAAAAATGCCTTCCTCAATGGTGATCTTGAGGAAGAGGTCTATATGGAGCAACCACCCGGGGTTTGTTGCTTTGGGGAGTCTGCTAAGGTGTGTCGTTTGAAGAAATCTCTTTATGGTTTGAAACAATCACCACGAGCGTGGTTTGGCCACTTCAGTGAGGTCGTTATTAGTTTTGGGTTGACAAGGTGTGAAGTAGACCATTCAGTCTTTTACCAACAATCTCTGGGAAACGTCTTTTGTTGATTGTGTATGTTGACGATATCATAATTACTGGAGATGACACGAGAGGCATAAATGACCTCATGAACTTTTTGCATCTACAATTCCAAACTAAGGACTTCGACAAGTTGCACTATTTCCTTGGTATTGAGGTTGCACAATCAGATCCCGGTATATTCATCTCCCAACGAAAATATGTCCTCGATATGTTAGAAGAAACTGGAATGCTTGGGTCGAACCTTGTGATTCACCAATGGACCCAAATGTCAAGCTTTTACCAAACGCGGGGAACCGGTGTCAGATCCTGGAAGGTATAGAAGGTTGGTTGGCAAACTTAATTACCTTACACTAACTCGTCCAGATATTTCATTTGATGTAAGTGTGGTTAGCCAGTTTTTGAATTCACCGCGAGAAAGCCATTAGAATGCACTAGTCCGTATTCTTTGGTATATCAAGAATGCTCCTGGAAAAGGAATATTTATGCAGAGATACGGGGCAAATTAATGTGGTTGGCTACTCGATGCGGATTAGGGGGGTGTCCAATCGTGAGCGTTCTCTACGGATATTGTGTTTTCATTGGTGGAAATCTCATATCATGGAAGAAGAAAAGCGAGAATGTTGTGGCTCATTCAAGTAGCCGGAATACGAGCCACGTGGTCTTGCGATGTGTGAACTTATTTAGGTGAAACTTGATTTGCTCAATGAGATTGGAGTAAATAGTTCTCGACTATGACATTAATTTGTGATAATCGGCAAAGAATGCATATTGCATCAATCGATCTTCCATAAGCGCCTTAAGCACATTGAAGTTTTTGTCACTTTGTGAAAAATAAGGTCTAGCTAAGGAAGTTGTCACTTCGCACGTCGTTCAAATGATCAATGGCGAGATATCTTCACCAAAGCTCTACGGGGCCCCGGGTTAATTATATATGTAACAAGCTAGCGCATATGATATATTTGCTCACTTGAGGGGAGTGTTGGAATAGTGTTAGGGAGTGCTTTTATTTTTATTTTTTTTGTCCCACATAGGAAGAGGAACTAGGAGTACTAGTTTAGTATACCCTATATATGTGTAAGGGTATTCTATTAATGATATAATAATATGGTTTTTATTTCTTTATATCAACAATGTTCAACTCATGCTAAACTTTGCAAGAATAAGATATTTGTTGATTATAAAGCCTAAAGCACACTGGGTAAAACCACTTAACAAACAATAAATTATGAGTATTTCCCATAGTTATGGAAGCAAACTTTTCAAACACCACAAGTTATCGAAAATATTTTTTTCCCAGAAAGCTATTGAAATATGTCACTTGTGAGTTGTCCCAAATTGATTAATTACAGGAAGAGAGACTTGTTTATAAGCCAAGTGAGCTACTCCTCCTATCACCAATTGGTTTTAGGATGAAACCTCACTTGGTGGGCTTAGGCTTTCCCTCTCGTATAGGGTATGCTTCATGTGTGGGGCCGTACCAAGTCCCCCCGAATTTAACGAAAGCCATTGACATATTTCAATTTAAACAATTCATAAGAGGACATTTCGAAATTTAAGGTGGATGATAAACTTGAAAAGAAACACGATCAGGATATAACAATATTTCACTTACATTCTCTGGAGAATCACTTATTTCCATTCTTGCTCTATAAATGAAAATTGCACGATTTAAAACACAGGTCCAAATTGGAATAGTTTTGGACATGCTGTCAGGAAACCTCTTCCCTTTCCGTGTTGAATCAACAATCATGCATCCTCCCCTCTGTCCTACCAATCAAAAAGCACACAGACTAGTCATTACGCTTTCCACATTACAGTAACTGACTCAGCAGGGCAAAAATATGCATAGTGCATTTGATGTCCTATACACAATATAAACTTGAAAAGTGCCCCCCTTTTTATGTTTTATTTTCTGTATGGGACACTACCATCAATATTTCCCGCTTCACATAACAAATTGCTCCGGGTAGAGCAATATCGATTTAGGATATGAAAATAAGCAAAGCTACACAAAGTTGTCCACACACATTAAGAAACTAAATAGCATCCTAATCATTCCATCGACCAGGAAAATCCGAATAACAATATAAGTTTGGTCACCAATCAACCAATTAATCACGGTTTGCATGAAAAAGTAATAGCCATGACCTAAGGAGTCAGTACTCAACATTATCATTTCTCACGTTTGAATGTTCAGCTTTTTGCATTTAAAAAAAGAAGAAAGGAAGAAAAACGATCATATCTTCTAATTGACTTATTATCCGACTCATTGTATTGATTTTACATTAAAGTTCCAAATTATCCCCTCAAGGAATGTTAAAACTTAAACTATGCATTAGTTGATGTTGCTTGGTCATCAAGATAGTCAAAACTTGTCCCTTTGAAGGGTCTCATATGGGTTATTTGATATAATTCAGATACTTCATATGCAGATTTTTCACTACCCTGAATACTGAACTCGAACTCGACTGGTCAATAGCATCAATAACTTGTCATCCTACAGCCAATTTGCAACAAATTGCTCCAGCAAAACATTCATTATTCCAAATGACTAGTTAATACCACCTCAAAAGGACATTTAATATGGATGATGGGGGTAGCTTAAATCCCCCCCCCCAAAGAAAAAAAATTACTCAACATGAGAGTACATATTCTATTAAATGATTCCATCACTTTGGTCCCTCCAATTATTCACAACGTCATATACAATATTGATATACGTACCGGCCAACCACCATTCCACCGCAGCAACCTTTCAAAAATGAAGAGCATGTCTAGGCTACCAGTGGAACTGTAGAAGTAGATTTCACAAACTTCAATGGGTCTGATTAATAAGTGTGAGCAAGAATATCAACTATCATTGGACATGGAATGGGCTTAAACTAAAGATCAATGAATGCAAGTTCTGTTTCTCTATTAAGGAAAGAACCGCAGGGGCATCGCTACTGGTGGTGTAGTTGCCTAAAAGTCAGCACCTCTCTCTTGATAATGCATAAATCAACTATTCCAGTATCCGTTATATACAAATACCCATTTATATAAATATATATACATGTGTGTGTCTGCATTATAAATGTTGTGGGATTTCGAGTGACTAATTGTCAATGGGAATAATATTGTAGTTGATCATATATAAGTTATATAGAAAACGCATCACTTAAGCAAATCCAAATTTAAAATCCCAAATTCTAAATAGCAAAATTCGAGGATGTTGCAAGAACCAGAATTAGGAAAATGAACCATTTATCTCTTCTTTGGTTATCATCTTCTCTGTCTATAGTTTGTGATCCATGACTTGTAAGGACCCCCTCCCGGTTAATAAAAATTCGTTTCATTCTTTGTTAAATTACAGATTGATGTTATCTCATCAAACTGACCTCATTCTTAAAATTAACTCTTCAATTGCAAAATATCTTCAATTTTGCAGAAATTTATTTATGTTTTTGAAAATTATGGGAAAATTTTGGAACTAGATAGCAAGTTTTATCGGCTAGGCTAACTCAAACAAAAAAATAATGAATAATAATCATGTACGCCGGAAAATCGAAAATTGGAAGAGAGTAAAGCAATAAAATCAATCAAAAAAGACTCTCACTTTCAATCATAATCTAAGCTAATGGAAAAGAGTTGGTGCATAAAGTAGCAAATTTCCAAAAAAATAAACAGTAAAGCAGATACCGGCGAGGAGGGCAACGTGGAGATTGAGGCGGGAGGTGCTGAAAGATAAATTGTTGGTGTGGCCGTCGGTAGATTTGAAGTAGCAATTGGAGTGGAACTTGGGCGAGTACCAAAGGCCGCATCGGAGGTTGGCGAGCAGCGGCAACTCCGGCCAAAGCTGAGAGATCTCTCCGACGAAGATGGAGTCCTCGTAGATGGAGCGTAAGGCGTTGTAGAGGGTACTCTCTCTGCGTTTAATCGTCCTCGATATTTTGTATATGTTTTGCCTTTCCTCCTCCATTGCAGCTAAAATGACTGCTCTATGCTACTGGTAAATTGGTAATACACAAATGGGGTGTGTTTTATATACAGGGTGGAGCACTAATATGTAATTAATACACCATATTTCTACATACACTCCATCTCTATTTCATAAACCCATCTAATTACTAAATACACCACATCTATATTTCCAATTTTACCCTCTAAACCAAAAAACCCTAACTTAAAAAATCAGCTTTTTTCAGGAAAAAAAGAAAAACAGTTTTTTTGGGGAAAAAAAAAGCTGTTTCCAGCATTTTTGGGAAAAAAAACAGCTTTTTTTTCCAAAAAAAAATGGAAAAAATCAGCTTTTTTTAAAAAACAGCTTTTTCTCGGAAAAAAAAGTTGTTTCCAGCATTTTTTGGAAAAAAACATCTTTTTTCGGAAAAAAAAATATGGAAAAAATCAGCTTTTTGGGGGAAAAAAATTGTTTCCAGCATTTTTTGGAAAAATCAGCTTTTTTCGAAAAAAAGAGCTGGAAAAAATCAGCTTTTCCAGAAAAAAAAAAAAGCTGAAAAAATCTGCTTTTTTGGAAAAGAAAAGACTTTTTGGGAAAAAAGTTGTTTCCAGCGTTTTTTGGAAAAAAACAGCTTTTTTCCGGAAAAAATCAGCTGGAAAAAATCAGCTTTTCTCGGAAAAAAAAAGCTGGAAAAAATCAGTTTTTTTTTGGGAAAAAATAGAAACAACTTTTTTTGGAGCGTTTAAAGGGGTGTATTTACACTGTTTTATTTTATTAAGTGTATCATAGTCTTTTTAATTTATGGCATTTTTGTAAATATTGGGAGTGGGGTGTATTAATCAAATCTTGGTGGCAAATATCCCTTATATATATTACACGATGGGCTTGGACTGAAAAGTGAGTCATTTGGGTAGGGTGCATCAGTGACCACGATCGTTATCAGTTCTTGACTGTCTTCGTCAGTCCATTTAATCGGAACTATTTTTTTCTTTTTTTGATAATTTATTGATTTTCTTAAAAATAATTTATCAATTTTAATTTTAGAAAAAAAAGAAAAAGAAAGAAAAAGAAATGGACTTGAACTTGATATTCATAATAATATTAAATTGTCTATGTATTCTTTTATGGTATAACATTTGGTTTAAGATATGTTTCACGTGGTTGCGAATATAAATCATCATAATAAACATTTAATATTTCTTCTAATATATTTTTACCGGAAAAAAACATCAGTTGTAACCACCGGTTCGAACCTGCAGTGAAAATAGCTGGTTTGAGTTGGCGGTGAAAATCGATGGTTCCACGATTTTTGACACCAAGAAATCGTAACTGGAAAAAGCCTACACAGTTCTGATTCAAGTTTTAGAATCGAGTTTCGGTCAATGGTTCCCGTGGCCACGGTTCCAGTTTCGATTTGAAACCCAGTTCTGGTTCTATTTGGCCACCCCTATATTTTGACATGATGTCTGCATCTTTTTCGGTGTACTTTGGATGAATGCACTAGGTGTAGTGTAATTAGAGCTATCAAATGGGTTGGCTGGGTTGGGTCGGGCCAGTGCTACCCAACTGGTCCAAAGAGAAAATTGGGTCAGGGCCGAGCCAAAATTCCATTGGAATGCCATTTTGGAGGCCCATGCTCGGCCTGTGCCATAAAAATACACTTGAAAAGTCGGGCCTCCCGGGGATAATTTTGACAACTCTAAGTGTTACATAAGATTGTGTTATTGTATGTGAGTTTTTACACATCCATAATAGATATATGTTGGATGATTTTTATGCATGCATTTTGGTGCCTATTTTGACTTATATTTGCATGTATAATTGAGTCTAAATGGTTTGATCATATATATTGGACGAGATACTGCATGTCCTTGTTAACTTTGCAGAAAATGGAGTTGAAAATAGATGTCCGGGATAGATTGCAAGCATTAACACAAAAACGCGCAAATATGAAAAGAAGCGACCAAGGACAAAACAAGGACGAAAAATAGGCCAACAAGGCAGAAAAATTGTAAAAATTGGTGCTCTGCACGGCTGGACCGTGTAGGAAAACATGGACCACGGTAGACCAAAAAAGAGCCTGCCATACGGTAGTATGGTGTGTATTTTGACGTGGATTTTTATTATTTTTGGGCCGGAACCAAGTTGGATCGACCCGGGAGGTTATGAAAATACTCTAAAAAGCCCTAGGAAGGAAAATCATCTAGGGGAATCACATTGTAAGTGGCTCTTGACAGATTCTCATCCCTTAGAGAGTCGTACAATGGGATTGTCAAGGAAGACATGAGTATTGCATATTTTGAAGACGGATTCATCCAAACAAAGGGAATTCAACATCATAGTCTAGAATTTCTATCTTTTTCTTTCTTTTCGTGTTAAACATGTCGTTTATTGATTTGTATATGAGTTCGCAAACGAACATGTCTAGCTAATTATATTCTAATTATAGGACATAGACTGCAGATTTGTTTTATATTTGATTTGATTTATTCCGTATTAGCTTGTTTTATCTATCTATTTGCAGTTTCTTGCACTTAATTCTTATGGATTACCTAATCAATAATTCACATGTTTAATAGGTTGGTTCGATAAATGAATTCCAACAATATAAACAATTATAGAGACAATAGGCTTATGATGTTTATGGAGTTTTGATACTTGATTCAATATGCTTTAGGGAGTCGATATTAATTGTGGAGTAGAGATGCTAGCAATTCATTATTGATCTATGGTTTGTTTGCTTCGAGAGAGAGAATGAACTAGGATATGAACTAAGTCCATAGATAAGGTACAATTGGCTTTGCGAAATACAAATTAGACATAATTCAGAGATGCATGTCGAAATCATAGTTCTAGGATCACTTTCATTCATTGATTAATTCTCTACGTGTGAGCTTGTTATTTTCTTGTTAGGTTTCTTATGGTTTGTTTTTGTTTAGATTGATAGATATTTATTCTCATATTTTCGACAGTTTCAATAAAATTGAAGCAATTATGATTTTGGTTATCTGTGTTCTTAATGAATCCATGTGGAATACGACTTTTTTTGCCACTAACTATTAACTATACCTTATCCTTGTGGTTTAGCTTAATAAAATTGAGCGAACAATATACGATTATTATGCACCTGTTTCACTACCCGTTCCACTTCCTATTCCGTCTTGTTAGATAATTGAGACATGTAAATAAACTTAAAAAATCAACGACACTTATTTATCATGTAAACATGTGTCAATCATCAATAGAGTGCAATAGAAAGTGGAATACACAAAGTAAAAAATGAAAATCTCAACCCCATTTGTATACGCGTGTACAATTCTGCAAGCACTCAACAGGTTTCAAATGTTTAGGGTGTGATTGTTTGTTCTTTCATTTCCTCCATTTTCATTTTGTAAGTGAATAGTGGTGAAAATTTGTTTGGAGAATGAGAATAAAAATTGTAGAAGTGCGATTGGATATGAAGTAAAAAATAATGATGAAGAATCTTTTTGAAATTGTAATTCTATATGAAAAATAACAGTGTAGGTCCCAAGGGGTGTGAGTGTAAGGTTTAGAAGGGGGGGTTGAATAAACCTTACCAACTTTTCAATTTAGTCCTTTTAAAAAGTCTAGAGTTAGTATTTCACGGCTAAGTCCTTGGTGATGACTAAGTTAGTTAATCGTGAGTTAGCCACTCACGGACTCATCGTTTTGTTGATAGAATAACTCATTTGCTTTGACTAAAACTTAACTCGATTGTGATATGTTTTTAGCGGAAGACTTAACACCCTTGAATTTGGTTTAAGTTAGTTTTAATACTTGGTTTTAGCACTTTGTTGATTATCAATTGGATAGCAAATTTATCGTGAGATATTGAAATAATGTGCGAGAAATTAAAGTCTTTGAAAAGTAAATGACACAATAAATTTTATAGAGGTTCAAGATGGGGTAATTCTTCTACTCCTCTCTTCTCCAACTCCTGGAGGAATCCACTAAGTATTGATCAGTACAAAGTGGTTATCGGTCCGGATCTGATGCAAGTCTTGATCATACGGTGACTTGATCCTTTGGGACTCGGTCCGGAGATGCCTTGGTCACACGGTTGGCTTCTCGTGACGACTCGGCTTCTTCACAGGCAATTGCCTTGCTACTACAACCCACTTGCTCAAGCTTCTTGGATTTGATCACGAAGCCCTCCAAAACTTGAGACTGGTTCGACTTGAACCTTTCTACAATCCTTTTGTGGAATGTAGACCCTTGATTCTTCAAATGTTTCCTCTTCAACTGATTGAAGTCGTCTTTCCTTCACAAGTGAGTGTTGGATTGATTTCCTTCGTAATGTAGGCTTGAGGATTGAGCTTGAATGACTTGAGAATATTTCAAATGAGGTTCTGGCTTGAATAATAGCTTGAAAGTTTGGTAACAAGGTTACCTTTTCTCAAGTGATTCTCGGCCTTTTATAGTGTTCTTTTGAAAATTTGCCCGTTGAAGAGATAGGTTAATTTTCAAAAGACACTTGTGGTCGTTGGCTTGTCTTGTTGCGATCCTTGGAATTGACATTTCCTCGTATTGAATGAGTCTTGACTTTTCGGAGTTCGACACGGGTGTAGTGCTTCCCGTTAGTTTATTCTTTTGCGTTTCGGGACCGAGCACTTTAAGAAAAGCGATATGGGAGTATTACTTGTTTAAGTAATTTTCTTGACTTATGTGCAACGGATCTCTTTCAGTTGTCTCGACTTGACTGTATTTCCTTGATTTCCCCAGATGACTTCGAGTCAGCTTCTAATCATTGGATGACTCATCTGTCACATCAACTTGAGACTTGGCTATCTTGAGTTGACTTGACTGACACTTTACTCAGCTGCATCTTCAGTCGAGTTCCTGTCTTCTCTTCCTTGCCACACTCATCTGTCTCACAGCGGAGTTTTTCCTTCTAGTCTCCAGTTGACTTCTTGCATTTTCAGGCATAGCTGACTTAACTCAGCTTGACCAGCTCTATCTATTACAATGCAAATTACAACAAAAATGGGGTGCCAACTTTCTATTCTAAGTTTTACATGGCATTCATCAAAATCTAAAAATTAATTTCCCAACAATTTCCCCCTTTTTGATGATGGCAAAACTTAAAACATGCATTCAGCAATTAAATAGCAAAGATACGTACAGACAATGTAGAATCACAGAATGTATGCGTAGAATCAATCTTTTATTGATCATAATATTCTTGTTCTTTACATAGTTGTTTACAATGTGTATCAAAGCTTAAAGTAATCATGTTATTCTATATCTACGCAAGTATAGAAATTATACAATTTTATTCAATGTACAGAAGACTTACATACAAATGCATTTACATAGTAAAATACATGAAGGGGTGGACAACAACACTTCATCTCCTTCGCTGCCTCCTTCTTTCTTCTTCTTTGCTCTGTCATCTTCGACCTTTTTCTTTTCTTCTCTTCTTCACCGCTTTCTTTTTCTCATAAGCCTTCTCGGCGACTTCATCTTTTCTTTTCCTTTCTTGTCTCTCTTCCCACAACGAGTTTGTCTTCTATTTTCTTCGATTCTCTTTACATACTTAGCATTGTTCTTGACCACTTGCAGATTTGCTACTTTTAACCCAACCCAATAGATCTCTCCTTTCTTACCGGATCTATATATTCAATGTTTTTGGGCGAGGTCTGCAGGTCCAAACTTCTTCCTCCTCCTCGCTTCTTCCTCTACCTGCAGGCGTGTATTGTCTTTGGGGCCTTCTTTTTCCCGGTGAGTGACCGCAAAGTCGCATGATGGCGCTGTCGGCCTTCTTCACATAGCTTGAGGCCTTTTTCCCAATATAAATCCCAGGCTTGGGCCATGGACATATCTACAAAGTAACCCTCGGATGCGAGCGTCTTGAATTCATCGACTGATCTCGGCTCGCTTCCAACGTCTGAGATGGCATAGGTGTCTCTGTCTGTTAGAATACCTCCATGTTGTTTTAGTATATCCATTATTCGGGCATCCATCTTTCCTTCCACCTCCTTCATCCCTACTTCTACTATCTTTCTCTTTTCAGCCATGGGTACTGCCAGGATGTTAGAGTGGCGAGTCGGCTGGGAGTTTCTTGATGATATCGTTTGTGACAGTGTCTTGTTGGGGGTTTTAGCAATCATTAGGGTCATATCTTTCGAACATTCCCCCTCAACATATTTTCCCTTCTTCTCTCTTCTTCTCAGTTCTTCAACTGTCTTCTCCTTCACAGCTGCGTCCTTCTTCTCAGTTTCAGAACCTTTCAACGCCTTTAGGTATTCCTCTTCCCCCTTTTTGGCATCATCAAAGGAGAGAGGAACCCCTGGAAACAAGCTAGCAATCATGAAGTCTAAGCGACTGATAGCTGAGTTATGCTTTGAATCTGCTGCGGAGTATGCTGCACGGAATTCGGAGCGGGTGGCGTTGGATTCAGCTGCCACCAGCTTCATTTCAGCCATGAGGAGGCTGAATTTCTTCTCCATGTTCTCCTCTACGCGCAAAAGATCTTTCTTATGAAATTCACGCAGCAGTTGCATCTCTGTGTTGTGAGATTCATGCATTCGATCGATGTTTTCTTGCATTCTTCTCTTCATATCAGCATTCTCAGCCCGCCAGACTAGCAATTTATTGAGCAATGTTCTGAAGTATCGAACTTGTTCTACGCGCATTGTCTGCTGTTGTTGCCACCATTCCCGGATCCTGACAATTATTCCTCGCAGGTCGGCGGTAAGATTAGCGTCTCGGTTATCGTCTCATGTCGGTGAGGCCTGGTGCCTCTCCATCTTCTCTATCTCTGCAAGTATGGCCTTGAAAACTTCTCGAACCTCATTTGTCATACATGCTGTCCATTTGGCGACCAAGCAGCGTCAAAGTCAAAGTCTGCTGGGACGATGGTATCTGTTGGAATAATGGGATCATGTTTATGGAAACGTTCTTGATCTCTAGCTGATTCTTCAAGAAGGTCAGGTAGCTCCAGAGAGAAGGGGAACGATTCTTCAAATGGATCATCACGAGCAATGTGAATCGCTCAGCGGTAACTTGTGCCCTTGATGTGCCCGGTGGAGTCGATTCTGCTGCGGGGGGAGCTGCGCGATTGACTCTGTTTTAGGCGTGGTCTGTTGTGGAGTTGACCCGGTGGTGAGCCTCGTTTGTCTCAAGCGGCTTAACCGTCGGTCTCAGTTGGTTTGTCCATATGAGTTGGATCGGTCTCGGTCATATCAATAGCGTCATCAGACGATGATGAGATTTGCATGGGTGGCTCATCATTAAAAGTAAAAGTTTGGTGAGTAGCCTTAAGATCGGACTTGGGAGAACATCCTCAGCTGAGTCTTTTGGATCGGCAATGGGGGATGACTCAACCTCATCTTCACCTTCAGATCCCAGAAAGGTTACATTAAGATCG
The DNA here is from genome assembly GCA_016081115.2 of Rehmannia glutinosa. Taxonomy (NCBI): domain Eukaryota; kingdom Viridiplantae; phylum Streptophyta; class Magnoliopsida; order Lamiales; family Orobanchaceae; genus Rehmannia; species Rehmannia glutinosa. Next base: position 48,162,292 of record CM071931.1, on the reverse strand, counting down.
TCGTGGGAATCGTGAAGAGCACTTATCTCCTTTCGCAGTTGATCAATGAAAGTAGGAGGGATGTTACGTGCTTCCGTCTCATTACCCCGGGAAGTCTCAACTTCCCATTGGCCTTCACTACCTCCTGCAATCTCGACTGCAACGAGGCCTTGGACAATCTCTTGACGGACTCAACTGCCTTAGGGTCTTCAGAGATGGCATCCACCGGAGTCTCAACTCCATGGATTGCACTTTCATCGCCCAGTGTTAACTCCCGGGCGAGATCCATCCTTTGCCTCGGCGCATCGGCAGCGTCATTGGCCTTCAAAGCGGTTGGCACCTCGGTGAGGTCTCAGTCTCAAGCATGTCGAGCCTCTTCGATGACAACTTCTTTGTGTATCCATTTGTTTTCCTTCTCCACTTTGCCTCCAAGATTCGTTGTGGAGTCATTTTGAGCATCCTCCGTCCTTCTTTGCGGTGGAGGGAGTTTCCCCTCGGTGACACACCCGGTGAGTGACTAGGAATGGGGTCACTCGTCTCGGACTCATGTTCATTTTCCTTTGAGTGTTCGGCCATTGGGGCGGTGGTAAGACACCTTCGTGGTGGTTGGCTGTTGGGGTCCCCACATTCCCGTTTCATCGCCAATTCCTTAACACCTTCTTTCGAGTGAGTGGGAAGTGGTGGCGAACAACAAGCTTGATGGCAATATGTTGTACCACTCCCATCGGGTCAAGTTCAGTTTGTGATGTGGAAGACTCCCCAGTCCTTCCACTAGTCTTTGCTCATGTAGGATCCTGGACTCCCGCATGGCTTGTTGCATTTCCAATTCTTCTGTTGCAGCAGCAGGGTCCAGATCCTCATCACTCTCTGATAGGATGTCAAGATGAGGATGTGTGTGATCAGTGGTTCGATGGGGACAAATCTTTGGCCTTCTCACGAGCTTGACTTCCTCTGCCCGGCCTCTGCTTCTTTTTGTCTTTGAAGATCTGCAAGATATCTGTGCAGTTTTCTTCATCCAGTGCTTGGACCACAGTGGTCAATCCAAGAAAATTCAACAGTTCTTCTTCTTCTTCAATAAACTCTAGTCTTTGGAACTGTTCCCTGGATCGACTCAGCTTCCACTTCTTCCATTCTCGCAGACGATTTTGGATGTCTGGATATGGTGGGGATATGATCATCACATCATCATCTTCTTTATCATCATCTCCCTGTTGCCCTTCCTTCTTAGGAATAGAAGGCAACATACTCTGCTGCTCAACTCCTTCAGCAACATCAGGGACAGGTGGAGATATTGTCCTGTCAGCAGGAGAGTCTGTTGTCTCTGCTGCTCCTTGTTCTTGATTGTCTATCCATTGTTGTATCTTCGACTTACTCTCTGACGGATCGGCTTCAGAGACTTGGCGATTGCATCAATAATCTCTCGGAGACTCTACTTCTCCCGGATGTTTCCTTGATCTGTTCGGTGAGTGGCGGACTGTTGTTTTCTCAAGCTCGACCGCTTGAAGAGTCTTCTCCGTTTGGTCCTTACCGAGAGGAATTTAGTTCGGATATAGTTTCTCCGAGTCTGGGCGGCGGGGGTCTTATTGTCTTTTTCGAGGGCCTTCTCGGCTTATCGATCCTCTTTTTCTTAATAAGCTGGAGGAGGCATTTGGGATTCCTTCTCCCCTCGCGTCTTGGGGCGGGTGACTCGGTGCGAGGGCAGTGCGGATTTCTTTTTCTTTCTTTGCGAGGGGCAGGGGATCTTCTTCTTTTTGTAGGGCAGTCTTGTTCAGGGGAGAGGAGGAGACAGTTGTTTCTTCAGGGCCAGCTGATTCTCCCTCACTCGTATCAGCCCTCTTGGCATACGCTCTCTTCTGTGCTCCGGAAAGGTTCGATCGGAACATTTTCTTGTTTACATAGAATGCCTTTCCATGTCGAAGAGGACTCCTTCACTTTCATCATCCGCCAATCACCAGGCCATATCCCAAAGATCCTCCAAACGAACCATCCTCTTGAAGGATTTATTCCCAATATTCTGGCAGAGTCTGCTGTATACAAACTCAGACCAGTTAACCTTCTTCTCCTCCATGATCGCAGCCATCACGATCAACTTGGTTTTGGATAGGCGATTAAAGCTTCCAAACTTGATATCTATGCATTTGGTAACAATGTCTAACGACTTGTGGTAATCCTCCTTCGGAACTTCGCCTTATCACTGTGTGTAGACAACCTTTGCAAAGCCACGGTCAGGCTTGCCTACTTCCTTCCAAGCGGCGATCGAGGTTAACATCGACTTCATAAATCTCCGGACTCCTTCCGGCAACAAAAAGTGTTCTGCCGGATCTTGGCGGTGATGGTGAAATCTTTCCGTGAGCGAGAGGACTTGATGCTCTCATCGTGAACTTCGGCGTTCACAGAAGCGTGCGACCTCCTCCACGTAGGTCATACGAAACTCCATCGACAAAAAGGGTTTGATCTGAGTTTCTCCAACTTCTCTGCTATTTTCTTCACAAGGGTTTCGTCGACCCTGTTTGATCATGCCTTTGAAATCCACAGTAGATCCCGTGTGTATTTGCTTTCCCAACTTGACGAAGTCGTAAGTAGATGCCATTTCTCGAAGATTTACCGAATGAAACTTTGAAAATAAGCCTTGAGGATTTGTAGGGTTTTGAGAGTAAAAAAGCTTTCTTTGCTTTTGAGAGAGATGAAACGATTTTGGTAAAGTGAGAGAAAATCGGACGAAATGGTATATGTATGAGTTATGAAAGGACGTGCAGATGGTTTTTGAAATTTGATCAAGATCAACGGCTCAGATTTTGCACGCCGATTAACATTTAATTTCTCGCATTTAATGCAGAAACATTTATATCCAATCATAAGCTTGGTATGCGACTTTTATTTGTACACGTCATAATTATCTTGGCGTCATTCTTAAAAGCATTCCCGCTTAGTAAGAACGACTGCGTTTTTGTCACTTTGCTTATAAATGTTTCAGCTTATTCCTTAGTTGATTCAACTCTTCTTTCTTTTCACATAGGTACTCAGCTGTCAGCTAACTTGATGCAGTTGATTCTCCGATACGGCTGATTCACTTAGTTGATTCAAGAGTTCAGCTCTTTTTCATCTTTTCATGCTCCATCTCTTTTCTTTGAGTCTTCTGAGTGTCAACTCATCTCAATTAACCCTAATTCATGCTTGAGTTCTTCAAATCTTGATTCACATAATGGTTTTGTGAATATATCAGCTAATTGCTTATCAGTTGAGATATATTCCAAGGTGATGTCCTTCCTTTCTACATGATCTCTTATGAAGTGATATATGACATCAATGTGCTTTATTCTTGAATGCAACACAGGATTTTGAGTGATTGCAATTGCACTTGTGTTATCACACATAATTGGAATTTCCTTTTCTTCAACTTCATAGTCTCTCGATTCTTTGTCTCATCCATAAGACACAGGCTGTGTTTGTCGCATGACTATGTATTCGCCGTTTTGTGGAGGTGGCTATTGAATTTTGCTTTTTGAACCAGGAAATTAGCCTATTTCAAGCATTTGACATGTACCCGAGGTACTTTTTCTCGTCAACTCTACATCCAAAGATAGTGAGTCTGAATAACCAATTAGTTTGAATCCACCTTCCTTTGGGTACCATAAGACAACTTCTTGGCTTCCCTTTAAATATCTCAATATTCTCTTGGTTGCAGTCATGTGGCTTTCTTTAGGAGCAGATTGAAATCTTGCCTGAGACACCTCTGACAAAGGTGATGTCGACCTACTTCTTGTGAGATAGAGCAATGATCCAATAAGTGCTCTGTATCTTGTTTGATACACAGGCTTGCCATCTGCATCCATATTCATTTTGACGGATGTATTCATTGGTATTTTCACAGAAGACTTCTCTTCCATACCAAATTTCTTCATCAAATCTCTGGTATATTTTGTCTGACTTATGAAGGTTCCATCATTCAACTGTTTTACTTGAAGTCCTAGGAAGAATGTCAGCTCTCCCATCATGCTCATTTCAAATTTGCTTTGCATGAGATTTGAGAATTTATCACACAGCTCTTTATTTGTGGATCCAAAGATGATGTCATCCACGTATATTTGAACAAGTAGTATACTTTTCCTATCTTGAATTCTAAAGAGTGTTCTATCCACTTTGCCTTTTGTGAATCCGTTCTCAGTCAGGAATTGTGATAATGTATCATACCATGCTCTTGGTGCCTGTTTCAATCCATATAGAGCTTTCTTGAGTTTGTATACATTATCTCCAAGAGTCTTTTGCTCAAATCCTGGAGGTTGTTCAACATACACTTCTTCCTCCAATAACCCATTAAGGAATGCACTCTTTACATCCATTTGATATACAATGAAGTTCTTGTGAGCAGCATAGGCAAGAAACATCCTTATGGCTTCCAATCTTGCCACAAGAGCAAAAGTTTCATCAAAATCTATTCCTTCTTCTTGGCAATACCCTTTAGCTACCAATCTTGCTTTGTTTCTTACCATAGAACCTTCCTCATTCATCTTGTTTCTGAACACCCATTTAGTGCCAATAACATTTTGATGGGTAGGTCTTTGAACCAATTCCCACACTTTGTTCCTTTCAAACCGATTGACTCTTCTTGCATGGCTTGAATCCAATGTGTGTCATCAATGCTTGTGACACATCTTTTGGCTCTATTTGTGAGATAAAGCAAGTGAACATTGCTTCATGTTGAGTTCTGGATCTGGTTTTCACACCTTCTCTTACATCTCCAATGATTAGTTGGTGGATGGTCTCTCGGCCCACCTTATATCGAGTTGGAGTAAGTTAGGTGGATTGATCGTCTTGCGGTTGTGTTATTTTGATCGACTCTCTCATCATCACTTAGTTGCATGTTTCCCATTTGTCTTTGAGACTCGGTTATCTCATCTTCATCCGGGTTTATAATTCCGGCTCGGCTTCAACATAGGGACTCTTACGTATGGTTGGTGATTCGAAACTTATCGGTGACTCTTCAATGTCTTCTCCATTTATGTTGGGTTCATCAAACACCACATGAATAGACTCTTCTGTAACCATTGTCCTCTTGTTGAGCACTCTGTAGGCTTTCAAATTTGAGTATCCTAAGAAGATACATTCATCGGCTTTAGCATCAAAAGCCTTTAAATTATCTTTGCCATTGTTATGAATGAAGCATTTGCATCAAATATTTTAAAATATGCAACATTTGGCTTTCTCCTGTCCAAATCTCATAGGGAGTCTTTGTCAATTTGTCTGTTTATCATGCATCTATTTTGAGTATAGCATCTTTGTGTTTATTCTTGACCAAAATCTTTTAGCGACCTGCTTGGCTAACATGGTCCTTGCTTTGCTTCTTTGAGAGTTCGTTCTTCTTTCTGCGCAACTCCATTCTCTTTGTGGAGTCTTCTTGCGAGATAATTCATGAGCAATACCATTTTCAATACAATACTAAGTTATTATACCATTGACAAACTCGGTTCTCGTCGAGGATCTTAATTTGATAATGGTTTGACTCTTCTCATTTTGGATTCTCTTCATCATTTGTGGTAGTTTTGCGGGGTTTTTTCTTCTTACACATGAAAATTGTCCATGTGTATCTTGAGTAGTCATCTACTACTACCAAGGTGTATTTCTTTCCGCTTATGCTAGCTGGTTCAACTGGTCCAAATAGATCCATATGTAGCAGGTGCAATATTCTTGTTGAAGATGGACATGTCTTTTCTTTGAATGATGATTTGATTTGCATTCCCATCTGGTATGCATCACATACACTCTCCTTCTTGTATCGAGTCGGAAGTCCTTCTACAAGATTACTTCTTGCAAGTTTGTTAATAGTTTTGAAATTCGGGTGACTCAAACTTTTGCGCCACGACCCAACTTGATTCGGCTATGCTTTTTGCTAGTAGACAAGTGCTTGGTGTTGCAGTTGACCAATCCACCACATACATGTTCTTTTGTATGCATCCTTGTTGCACTACTTCATTGGATTCAGTGTTCTTGATTTGGCACACTCCCATATTGAATCCAACATTATAGCCCTTGTCACAGAGTTGACTTATGCTTAGTAAGTTGAAATTGAGGCCTTCAACATATGCAACATCTGTAATTTCTAATCCATTTTTCTTAAATGGACCCAATGCCTCTTATTTCTCCCGGAGCTTCATTTCCTCCAAATATGACTTTTGCACCTCTAACTTCCTTAAATTTTGACAGATTTTCTTGTTTCTGTCATGTGTGCGGAATAACCACTATCCATGTACCAGGTTCCTTGGCACTCAGTTTGTTCCTTGAACTGCAATCAAGAAATTAGGTTTTAGGTACCCATACTTGTGCGGGTCTGAGGGGTTAGTATTGTAAGATGATCCAACCAACCTATAGCCAAATGATTTGACTCTAAGAGGTTGCCATCTATCGTGCCATAATCATAATTAATTTTGGCAAATTGTTTGGGGGTTCTAAGTTCATACAATTGTCTCTTTTGTCGTATGCATGTGCATGTGTTTTAGCAATTGTCTTCCTTGGGTAGTTGTGATACCTCTGTGTGTAGTGTTTGAGTGCATATGTGTGCTCAGGATAGCTCTTTGCCTTTGGAATAGCCTTTCTTGAGTTCTAGGCCTTTGCCATCTAGGCATGTATTCCATAGGTCTTTTTGATAGTTCACATTATTCCAATCGGCTTGGCTTGGATAATTTCTACCATTCTCATCATATGTGTTCCTTTTATAGAATTTAAGGGCTTTTGGTAGCTCTGTTTCTTCTTTCTGAGTACTTCCTATTTGGAGTTTTTGAGGAACTCGGGATTTCTTCTCATCTGTCCTCTCAAAGCATACTCAATTTGTCATTTTCCTTTTCCTTTATAACCAAGGCCAGTTTGCTTGTGGTTGTGCTTTGGAATGAATGTGTGTGCACCTTTTGGAGTTTTGGAGTTTTGAGATGCTTCATTACTTGAAGATCCTTTTTCCAAAATCACTTTTGGAACTTGACTTGGCATAGAGGAATTAAATCTAAGCTTTGTCTTATCTCCACATTCTCTTTGGCTCATAATAAGATCATCCAAAGATTTCGATGCCTTAGTGAATGAGGCAATCACATTTTTGAGGTCATTTTCCCTCTTTTCTCGTGGCGCTATCTCTGCTTTATTAACTTAGCATTTTCAGCCTTTAGACTTTTATTCTCATCGGCTATGTGACTTAGAGTACTCGACTCTTTAGTCATTTGTGAGTTTTAACTTTGAGTAGGTTTGTTTTCCTCATTTAGTAGTGTGTGTGAGAATTTAATGTGTTCAAAGTCTTTCATCATTTTGCCTAATGAATCATAAAGATCGAGTGGGTGATGAAGTGTGTGTGTCACAATCACTTTGTCACTAGAAACGAGTGTGATGAGTTAGAGTGTACCTCATCTTCTTGGTCGGAGTTGGTCTTATTCTTTGGCCATTAGACGGATCAAGGCTTCTTCTTCTTGAGTCACTTGAGTAGTCGACTTCACTACTCTCCGAGTCTTTGTGTCTTTTGACTTGCATTTGTCTCGGCGGTCTCTGCGACCAACATTGCCTTTTTCTTCTCTTGTCTTCTTTCTCTCAAGACTTTTCTTTCCTCTTCATTCTGTATTTGTTGACTACGAGGATATGGGCAATCAATGGCATAGTGACCGGGTTGCTGCGAGTTCAAGATAGATTTTCAACTTTTTGATCGATTCTTTCCATCCTTGGATTGTCGACTCTTTGATACTCAACCTTTTGATGCTCTGCTCTTTTGGGTGGCCTATCTTCCCTTGACTTGGAGGGAACTGAGTGTCATCTGGAAGATTCACCTTTGCCTCTTTTGTAGTTCTTGTTGAAGAATTTGTTGAACCTTTTAACCATCAGTGCAATCTCCTCTTGGTCAATGACTTCCTTGACCTCAGCTCTTTTACCATCCTTAGTTATTAGAGCAGCTGTTTTGGGCACAACTGTCTCTTCTAGGTCTTTTCTTCTCAACTCAAATTCGTGGGCTTTGAGATATGAGAATAGCTCATGGTTGGATATTTTTGATAGGTCCATGGAGTGTCTCAGGGCCATGACTTTCATTTTCCATTCAGCTGGGAGACTTCTTAGAATCTTCATACACATTTCCTTGTGTATATTCTTTTCCAAGTGCGGCATGACTCATTGGTAATTTCTGTGAACCGAGCATCCAGTTGATCCAAGGTTTCTCCTGCAAGCATCTTAAAGTTTTCGAATTTTTGTACAGCAACAAATAGTTTATTTTCCTTGATTTGCTCAGAGCCTTCACAAATCAAGGTTAGCTTATCCCAGATTTCTTTTGCGATCTTGCATGATTTGACTTTATTGAATATGGCTTTGTCGAGTTTTGTAAAGAATGTCCTTGGCCATGTTGTCCAAGTTGTATCCTTTTCGTCATCATTTTTCCATTCGGCTCTTGGTTTTTCAACCATAGCCGTGCAGGAGCAACATCCTCTTCTCCTTCATTGCAGCTCTCTCCTTGTTGATTGTGTTCACTTTTAAAATTTGCGGTGGCCCATCTTCTATTACTATCCACATTTCATCGTGTAATCTTTGATAGATGAGCGCATACAAATTTTCAATCATCAAATTCTCAATTGTGAACATAGGGATGCGTGTCAAATTTGCTTCCATGATAATAACTTTCTTTGAATAAAAGAGTTTTGAAAGATCAAGTGCTAAAGCAAGCTTTGAAAGATTGGAGATCTAGTTCGAAAGAACGGTGCGGAAGGCTCAATGAACCAACCGCTCGATACCACTTGTAGGTCCCAAGGGGTGTGAATGTAAGGTTTAGAAGGGGGGTTGAATAAACCTTACCAACTTTTCAATTTAGTCCTTTTAAAAAGTTCATAGTTAGTATTTCACAGCTAAGTCCTTGGTGGACAACTAAGTTAGTTAATCATCAGAGTTAGCCACTCAACAGACTCGACTGAGCTATTGATAGAATAACTCAACTGCTTTGACTAAAACTTAACTCGACTGTGATATGTTTTTAGCGGAAGACTTAACACCATTGAATTTGGTTTAAGTTAGTTTTAATACTTGGTTTTAGCACTTTGTTGATTATCAATTGGATAGCAAATTTATCAGCAGATATTGAAATAATGTGCAAAAATTAAAGTGCTGAAAAGTAAATGACACAATAAATTTTATAGAGGTTCGAAGATGGGATAATTCTTCTACTCCTCTCTTCTCCAACTCCTAGAGAAATCCACTAAGTATTGATCAGTACAAAGTGGTTATCGGTCCGGATGCAGAAGTCTTGATCACACGGTGACTTGATCCTTTGGGACTCGATCCGAGATGCCTTGGTCACACAGTGGCTTCTCGCACGACTCAACTTCTTCACAGGCCTCGCCTTGCTACTACACCCCACTTGCTCAAGCTTCTTGGATTTGATCACGAAGCCCTCCAAAACTTGAGACCGGTTCGACCTTGAACCTTTCTACAATCCTTTGTGGAATGTAGACCCCTTTGATTCTTCAAATGTTTCCTCTTCAAGCGATTGAAGTCGTCTTTCCTTCACGGGTGAGTGTTGGATTGATTTCTTCGTAATGTAGGCTTGAGAATTGAGCTTGAATGACTTGAGAATATTTGAGGTTACAACTCGAATAATAGCTTGAAAGTTTCAGGTAACAAGGTTACCTTTTCTCAAGGTGATTACTCGGCCTTTTTATAGTGTTCTTTTGAAAATTTGCCCGTTGAAGAGATAGGTTAATTTTCAAAAGACACTTGTGGTCGTTGGCTTGTCTTGTTGCGATCCTTGGAATTGACATTTCCTCGTATTGAATGAGTCTTGACCAGGAGTTCGACACAGTGCGAGTGCTTCCCGTTGGATTATTCCTTTTGCACGCTTCTCGGGGTGAGCACTTTAAGAAAAGCGATATGGGAGTATTACTTGTTTAAGTAATTTTCTTGATTTACGCAACGGATCTCTTTGATTGTCTCGACTTGATCGCATTTCCTTGATTTCCCGGATGACTTAGTCGCCTTCTAATCATTGGATGACTCATCTGTCACATCAACTTGAGACTTGGCTATCTTGAGTTGAATTTATCGACACTTTACTCATTGCATCTGTTGCATCTGATCGAGTTCTGTCTTCTCTTCCTTGCCACACTCACTTTGCCTCCACAATGAGTTTTCCTTCTAGTCTCGGTTGACTTCTTGCATGTTCGGGCATAGTGATTTAACTCAAACTTGACCCTATCTATTACAATGCAAATTACAACAAAAATGAGGTGCCAACTTTCTATTCTAAGTTTTACATGGCATTCATCAAAATCTAAAAATTAATTTCCCAACAAACAGTGTAGAATATAAGATATGAAAATTGAGTAAAAAAATGAAAAAATCGAACAAAAAATAGGTAATATGGATCTCATTTTGTTCCTTTTGTTATTATGATTGAGAGGAAAATAATGAAATGATGATAAATTAAATAAATTAATAGAATTCTTTATATGAATAGGATGGGAGAGAGAAATAAATAATATGCTTTAGTATTGGGAAGTGTGATAGAGAAAGAGAAAAGTGAATTATTATTTTTTTTTAGGAAATGAGATATTCTGTGAATTTTTTTTTTCACTTTTTTCACAAGCAATCACACATTCCATCAATTTTCCGCTCAAATATGAAATTTTGAAAAAATTTCTCACAAGCAATCAGAATATTAAGCTTATCTTTTCCCAAAAAAAAAAGGAAATAGAAAAAGAACGAAAGAAAATGAAAGCAATAGAGATTATATTTTGATAGTTGAATTAGAGGGAATACAAAATAAATTAATGGCAAAATACCAAAAAGACAATTTTCCAATAATATATTATCAATGAAAATGTATAGTGACAAAAATTCATATGATACGGTCTGACGGATTAATTTCGTGAGACGGATTCTACAATGATCTATATTAGCTAACCCATTTGAATTTGGATCTAACTTGCTTTGGTTTGTAAAATGGGTTAGACTCGTCTCATAAATACAAATCCGTGAGACGGTCTTACATGAAACTTACTCATGTATGGTAGCTTTGTGAATGGTTCATCTCCTTCCGTTTGCTCGCTTTAAAAAAAAAAAAACGAGCAAGTCACATAGTCTGCACGCTATTAGAAGAAAAAAAAAGAACTAATAAAAATAGACAAAAATTCCTGTTAGACGGTCTAAAGGGTCAAAACCTATTAGACGGATCCCAAAACCGACCCGCTGGCCTTTTGTACTATTAACTGTAGCGTTTTGTTTTATTAGCAGATGTCAGTATTAGCAGTTCCGCTGAAAAGTATTAGCAATCCATGTGAAAAGTATTAGTATGCAATTCACTTGAAAGTAAATTAGTTTTGTAATATTAGACAGTGATATAGTATCACGAGAGCATAGAAAAGTATTAGGTTTTCATCCGAGAAGTATTAGTATGTAGTTTACTTGAAAACATTTAATAGTCCCCTAAAAAGTATTAGTTTTTCCGTCAAAAGTATTAATAGTACCCATTAAATGTATTAGTAGTTTTTCTGAAAATTTAGTTTTTTTTGCTGAAAGGTTTTTAGTAATTCCCTTGAAAAGTATTAGGTTTTCCAATAAAACTTATTCATAGTCCAACTGAAAAATATTAGTAGTCCACTGAAGGTAATTCCCTGAAAAATATTAGTTTTTCCAATAAAAAATATTAGCAGTCCTCACGAAAAGTATTAATAGTCCCCTGGAATGCTTTAAAGCCGATTCAGTCAAATCATCAAACACTTGGATATCATAACTAAATCAATTTATACCAAATTCAAAGCAAGATAAATGAAGACTGACCAAGAAGCAAAAATCCCGAAAAAACAAAAACAACTTTCGTTAATGTGTGAAATCTTTATCGAGTCCAATGAAACATCTTTAATTTTTAAGCAAATGTGAGTTCTATGTTTTAATGGAGCGAGCCAACCAAAACGAAAAAGTTTTGACCTTACATTTGTAGATTATTAACGTTTGGATGGAGTGAGACAAAAGTAATAAGTGAAACATACAGAATATCATTAAACTCAAAAAACCTACCAGCAATTTTATTCATATTCAACCTGACCATTGATCCAGGAGACAAATTTCAATTGGTTATTATTAATTTATTGATGAACACACTCTGAAGGAAGGGTCGTAAAGGGAGAAAGCAAAGGAGGAATCATAGGTGACTATATCAATGGCGGTTGGGTGTTTACCTGAAGAGAAAACGAGCTTGTGCGCTTAGAGCTACTCTTTGGCGAGTTTTGAGGTTGAAAAGACGATGGGTTGGACCGGGCCACTATAGAGGCTCCGTCTGACTAGACCATCTAACAAGAGACCAATTCATAAAAATATGAGTGAAATACAAAAGACATCCTTTTTGTTTCGATTTAATTATAGGAGATCTATTTATCTTCAAAATTAAGAATGCTATTAAGGTACAAACATTTCGTTGAGGTTTGTATGTATTTAACAACTACCCCTTCAATAGGTACAACTTGTAAAATAAAACCAGAATATAGTAGTATTCATGTAATTATTAAAGATATATTATTTATGGATAGTTTCAAAACCCCCATAAGGTTTGTGCTAATTACAAAAAAACCAAAAATTTTTGAAAATTGCAAAAAAACCCTTGAGGTTAGATTCGTCCTACATTTTTTCCCTTAATAAGCAAAATACATTTCAAAAACTCCCTTGATATTTCTAGAATTATTATAGTTACCCCCTTAAATTTAAGACATAATCAAATATGATAGGATTTTTTGTGATTTTAAAATATCTATGGTTTTTTTTGTAATTAGCCCAAACCATAGGTGGTCTTTTGTAATGATCCTTTCTTTAATAAGACGAAACCTCAAGGTAGTTTTTGTGATATACCCTATAAATACATGTTAAACTGTAAACATTATCTCGAAAAATAGACTAGAAGTATTAGTTTCAAACCCAATGCCAGACAACCCACCAATTTTGAATACATATATTTAAGGGATAATTACACCAAAAAAAACCTTTGAGGTTCGGGCTAATTACGAAAAACTCCAGAGATTTTTGAAAATTACAAAAAAAAAAACCTTGATGTTTGATTCCGTTTTACATTTTCCCCTTTATAAGCAAAAAATATTTTAAAACCCCCCGATATTTATAAAAATATTACAGTACCCCCTTAAATTTAAGACATAATAAAACCTGATGGGGTTTTTTGAATTTTGAAACATCTCTAAATTTTTTTAGTTAGCCCAAACCTCAAGGTTGTTTTTTTGTAATTATCCCAAATTTTAACTTACATTCACTCCTTATTACACAGAAGCATACTAATAGTAGTAGTGGCAAATAATGTGACATTGTTTTCCAATCTTGTTCAACAATAAATTAAAATCCTAATGCTTTATGGATTTTGCAGCATTCTTGAGGACTCCAGAGGACACAGATGATGCAGGATTGATGGCTTTTCTGATCTTGAACACATTCCAAGCAGTTCCAGCACAATGCCCTGCTGTCGCAAGCGCATCTTCTGTTGCCTCTCCAGCATTCTCTCCAAACCTATTCACCAGCCACTTTTTCTCGTTACAACTTGTCTTGCAATCAAAGATTGGAATTCAAAATTTGCCTTATGCAAGATAAATTTTGTAGGGATAATTACGAACCCTTAGAAAAAAAACCTAATTATCTTTCAAATTTACAAATGACGCCATGATAATTTTTTTATTTTACAAATTGCACCTTGAAGGGAGTATTTATTAGGTAAAGATAAACTTGAATGAGGGTGTTTGTAATTATGAAAGATTACATAAGTTTTTTTGTACTTAGGCTAACCTCAAGGGTAGTTTTTGCAATTATCTTTTAAAATTATGGACCATGCTCGTTTTAGGAAAATTTGTTTTTTAGTACTCTAAGTGGACTTCTTTGGAGATTTCGTCCTCATTTTTTTCAATTTTGACATTTCGTCTTTTAAGTGAGTTTTTTTTGGACTTTTAGTCCGATCACCGCCTATAGCACGTATTGGTGGCCGGTCAGCTAATGTGTAAATTTTAAAAGCTATGAAAAAAATAGTCCTCTAATTGGACTAATTAGGATATTCAGTCCTAATTTTTTTTTTCAAATTTTGAATTTAATTCTTTAAATGAAAAAAATTCAGAGATTCAATCCATTTATACATATAATTAAAAGATAAATTTAGTTTCAACCATTAATATAATATATCGAAAATAAAATTTAATTTAACTATAAATAAGATCAAATTAATTTACAATTTTAAATAAAAATTAGAAAAATAGAATACGAAATAAATTATATTCAAAATTTCATAAAAATTCGAAAAATATAATATTAAATAAAATTACATTTATTACCCTAGTAGTTAAATACGAGACGAAAAAAATTTGATATTTAATATGTAGGAGAATATTATGAATATTTATCAAAAGTTATAGTGTAACAATCGGCAAAATTATAGAAATAATTAATATACAGACTTGTATATGTACGGGTAAAATACAAATAAATACTTGTTCGAAAGTAAAAATATGGCTTATTTTGGCATTATCATTATATGAAATCTAAACATTTAAATTTTAAATTAAAAAATAGGAAGAAAAAATGTACAACTGTGATCCCTCTCAACCTGAGCCACCGTCGGTCCCCTACCTCTGCAACTAATTGAATGTTCAAAATTATAGATCTTTAAAAATCTAAACTTATGATAATTAACATGAATTTTGAAAAATTAAGATATTTATCAAATAATTTAATTATACTTTTTACTTATAGATTTCTAACATTGTTTTTTATTTTTTTATAAATCATTCATTTTTATTTGTTGTTGTAAACTAATTTTATTTTATTCATAGTTAATTTAAATATATTTTTCTATATATTATACTTATAGTTGAATTTAATTGAATTTTTTATTTTTAAAAGTGAAATTATATTTATAAGTGAACTAAACCTCTAAAAACAATTTATTTAAAGGACTAAAATCAGAATTTGGAAAAAGAATGAGGACCAAGTCTCCTATTTAAGTCCGCTTAGAGGACTCAAAATTTATTTTTGGCTTCTTTTAAAATTTTTATGTTAGCTGGTATGTCACCATTACCTGCTATAGGTGGTGATCGGACTAAAAGTCCAAAAAAAAAATCAGTTAACGAAATGTCAAAATCGAAAAAAGTGAGGACGAAATCTCCGAATAAGTCCACTTAGAGGACTTTGCCCTAGTTTTATATGTAAATCGTTGAATAAACTCGAGAGCATTTTTAGCATATCACAGTGACGAAGCAGAAGCTTCATGTAGGGGGAGCCAACTAACATTAATATAAGAATAAAATATAATATATCAACTTTAAAAATAAAATTATAAATAAAAACCAATTTTGATAAAGTGAATGTACTAATTCAATTACATCGTAATATTCCAAAAATAATAATACAATTAAATCAATATATCATAATATTTATCTTCTATTTATCATAGTTTGAAATAATTGTATAATAGCTGTATTGCTAATATTTCAAAAAGGAAATATTGGGGGAAAATATATAAATTTGGTGAAGCTAAAAGAAAATAAACAAAATTTATGGTGGAGCAAAAAAAAAAAAGTACAAATGAAAAAGAAAAAATGAACAAGACCCACAGATTTTTCAAGAATTGAAGATTTGTTCTATTTTTCTTATTTTCTGTATTAGTTTTTTAATGTTATAAAGTGAAATTATCAAAATATCACTAATTTTTTTCAAAAATCCAGGGAGGCCAGTGACCCACTTGGCCCCATAGTGGCTTCGTCGATAGTTCATATGTCGTTTTTTTATGAGTAAGGATTTCCTATTCCACTTCATATTCAAAATACTTTCTTGATGAACAAAGCGCATTAAATCTAATGAGGTGGAATATAAAGTGAAATAGAAAATCGAGTGCCGTGTTTTACCTGTTAGTGACCATTCTTGTAACTGCTCCAGAGGTTGCTGTCATGGCTTGCTTTTCAGCAGCTTCTGCTGCATCTAGTATTTTATCTGTCATTTGACAACAATTTAAACTCAATCTTTTCTTTCTCTGGGGGAAGGGGAAAAAAAAAAACATCATATAGAGCACTGCAAAATGAAAACAATTCCCAACCCCAAATTTTTATTGTTAATTTAACATGAACTTACTAACTGCATCAAGGGAAGCCAAGAGGACCTCTCCGGGAACCATGGACAAAAACGTCTTTCCAGTTTGGGATCGGACAACGGGTCCCATCACCGAACCGGTAGCAACACCAACAACATCAAGCATTGCCTTGCTCATTTTCTCTGTCATTTTGGACAATTTCCTCACACTATACAACAGCATATAAATTTAACTGTCATTTTCATGGACTTGTTGACAAACAAACTTACATATAGTGGACAAAAAAAGTTTGTGTTTTCTGATGGATGAATGTGTGAAGATACCGTTTAAGGCTTTTGTTGACAGCACCTCTCTTTTTATCTGCTCCATTAATGCTATTGCTTCGATGACTTTGTTTTTCTGCTACCCAATTTTTATCCTCGACTGCACGAATTAGGATTGTTTCCCCTCCTCTCTGTACCTGTGTTTCCAATATTTCCAAGGAAGAACCAAATTAAAGCTTACTATAATATCTAATTGCATCATCCAGTCACTGTTTTCCCTCTTGGTGTTATTCCAAAAAAAAAAAAAAAGAAAAAACTTCCGCGGTCACTGTTTTCTTTTCATGTTTTTATCAAATCATGGGATAATTACAAAACTACCCCTAAAGTTTAGTCCAATTACAAAGAAACCCAATTATCTAACTAAACTATAAATCCCCCTTGACATTTGTTTCTATATTACAAATTGCAACCTCAGGAGAGTGTATTTATTAGGTTTAAAAATACAAATCTCCAAGAGTATTTTGTTTGTACAATACTAAGGGGTGTTTGTAATTTTGAAAGATAATTAGGATATGTTTATTTAACTCCCCAAATCACATTCTCTTCTCAACTCCTTCCCCCAATCACTATTGAAACGTATATTGCGCTTCCCAATACATTTCTCTAATAATATACACATTTTTCAATATATCACATCAAATATCTCTTCCCCAGAAGCTTCCCCCAATTACCAAACAAACATACCGGTATAATTTTTTTGTAATTAGGTTAAACACTAGAGGTATCTTTTATAGTTATCCCTTAAATTCATTGAAATTAAGGCAAGGGAAAACAAAAAGGAAATACCAACAATACAAATCTTTCCCTATTCTTATCTGATGGGAAAATAATGCTTTGGTCATGTAACTATTTTGAGATTTAGTTGAAATAGCTATCTTTAAATTTTAGTCAAATATCTATAAAATTATGGATATTTAGTCATATTTTAGTAGAATAAACCCAAAAATTTATGTGAGACCGTGATATTTTTAGTGCAAAAAATAATATTTTAGTGTAAAAAGTGAGTGTATTTTGACAAGTATCACTTTTTTATAGTAAAAATATCACTATTTGCACTAAAAGTATCACGGTCTCACACCATCTCACAAGAGATCTGTTGTAGGATAAATCTTTCCTCAAAAAAAAAAAAAAAAAAGGATAAATCTTGAAACCCAATTAATGTTACCTGATTAGTGTAAGCATTGGTGCACTTGAAGATACCCTTAACAATCTGTCCAGTCCCTCCTGCAATCGCCTTAGCCAAAACACTGTTATAATCATCCACCGCTGGTGCAAACTCCTTCCAGTTAATTATTATATCCTCCTTTCTTCTTCTTGACGATGATGACGAGAAACCACAACTAGTGAACAACGTATTCTCTTTCAGAAACAAATCCAGCAATCCCAAATGATTTGCAACGTTGTTGTTGTTCTTGTCTGAAAACGCGACCCCATAGCTGAGAGGCTTATCGTCTTTCATCGGCAAAGAGAAGAGATAATGCGTGCCATCAAGCTTCACAACTGGCTCGTCCTTGGTCAATGGCCACTGAAGCTCATCACCAACTTTAATGGTGGTAGCAAGAGAAATATTCTCATCCGAAACCCGAAAAATTTGGAAATCACCAGCAGCGAGTTCCAGGGCTTCTCCTTCGTCCATCAGATGAACCCTGCATTCTGGGATTCTTAGCAGAATTTCATGTTTTACATTTTTGTTTTCTGGGATTATTTCTAATTGTGTTTGTTGGTCAGGTGGTGGTGGTGAGGTTTTGGGAGGGGAATATTGGGTTCTTGATTTCTTGGGCTTAAAGCACTTCATCTTTGTGTTTAATTTTCTTGCTTTTTGTTTTAGGGGTTTTCTGAAGAGAATAGTAAGCATATAAAGATAAATAGAAAGGGAACAGTTTGATGAAGAAAGTTTGAGCTGTAATTGATTCCATGATTTGCGACTTTATTCTGTTCTTCTTGAATAAGTTAATGCCAATGCATTGTTACTTTCGGTGGATGGAGGAAAATTGAGACGTTGAAAAAGGTTCTAAAAGGTTGATTTTGGGATGCTATAGGGTTAAAATGGTAAACCGGTAATATGACCAATATGTTATTTGAAAATGGAAAACAACCATATTTTTCATAAACATGTATTTTGTTCATTTTGACTAAAACCCGATGATCATATACTTTTTGTATTTTTCGGTAACGTACTTGATCATTAAAAAAGAAAACAATGCAGTACATTTTTCGGTACCAATCCGATTCCGAGACATGTTTCTCGAGATCAAGAGATAATTTTTGGTACCAAGAAATGAATATCGATCCCGAGAACTGTACCAGTCCCGAGAATTGAAAAAAGAAAAGACTAAGTGGACAATTGAACTAAAAAATAATTTAAAAAAATGTTCTTTTGAGGCTAAAAAGTATTTTTGTTATGGATAAATGACCCAAAATCCAATCAATTCTGTTAATTTTATCTCGATGTTTTAGAATTTTTTAAAATCCATTTCAATAGTGGAGGAGAGATTCAAAATTTAAACTCTAAGATTGATGCGGTTACTTTTGGATTATAAGTTGTAACAAGTTCTCCCAAAAATATATGGGCCTGTTTGTTTATGTTTCCATGGTCCATTTCCAGGTTTAAGAGTTGGAAATAGAATTTTGAGAATTTATTGGTTTCGTGTGGAAATTGGGATTGTGTTTGGATGAATGAATTGAAATGTGTTTTATGTAGGGTTGGAAATGAGATTGTGTTTGGTTTGAGTAGTTTTGAAATATTATTTTATGTATATAATAATTGAAAAGTTGGTAGTGGTGGGGTCCACTTCAATATTTTAATTTGAATATATAATATTATATTTGTAAGATTATAGTGGTGGGTCCCATTAGATAGTTATAATTT
Source organism: Rehmannia glutinosa (assembly GCA_016081115.2). Taxonomy (NCBI): domain Eukaryota; kingdom Viridiplantae; phylum Streptophyta; class Magnoliopsida; order Lamiales; family Orobanchaceae; genus Rehmannia; species Rehmannia glutinosa. The sequence goes on along the minus strand of CM071931.1, from coordinate 48,143,055 downwards.
AAAAATAGTAATATTTTAAGTAGATAAAGTTGATAATGGTGGGTCCCACATATATAATTGGGTTAAAATATAAAAATAGTGATTGATAAGTAATGATGAGTGATGTAGGGTAGTGTATATGTTTGAGAATAGAAATTATATGTTTGAGATGTTGTTTTATGTGAAAAATAGAAAATAAAAATGATGATTTCCATTGAAAATTTTATGAACAAACATAATTCCACTTTTATGTATAGTTGGAAACTGGAAAGAGGCCATTGGAAACATAAACAAACAAGGCCATATTTTTGTGTTATATGCATGCTGCATGAACAAAAAATTAGTACACCCTGCGATTAGTTTAGAAAGAACTCCTTCAATACTTTTTTTTTTCTAAAGCACTCAAAAAAATGAAAATAAAAAAAAAGGAACTCCTTCATTACTCAGGTAAGCAAGTAAACATAGAATAAGACTAAACTAAAAGCATTTAAAGCAACAAAACAAATGATGTGCATGATAAATGAAAAGAACTGGGGTATATATAAATGATGAACCCCATCCCTGAGGGCCCCTATTGCCCTTGCCCTAGAGCTTCGTGGAGGATGTGAAGTGTGGGTATATATCTATCTATACATAAGGCTGTAAACGAACCGAGCCCGAATGAACGAGGGTTGTTCGTGTTCGTTCGTTTATTTTAAAAGATTGTTTGTGTTTGTTTGTTTAATAATCGAACATATTCACGAACGTTCATGAACGGTTCACGAACATGTTCATTAATTTTTCATGAACAACTATATGAACATGTGTATAAAAAAGTTAAATACATCTTGTTTATGAACACTCAACTCAAAATAAATGAACATTATGATGATTGCAAATTGAAATAGGTTGGAATAATAAACTAAGATAAGCTTATTTTTCATAATAAAGTAATGAATATTAAGCAGTAAATGTATAATTAATAATAAAAAATTGAATAATAAACAAACATCAAACCAACACTAAATGAACATGTTCGTGAACAGTTCATGAACATAAACGAACAAATTTTCTTGTTCATTTATGTTCGTTAAGCTTAATAAACGAACATAAACAAACGCTAACCAAGCTCGTTCACGAGCTGTTTGTCGAAAGCTCTGTTCGTTTACAACCCTATGACTATACATGATGTTTAAGTGAGATAAATCGAATGAACTTTTGATGTGATGGGATTCGTGAGCATATATGTTTAAGTGGGAGATAGCTAGCTATGGATGTGATTTTGGACTCATGAACAATGAAGTAGACATAATTTATATTGGGGGTGAGATGATACACAGAAATATGGTGGACTGGATAAAAAATTAACAAAAACTTACATAAATTATAACTGTTTTTTTTCTAATAAAATATTCTTAGTAAAACTTCTTTTTTTTTTTGGAAAAAAAAAAGCGGGAACCCCGATTGGCTCCCCTCCACTGTGCTCCTGAACTTAGACGAGTGGTTATAAAAACATATATCTATCCAATGGGTGTTTTTTTGGTGTAAAAAACATTGGAAGAATAAGGTTGTGATCGCATACATATGAAAAAATTTCATTTTCGTTCCTATACAATAATTTAGTATATCTTCCTTTTCTTTTCAATTGTGAATAGCAAGGGTTTGAATAGCAAAAAAGGAGAAAAATCACAATTTCTTAGGATTTATTCCACAATGTACCAAGTTTTTGAAGTTGGATTTTCGAAATTAGAACTTGATATTAGGTACAACTAGCAATTGCATCTGTTCAACAGCTAAACCCTTAAATTATTTTAATGATGCTCGCAAGAGTACGAGATCAATTGTAGAGTGGGAAATTAATCTCAAGTCGTCCCTCGAATAAAACTTAGCCGACAAATAATTATTACGTATCACAAAAGACAGAAAATAAATGCTAAGCACTCTAACCAGATTTGTACGATTTTAATTAACTAACAAAAGTAAGTAAAAGACCAATTAAGATTTAACACATGCAATTAAACCTGGAGAAGAACGGTGTGGAGAAAACACCTAGGATTTCAGAATCATATCATCAAACTCATAAGGAGAATATTAATCAATTGGTCATGCGATTAACAATATAAGCAAAACAGATATAAACTAGGCCTAGATTTGATAGCTCTCGCATTTACAGATTAACGTCTAGATAGATCCAATTTACCCAACTAACTAACCAAATTAGATAAGGATAGATCTCCTGTGAGACCGTCTCATGGATCTAAATCTGTGAGACGGATCCTCACATGTCGCCCTCCTCCTCCTCCTCATCCTCCTCTCTCTCTCTCTCTCTCTCTCTCACACACACACACACACACATTGGTCCCCCTTCTCTCTCTCCTTACGTCTACTTCTCTCATGGTCCCCCCACTCTCTCTTCTCACATCTCACTCCTGTCATGGTCCCCTCTCTCCCCTCACGTCCTACCCCTCTCTCTCCCCACGTTTTTCTCTCTACACGCACATGAAACAAAGGTAAAAAAATAAAGAAAATAAAGTATCACTTCAAATGAAAAAAGTATCACAAACTCGAAAAATATTATTTTTTTATTAAATAAAGTATCGTTCTTACGGAAAAAAAATCATTTTTCATTAAAAATTAAAGGATATCACTTCTTATGGAAAAAGTGTCGCCTTTTATTTTTTAAAAAAAATAACTTTTTATTAAAACGAAATATCACTTTTTATAGAAAAAGTATCACTTCATATTAAAAAAGTATCCCTTCTTATTAAAACAAATATTACTTTTACTTAAAAAAAATATAACTTTTTTATTAAAAATATTATCATTTCTTATTTAAAAAGTATCATTTTCTTATTTAAAAAAGTATCGCTTCTTATTAAAACAGATATCACTTCTTATTAAAAAAAGTATCATTTCTTATTAAAATAAATATCACTTTTTGTGTATTTGCGTGTTTTATTGTTGAGTCTATTTTTGTGTGTGTTATGCTTGTTTTTGGTGGAAAAGTGTAGGTAGAACAAGGCTTAATTGCAAAATTAGTCCTGTAACTACTGGCCGATAGCATTTTAGGACCATAACTACCTTCAGCAGACAGTGGTGACGTAAGTGGGCGGCGGTGAGGTGAGGAGGGAGAGGAGAAGAAGAAAGGGAAAAAAGGAAAAAGAAAAAAAGAAAAAATAATTAATTTTTGACTTCAAAGATCTAATCATCACATTTGGCGTAAAATAAAAATTCAACAATTTGTAGTCTTGACGTAAGGAACACATCAAAGCAACTCCAAATAAAATTGAGAATTAAATAAAATCGGCCTCAATGTGCTAATATTTTTAAATTAAAGTCTTAAATTGCCAATTCAAATAGTTATGTCCTAAAATGCTATCGGCCAATAGTTACAGGACTAATTTTGCAATTAAGCCGTAGAACAAAGAAAAAACGAAGAGTGGGCTAAGAGAAATGAACTAGGAAGAAACTAGGTGAACGGACGGCGAACGACCGTTCGCGTGGGAGAAAATAACGGGAACGGTCGTTCCATGGCCGTTCCCAAATAGCATTCTGACCGTTTGTGACTTTGAAGCATGGAACGGCCGTTCCCAAAAAGCTGACCCTAAAGGGTAGCAGTTCTTTGGCCGTTTGGTGGCCGTTCGGTGACCGTTCAAGAAAGAAAATTTGAACATATTTTACTGATCTTATCGATTTTTAGCAGATTTCTTTTAGGATTTGGGCTCTTCCAAGTTGTTAGGGCCTTTGGGCTATAAAATGGGAGTCTAGGCTTTAGATCGTCATTCATTCAAGCTAGATACAAGATTTGGATTCCTCTCTTTTCTCTCCCTCTTCTCTTTCACGTTAACTTAGGCTTTTTTATGGAGATCTCTCTACAACTTGAAAAAATGTAATTCGTCTCCACCTTTATTTGTCTATTTGATTTTTTTTTATATTAAATACTTTATGACGATGTTTGTGATTATTACCTCTTCTTTAATTGAATTGATGAATCTATCCATGAGCTAATTTCTTTGTTCCAGGGTTAAGATGAGTTGAATTAAATAAACAAACATAAATATTGAGTAATTGATTATTTTCCTGATTGAATTGCTTTTAGTTATAATTGATTGTTTGGCCAACTTTTGATTATTTTGAGAAAATAATTGAGATCGAGAGAAGATATTATTTCCGGACTAAATTCAATTAGAGGGTTAGATATGAATGAGTAATGTATTATCTAACTTGGTTAAATAATTTGGTAAATTAGATCTATCCAGGTTTAATCTGCAAATACAAAAGTTATCAGATTTAGACCTAGTTTATATATGTTTTCTTAATTGTTTAATTACATTATCAATTTCTTGACCTATGCTTGGTAACTTGAGGAAACAAATATGAATCCCTAGACGTTTTTATCATTAATTTTTCAATCCATATATCGTGTGTTAGTTTTGAATATTCACTTTAATAATTAATTTAGTTATTTGCAAACCTTAAAAATTGAAATAGAGTGTTTAGGATTTTTATTTTTTAATTGTGATGCATAATAATTATTTGCCGGTTAAGTCTTCCGCGAGGGACGACTTTGGTCAACTTGATACCCTACTATTGATCTAGTGCTCTTGCGAGCGTCGCTAGATTTATTTTAGGTGTTTAGCAGTCGAACATATGTGATCCTCATAACAGGAGAATATGCATCGAAAAAGTCATATCCTTCATTTTGTTTAAACCCTTTGGCTACCAACCGGGCTTCGTACTTATCTATAGATTCATCTGCTTTGTACTTTCTTTAAAGGATCCACTTACATCTTAAAAGTTTGCATCCTGGAGGGAGATCAATCAACTCCCAAGTATTATTGTGCAAGATGGAATCTGTTTCATTGTTGATAGCTTCTTTCCAGAGAGGAGCTTCTGGACTAGACAAAGCTTTTTGAACAATTGTAGGTTCGTTTTCTAACATATAAGTTAGAAAATTAGAACCAAATGATTTAGCTACTTTTGTCATTTTACTGCATCTGGGTTCCTCTTCATCACTTTGATGCAAACTTGCAGTTTCATAAGTTTTTTTGTTAGAACTTTCTTCTTTCCTTTCTTTGTTAGGAAAGATATTCTCGAAGAATACATCCTTTCTTGATTATATGCTCATTCCATCATTAATATCAGGAATTGCTGACTTGTGCACTAAAAAGTGATATGCACTACTATTGTTTGCAAATCCAATGAAAATGCAGCCAATCGTTTTAGGACCGATTCTAACTTATTTTGGCTTAGGTACTTCAACTTTAGCCAAATACCCCTGCACTTTAAGGTATTTATATGACGATTTCCGTTCTTTCCATAACTCATATGGAGTTTCATTTTTCCCTTTGTGTGAGATTTTATTAAGAATGTAGTTTGCAAAAAGAATAGCTCCCCCACAAGTTTTGGGTAAGCCAGAACTTATCAACATTGCATTCATCATCTCCTTAATAGTACGATTTTTGTGTTCTGCTACACCATTTGATTGAGGTGAGCAGGGAGCTATCGTCTGATGAATTATACCCGATTCCGAGCAGAATTCTTCAAATGGAGCAACATACTCTCCACCTCTATTACTGCGAATCATCTTAATATTTAAATTAAGCTGATTTTCAACTTCATTCTTATAAGTTTTAAAAGCTACTAAAGTTCGTCTTTGTTTTCAAAAGATAAACATAACAATATCTTGTGCAATCGTAATAAATGTTATGAAGTCATTTAGCCACCTCGAGTTTGCACAAGTTTTAAATCACACACATCTGTGTGAATCAACTTAAGTGGTTTGGTACTTCTCCTCACTGAATGAAATGGTGCTTTAGTCAATTTTGCTTCAACACAAACTTCGGATTTGTCTTGTGAATCGGTTTTAAACGTTGGTATTAATTCCAGTTTCACTAACTTTTTAATTGTATTGAAATTTACGTGTCCTAATCTATCATGCCATAAATTAGACAATCCAACAAGTAAACATAAGTAATATTCTTATTCTTCGTCTCTTGGTGAAAAACATTCATTGCAGACATTTTGAAGAACCATTTATCAAGGTATCCTTTACAAACAAACTAACCATTCTTGGTCATAACAAACTTCTCAGACTCAAACAATAGTCTAAAACTGGCCTTGCGTAACAAAGGACCGAAAACTAAGTTCTTGCGGATATCCGGGACATGCAACATATCCACAAGCGTTAGCTCTTTTCCGGAAGTCATCTTCAGTACAACCTTTCTAAGCCCCACAATGTTGGAAGTCGAAAAGTTCCCCATGAATAGCTTCCTTCCATTTATCAGAGTGTAGGAGGAAAACATCTCCTTGTCAGCACAAATATGATGAGTAGCTTCGTTATCTATCCACTATTCATTTGGATTATCTACCATATTGCATTCAAATACAATAGCGGTGAGATCAAGCTCCGCCATGTCTATCGAAAAAAACTTGTCCTCGGTCACATTGGCTTGTTGTTGGTTGCCCTTTTTATTGCCTTTTTCGAATGTCGGCAATCCTTGGCCATGTGATTCAACTTGCCACAATTGTAGCAATTTCCTTTAAACTTCTTGGCCTTCCCCTTATCTTTTTCAGAATGCATCCGTTTCTTGCTAGTGCTCGATTCTGCAAGATTGACCTTGGCCTACATTCCATATTTGCTGGTTTTTACTTTGGATTTTTGGTTGTCTTCCTTAATCCAAAGTTGAACTATCAAGTCCTCAAGCCCCATTTCTTGTGCTTGAGGTAGTTCTTAAAATCTTTCCACAATGACGATAATTTCTCGATAATAGCAGCCACTTGGAAAGGCTCATTCAGAATCATACCTTCAGACACTAAGTCATTAAGTATGATTTGAATTTCTTGTACTTGGCTGGCCATTGTTTTGGTGTCAACCATCTTGAAATCCAGAAATTTGCCGACAACAAATTTCTTTTTGCCGGCATCTTCTGTTTTGTACTTCTTTTCCAAAGAATCCCACAACTATTTATATATTTTGAACGAGCTTTAGACGTTATAGAGGGTGTCTTCGGGCCCATTCAAGACATAGTTGCGACACAAAAAGTCGCTGTTGTGCCATGCATCCACAACAATCCGCCTTTGGTTGTCTGTCTCTTGTTAAGTAACAGTCGAAGGGTCCTCCTTCAAGAACCGAGACAGACCCAAAGTGGTCAAGTAGAACAACATCTTCTGTTGCCACCTCTTGAAATCAACACCAGAAACTTTGCCAATTTTTTGCCATGCGCGAGAGCAGCAGCCATCGAAGTGAAACTAATGTTAGTAATTTTTCAAGAAAACAGAATTTCGTTTTGCCATTGTTGTTTGTGGTGTTTGATTTTCTCAGAAAATGGATAGAATAATGAGATAAAATTTGAAGTCGAGGCTAGTATTATATACTATCTCCGCAAGATGAAATTGCCCCGTAAAAGTGCTAACGGTCCATTAAATTATCTATACGATGCAACGACTTCCAAGTTTAAGTTAGCAGTACTTGCAATACTTAAACTTACAACGAACTAATAAGTATTCAGAACTTTCGAAAATATAGAAGGAATGAGGTGAAACAATATGCTAATAAATGCAGAATTTTCAGTGTGAAAAATGATCATCCTGGGATCTATTTATATAGAAATCAGGATGCCCTTTCAGAACAGACAAATGACTCTACCAAGTCATTGCCACCTGAGCTGAGCTGCCACGTCACTGAGCACCAGGGTTCGATTTTTCAAAACTTTTTAAGGCTCCTCAAAGCTCCTTGCGATGATGCGTACGTGCAAAGTGCGCCTCTAAAGCGCCCGATGCGACTATGTGCGCGGCCTCGGGCCTGACTCCAAGTTATTTGAGCTTGCCAAAGGCTAGTCAAAATTGACTTGGTCCAGTAGGGTATACCATAAGGACCTCCACATGATTACTCCTTGTTAATGGTAAAGTTCTATATAAACTAGTCAAACATGTATTATGTTTTCCATGTGGGATATTATTTTTCATATTCCTACCTTTTTATATTCCTTATATAAAAGACATTTAAGTGGCTAACTTTAGGGAGAATTTTTAAAGTACCCACATTGGATAGTGAAACTTCTTTTCTACCCACTTTTTAAAAAGCACTCATTTTCTATATGTAATTACCAAAATATAGTTCAAATCTAACAATTATAGGAGTCCATATCGTGATAACTTATTTCATAATGTGATAGCTTATTTTATATTGTGATATGACTTATTTCATAATGTGATAGCTTATTTCATAACATGAATAACTTATTTCATAACATGATAACTTATTTCATAACGTGAAAGCTTATTTCATAACGTGGGAACTTATTTCATAACGTGATAACGTAATCACGCATTTCATAACGTGATATGACTTATTTCATACCATGAGGAGCTTATTTCATAACTTGAGAATTTATAATGTGATGACTTATTTCGTAATGTGATAACTTATTTTATACCGTGAAATGGCTTATTTCATATCGTGAGAGCTTATTTCATAACGTGATAACTTATTTCATAACATGATAACTTATTTTCTATCGTGATATGGCTTATTTCATACCGTGAGAGCTTATTTCATACCGTGAAAGCTTATTTCATAACGTGAGAACTTATTTCATAATGTGATAACTTATTTTATATCGTGAGATGGCTTATTTCATACCGTGAGAGCTTATTTCATAACGTGATAACTTATTTCATAACGTGAAAGCTTATTTCATAACGTGGGAACTTATGTCATAATATGATAACGTGATAACTTATTTTATAACGTGAGGTTATTTCATAACGTGATAACTTATTGAAAAATCTGAAAAATTATCTGTTAATTTTGAAAATTGTTTCAATAAAATTTAAAAGTATTTGTAATTTATTAAAAAAGTTAAAAAATCCACAAAATTATTTTAAAATATAAATATTAAAATATAATAAAAACGAGAATTAGTTTAAAAAAACAAAAAAAGAATCGAAGTTATTTTAAAATAAAAAAATTACAAAAAAATAAATATGAAAATTTTGAAAAAAAACTATACATTTTTTTTAAACATTTACCATTTATTTAAAATATCTTAAAATTATAAAATAATAAAACTCAAAATTATTTTCAGAAAGTTGTTTTTTTTATATCTGATTTTTTTAATAAAACTAAAATCTGAAAATAAAGAAAATATATTTTATCTGAGAGAGAAATATGACCCCACCTACTTTTTGCTTTTGTATTCAAGTGTCAAGGGTATTTGGGTAAAAAAATCATAAAATGGGGTAGAAAAGATATTTTCTTATATGTTAGGTTAGAAAAGAAGTTGATCTATCCTATGTGGCTACTTTTCCTTATTTACTCCTAACTTTATGCATTAATTTCTCATTCACTCGAAATTGGTTTTGAGAAATTCAAAATGCTAAATTCATCTACACGATGTGTAGATTACGACTACATCATTTATTTTCTAAATTTAATAAATAATTTCACTTAAATAATTGGTTAAAATAAGGTTAAAACCCTATTTTTTATAAAAGGAATTTCCAACATAAATGACAATATCCATGACCACCGACAAACCTAAATTTTTTCGAACAATTTTTTTGAGTTTGCTTTGATGCCATTAAAAATAACTCCACTTCTCAGTTTCCGAACACTCCAAATTGTACACAGTCATAAGCCCAACTGGATAAAGTTTGCTTTATATTTGGATTAAGACCTTGGTGTTGTACAAAGTATTATTCGATCTGATTCTGCGTGATCGACACAACACCAAACCAGTGATACTGTGATCGCATTTCCTCTATATTAGAGCATCTCCAACCATTGCCTCTAATTTTGTGTAACTTTAACACTATTCTAGAGGAAAATTTAGAGGAATTAAGTTCCAACTCCAATGTACACCTCTATTTTTCACTCTACATTGGAATATTCCATATTTATTATTTCTTTTCTATAATGAATTAATATATTTAATTTATCAATTTATAATTTAGATACATAGTTTTAGTTTAATATTAAAATTAATTAATATAATTAAATATAAATATAACTTGCATTAATTTTCAAATTAATTATTTTAAAATAACATATATAAAAATCCTTACTCATTGATCGGTTAATTTAAACACAAAAATAAAATTTCATAATAGATACTTAACAAAAGTATAAATTACATGATACAAAAGCATAAATTACATGATAACAACAATTAATTTTCTAAATTAGAAAATTCCTCCCACAAATGATCAATCCACGCATTTCGAAGTGTCATGTGTGCCTCTTTGTCTTTAATTTTTCTATATTATGCAAGAAATGCTTGAAATTGAATATTTTCATCCATCACCATTTCTACATCTGGAGTTGGCACTTCTCTCGAAGCTTGGATTGGTACATCAAGATCTCGTCCATCCTCTATTATCATATTGTGCATAATAATGCACGTAGCCATTATATCTTCCAAATAACTCTTGCTCCAATAACGTGCTGGATTTGCAACAATTGCAAACCGACTTTGGAGAACTCCAAACGCACGCCCTACATCTTTCCTACATGATTCTTATTTCATAGCAAAATATTTCTTTTTCGGAATACGTGAGTCATGAATAGTTTGCACAAGCGTGGACCATTTGAGGTATATACCATCGGCTAAATAATACCCCGTGGTGTACTATCTTGAATGACATAATATGCAGGAGGAACAATACCTTTCGCAAGATTAGAAAAAGATGAGATCTTTCGAATACATTAATATCGTTATTAGATCCTGGCATACCAAAGTATGCATGCCATATCCAAAGATCATAATCAACGACGATTTCAAGAATAATAGTCGGATCTCCACTGCGACCTGCATATTGTCCTGCCCAAGCTGTTGGACAATTTTTCCACCTCCAATGCGACAATCTAGACAACCTAATATTCCTGGGAACCCACATTGTTTACCAATATAAAGTAGTCTAGCAACGTCACTTGCTGTAGGTGATCTTAAATATTGCTCCAAAAATAACTCCACAATAGCACGACAAAATCTCTTTACACATTCAATTGCAGTAGACTCTCCAATATTGATGTACTCATCAATCGCATCCGCTGACATAACATATGCTAATATCTGAAATGCTGCTGTTATTTTTTGAAGTGTAGACAACCCAAGTCTTTTGACCGCATCCCTTCGTTGAATAAAGTAACCATCATGATTTTTAACAGCATCAACAATACGATGAAATAAATCTCGAGACATTCGAAAACGACTACGGGACATTTCTTCATTATATGTTGGATTCTTAGAAAAATAATCGTTGAAAAGGCATTGAGCTGCTGCTTCTCGATCATGATGAATTGTCTTATGACCATGAACTAGGCCACCATTGGTAGTCGGGGTATTTTGGTTTCCAAAATATTCTGCAATGATAAGATTATTGTTATAAACTTGTTGAGCTATCAATTGTTGCTCCGTATCATAACTACTGATTAAATGTACAAGCTCATCATCGGATGAACTTGAAGAAGAAAATACATAAGAAGAGCCAGCATAATTGGAATTCATTTGAATAAATTTGTGTATATGAATAATGAGAAAGTGTGTGATTCTTTTATAATTGTTCAATACTTTTACTTTTAGAATAACTGTAACTACATGTCACATGTGTGTGCAGGCTTTTAAAAGTGTATGTGCAGGCTTTTGACCATTTGTAGCACAACCCAGATGTTTCTGCAGAGCTTTTGAAAAATTGAGAATAATAGAAGTAATTTTACTCAAAGCTGCAACCTTATCTATCCATTTGATATTCTTTAATTCTACACCATCTGATTATTATCTTATTTGGATTTCATGTCTTTGAATCTATACCGTTTATTTAGTGTCTACATCATCTATAAATAGGATACATTATACACATACTCCTACACACACTATCAATTTTAAATCGATCTATATATCACATTCTTAAATTATCTTATTACCTCAAATGGCCTCATCCCGAAATTCCAATTATACTTTTGATGAAGATAGACATCTTTGTCATGTATATGTTGACATATCACAAGATTCGGAAATAGGTGCATACAAAAAAAAAGAACATTTTTGGAATCGTGTTATGGAGGCCTATAACTCCACAAAACCAAATCAAATGATGCCTGACCGAACCCAAAGATCAGTTGAAAGCTGCATGCAACAAATACGCCCTGCTATTTCAAAATTAAAAGGGTGTATTGAACAAGTTCAATATCAGAATCCAAGTGGATTTTCTGAAAAAGATATTGTAAGCCATCATTTAATATATTGTTTTTAAATTTTCTTTTACCTTTTATATAAATTTAACATGTTTTATTCATTATGCAGTTCGATCATGCAAAACAACCAATAATGATAGACTCAAAATATAAAAAAGGATTCAAGTTTGAACATGTGTGGTCCATTATGAAAGATTTTTCAAGTTTGATAGTACTTCATGAAATTCCCGATCACAAAGGATTTCATCCCAATCAGATACGATGCCCGAGTCCCCAATCTCATTCGATCCTGGGTTATCTTCGTTTTCTCTGAATTTAAGTGATGAAAATATCAGTGGCTCTTCATCATCACATCGTCCAGATGGGATGAAAAAAGCCAAATTAAAGAGAAAAAAAGGCGAAGATATGTCTGCCGTTCTAAACACGATTAGAGAAGAAAACCAAAAACTACGAGATTTATTGGAGAGTTCAGTCTCAAAAAAAGATTGTGTTGTTGAGGTGCAAAAACAAAAAATTAAAGCACAAAGGCAAAATGCTGAACCAAAAAAAAGATTGGCAGAAACAACCCAGTGGGAAGCGGAAATAAAATTTTAATGATGGATTTGGACACCATTTCAGATACCAATCGACGTGAGTACTTTCGGAAAGAACAGATAAGAATTATACTGAAAAGAGAAGAACAACTACATCAACCAAGGACTAGTAATAATTTTGAAATATTTGGGGGTTATTTTCAAGATCTTGGAGGATCGGGAGGTGGACTTGGGCCTTACTTAAAAAAGTTATGTATTGTAGGTTCGAGTTATCTTATTATGTGTTTTGTGTTTTGTCTCTTTATGTTTTATTATTTTTATATGTATTTTAGGTTATTGTAATTTTATTGTATTTGATGTTTTTTTAGGTTATCTTATATATTTATATACATATATATGTGTATGAAGTTGAAATTAAATTAACAATTTTTAAACAAAAATGACAAAGAAAAAAAGAAAATGTAAAACACACAAAAATCAAAAAAAAAAAGGAAAAATGTTTAGAGGAGTGAATAGTACAATGCCACATCTAGCAGCCAACTATTCAATCCCTTGACAAAATCGTGGCGTCAAGCGGTGGGTTGGAGAACCCAATTTGACGGAAGTTAGCTGCTGCGGGTACAATGGCGGTACTTTGGAGATGCTCTTAGGCCCGCGATATTGCAAGAGATGGAAAAATGATCTACCTCTTCCATTAAATATTTATATAAAATACATAGCAAATTGGAATCCCAAAAGGATGTTGCTTCTTTGAAAGTTTACTTTGATTGAAATCCTATTTTGCAGAAATTTCTACACAAAGGATTCCAGCTTGTTAGAAATCTCCTTATTCCGAATAAGATCTTAGTATGTTACTTGTAGCAAAACAAACTTGCCTGATTGCGTTGTAAGCGGAACGTGTAAAAAATTGTGCCGTTCTGCTCTTCTTTCCAATACCATCTTTATACTCCTGATTTGATCAATGTGGCTGAATTTATCCATAGAGATTCCTCTTCACACCAATTTCACATTTCGATCAATGTGGCTGAATTTATCCATAGAGATTCGATATAATCATGGAACTCTACCACTCAAGGGCTCATTTCCAATCCACACATCATGATTCATGTTATTCATGCCAAAACAATGTTCACTCCATTACCCACTATTTTCTCTAACAAACTCTCACTCACAAGGTTTAAGTACCTCTTTCCACCATCCTGATACCCTCATGTTTTGAGAACCACTTAGTACCTTCCAACCCCATAGCCTATATTTAATTCTATAAACTAGCAAGCTTTAAGAATGGCGTAGGGATTAATCAAAGATAAAGATGAAAGACAAAGATGATTAGAGTTCAGATAAATAACAAGAGTTGATAAACATGCGATTTATTTAGGAATCCCGGCGGTCGTGGGGCGTTCGAAAAATGAAATTTTTGCGAAAGTGGTGGACATGGTTAGGAAAAAAATAAAGGATTGGAAAGGGCGTTACTTATCTGCCAGGGCAAGATGATCCTTATCCAATCTATGGCCCAGGCTATTCCATCCTACTTGATGAGTTGCTTCATGTTTCCCTCTTCCATATGCGAGCAACTTGATTCCATTATAAGCAATTTTTGTTGGGGGCAAAGGAAGGAGGAAAGACGAATTCACTGGAAGGCGTGGAATTTGTTATGTCGTTCCAAGAAAGAAGGGGGATTGGGTTTCCAAGACTTAAAGAGTTTCAACGAAGCGATGTTAGCTGAGCAAGGATGGCGTTTGATTCAAAATGAGAGCTCCCTTCTTTCCAAAGTCCTTAAACAGAGATACTACCCCCGGAAAAAATTTCTCGATGCTACAATAGACCATAATCCATATTATACGTGGAGAAGCATTGTAGATAGCAGAAAAATTCTTCGGGGGGGGGGGATTTGATGGAACATAGGAGACGGAGAGCAAGTGAATATATGGGATGAACCCATGGTTGCCGGATAGCCCGTTATTTTGCCTAGAAAAATAGACCCCTGGAAGAATCGGCACAAATGAGAGTTTGTGATCTTATTCAGACTGAGTGTAGAGCATGGGATGTCAATGTTATTAGTCTGATTTTTCCCTTGGCTGAGGCTCGTGCCATTCTATCCATTCCTCTGTGCATGAACAACAAAGAAGATAGGATGGTGTGGCATTTTTCTAAGGACGGGAAATATACAGTGAAGTCGGGATATAAGGTGGTGAAGACTTTCAAGGAAAACGAGTTGCACTCTCCGGCGTCTTCCGGAAATATTGCGGGCTTATGGAAGTGGGTTTGGGCGTTATCAATCCCAAACAAAGTGAATGTTTTTCTATGGAAGTGCGTGTACAGGATATTACCCACGAAGGGGGCTCTAATCCGAAGAGGGTTAACGATGGACGACGTATGCACAAGGTGCGGTTTGGTAGAAGAATCGAACGAACACGCAATTCAGGATTGCAATTGGTTGGAGCTCTACTGGGCCGTATCCCCCTTAGAATGAGAGTACCAATGATTCACCAAAGAGTAACAATTGGGGATTGGGTTATTCAGATGATGACGCATGGAGATAGGAAGGGTCATGAGATGTTTGCCATGCTAATGTGGGGTGCATGGTGCGCTAGAAATGACTTTACTTTTGGAAAGCAACTACACGACCAATAGCACTACATACAGATGGCCATGAATCGTCTTCATGAACATGTGCAAGCAATCTTAAGTCGCATGAAGCCACTGAGGGATAAGAAACAGGAGCGTTGGAACCCATATCAACACGGACGCGTCCATTAAGGAAGGGAAAGGTTTATGGATAGAGGGTGTGATGTGGGATCATCGGGGCCAAATAGTGGGGTCGCTAGCACGATTGATACCTACCAAATATGACGTGGAAGTTGCGGAGGCCATCGCTTGCATGGATGGCATGATGCTAGCATGGGGCTGGGGATTTAAGTAGATCGTCATCGAATCATACAACATCAACTTAACTCATCGGCTACTTCACCGGACGGAAGACCTCACCTACATGGGGAATATAGTTTCTGACATTTTCTGTCTTTTTCCTAGTTTCGATTTTATTAAACCTAGTTTTGTTAAAAGGTCGGGTAATACACTAGCCTACCACCTAGCTCGTTTTTTTTTTGGTTTTGAGGACTATAATCCAAGGATCGGGGATATCCCCGATCACTTGGTTGATGTGGTAGTTTCGGACATGGTACCCTAGTTATTAATATATGCTTTGTTTTACCCTAAAAAAACAATATGTAGAAATATTTTGAATTTAGACACTTAAATAGGTATAAATATTTTTGATAGAAACTAAAAATGTAAGTGACGACATATTAAAATGGCTCCATTGGAATTCAATGCAAAATATCTGTAATATCGATAAATTGCTTTACAAAAATGTGAACTGTTTCCTTTGGATGGGTGAATGAGATAGACATAGCTTCTTATTTTCTATTTTGACAGAACCATAACTTAAACGTAAGATAATGATATTCCAATAACAGACACAAATATATTTAGCTGTAAAGGAAATAAAATTCAATTTACTAATTCTTGTATATATTTGTTAGCAAATATCGGTCGGTATCTAAATCACATATTTGCACATAAAGTGTAGATCAATTATACCTGTTTGCAGCGGAACTGTCGATCCACATAGCCAAGATTGAGCCTGTCTACAAGCCTCCTTTTGATCCATGACTAGGCTATCTACAAGCCTTCTCTTGATTGAACCACGAACAAGATCACGAACCGCCTTTCTCGTTGGTATAAATAATTACTAGAATTATTTACTTGGATTTGCACACCTTAAACCCTTGGAGAACTTTGGTGATGCTCCAAGAAGAAAACCGTAGGGAGAAATTTTAGGAGAGAGATTATTCTTTCTGTGGGAGGGGACGATTTTTCCAATAGTAATTATATTGCAAGGAGAGATATCAATATATATCTCAATCCCATATCTCAGTTAGAGTCCTAATAGGAGAGGTTTCTAGACAAACCTCATCTAAATAAGACTCCCTATTATCTCAAATATG
This sequence comes from Rehmannia glutinosa, assembly GCA_016081115.2. Taxonomy (NCBI): domain Eukaryota; kingdom Viridiplantae; phylum Streptophyta; class Magnoliopsida; order Lamiales; family Orobanchaceae; genus Rehmannia; species Rehmannia glutinosa. Next base: position 48,126,358 of record CM071931.1, on the reverse strand, counting down.
GATACAACCTAATTGCACCCAATATGTCCTACTCATACATATTTGATTCGACTCATTCGGATCACATCCTCATAATTCTCATCTCACATATCTTCTTTCATATAGGGAATAAGGCGTGCGACCAAGCGATAAAGTATAGGTGAGGAGAGTTATATTAAGTCATTACCAAACTAACATAACCCTACAACTCAATAACTCACTATGTACCCCAAACCAAGTGGTCGCACCCAGTCAAACATCTCTAGGTCCCTCAATGAAATAAATAGAGCATGCTCGACTCACTCAAATATGTTTCTAGATTCATGACTAGTCAAACACATTTCGATATAGTCGTCTGGGCTATGAATCATAGAATATAAGTGCGTTACCAACTTAATTTTTCCTCGGCCCCACATGCCAATTAGCTTGGTCTTGACAGCTTTCCTAGACATGCTCTAATGCATCGAATCACAAATAACCATTGGATACATGCTAAAATAGCGTTATCAAGCTTACACCTCATGACATGGTCCAAAGTCCCAAAGGGTACAAGAAAATAATATGGGCTCACACAAAGGACGGGAAGCAGGACCCATTCAAATACCTTTCCATAAAGCGGTCGCCTCAAAGCACATGTAGTATGAATACATGCTATGATGGAGCTCCCACTCAATTTAGGCATGTGACGCTCTAGACATCATATAAATCTTAGTCCAGTTGCTATTCAAGCGCCCGACCTGCGCACTACTCATAGTCACCCTCAAAGCGTCATATAATAGTTCACACATTCGGCTACAAACAGGCTTTTATGAAGTTTTGACATACTTCATAATCGATCAACTCAGATCTCATCTTAACCTCTAGTTAAGACGACTGTTAATTATACTTATTAACCTTCCTCACTGCTCTAGCACGAAGGCGATCATTCGCAAACCTTCTTATACGACACAATCTTTTAAGTCTCATCCTGCTCGCTTTGTTAGCGCCAGGGCGATTGCCCGTGTGAGAGGGTCAATCAAAGTTGGTGACAACTCACAAGTTCAGTACCAAACACATAAGAGAATCCAACATATCTCATTAATCACAATATGTTCTCAAAGGCCACATAATCCATTCTACTTAATCCCTAATGACTCACATATCTTGGGAGCATATCTCCAAACAAAGGCTCATAAAAGGGATGAGCGCCCACATCGCTCGTAGAATTATGCCTGAGAACAGTAGTAACTATGCGCAAAAACTCTCAAGTGAAGTAAAACCTCGAGTAAATATGTTTGGTCTACCATCCTTGTTTGGTGCCCAAACCATACACCAAAGTGGTTTTACTATCACAAAGACAACAAAATACATCATGGATGTGCGCACAATGCGCATCATTTCAAGACGTCAAATTTGCCTCTAGCAAATCATAGACCAATCTTTTAAAATATATAAGTATCCACATGTCGACATCACAATAGCGCATGGATCACTTCAATATCCACTCACCAATCACACTGCTAAGTACATGACTTACTGAGTACGCACATATCGCACACCAAACATTCGACAATGTTTACTTAAATTAGCTAGCATTTTTTTTCATCTTCCGAAGATATCGTTTCTTGACTACGAATATGATTTATGACCATGGAGTGTAAAGACAACCAACAGTGAGTGGCGATAACTCCATGTGCTTTCCAGTCATCATATTTTTGCCATATACAGTGAGATACAACTCTTGACACATGTTCAGTGAATTAATTAGCCATCATAGGCCTATCAAAATGATAGCTCGATGAAATCAATGATGATTCAAGTCACGTTGGAGCTTCTTGATCAGCAATCAATGCGCTCTTACTCCACTCTTGAATTCATCGGGTGATCCACACAGAGCTCCTTATTCAACTTTTACTGAACTATATCAACATCAATCATCCAACACAACCCTAGACGAACATGGCAATAATAGATAACATATCAGGCGAATTGAAGAAATCTCACCACTTAGGGAGAACATCTCATAAAATTTACGATCTTCTAACAAGCGTAAATATTTCGTCCTTAGTCGAGATACACACATGTTAATCAACCCATGAATTGTCGATCCACTTAGCCAGGATTGAGCCCGTCTACAAGCCTCCTTTTGATCCATGAATAAGCCATCTTCAAGCCTTGTCTTTGGTTGAACCTCGAACAACGAACGAAACCCGTAGATTGGTTGAATCACGAACAAGATCACGAACTACCTTTCTCATTGGTGTAAATAAATACATAGCGAGTTATTGAGTTGTAGGGTGATGTTAGTTTGGTGATGACTTAATATAACGCTCCTCACTTTTACTTTCTTGCTTGTCCACATGCCTTATTCCCTATATGAAAGAAGAGACGTGAGATGAGAACTATGAGGATGTGACCTATTAGGACTCTAACTGAGATATGTGATTGAGATATATATATATATATATTGATATCTCTCCCTACAATATTAGTACTATTGGAAAAATCGTCCCCTCCCATTAATATAACTCTCCTCACCTATACTTTTTCGCTTGGTCGCACGCCATATTCCCTGTATGAAAGAAGAGACGTGAGATGAGAATTATGAGGATGTGATTCGAATGACTCGAATCTAATATGTATGAGTGGGAGATATTGTGTGCAATTAGGTTGCATCCATATTTGAGATAATAGAGAGTCCTATTTAGATGGGTTTGTCTAGAAACCTCTCCTATTAGGACTCTAACTGAGATATGGGATTGAGAAATATATATTGATATCTCTCCCTACAATATCAGTACAATTGGAAAAATCGTCCCCTCCCATAGAAAGACTTTAGGAGAGAGATTATTCTTTCTATGGGAGGGGACGATTTTTCCAATAGTACTGATATTGTAGAGAGAGATATTAATATATATCTCAATCCTATATCTCAGTTAGAGTCCTAATATGAGAGGTTTCTAGACAAACCTCATCTAAATAGGACTTCCTATTATCTCAAATTATAGATGCAACCTAATTGCACCCAATATCTACCACTCATACATATTTGATTCGACTCATTCGAATCACATCCTTATAATTCTCATCTCACATCTCTTCTTTCATACAGGGAATAAGGTGTGCGACCAAGCGAGAAAGTATAGGCGAGGAGAGTTATATTAATATTTAATTCTCATCCTTATAATTCTCATCTCACATCTCTCCTTATGAGTTGTCTGTTCCTCGGATGACTTATCAGCTTCATCGGAGAGTGATGGTGCCATTGGGGTGGTCCATCAACCTAAACGAATCTCATTGGAGCAACTTTATCACGGATTTGGCTCCAAAAGACCTGAGCATCCTCATCACCTGTGTCATTGTTTGATGGATCAATAGGAGTGGACTCAACTTCGTCGTCTGATTCCAGGAATTTGGTATCAATGTTTTCCTGTGAATCATGAAGGGTGCTGATCTCTGCTTCTTCATCAACTACATCCATATGAGGAGTTGGCTCATTTGCAGTTCCTTTACCCAAGGAAGTCTCAACCTCCTTTGGGCTTTTTACACCCTCATCAGTCTTAATCGCTGATGGGCCTTGATCATCCCTGTATGCAGTCTCACCCGCAGCAGGGTCTTGGGCATTTATCCCTTCAGCAGACTGAGCTGTCTTGGGGTCTTCAGTGGCATCCATCGGAGTCTCAACTCCTAGGATTGCACTTTCAAGGCCAGGAGTCTCAACTCCCATGGCCTCCCTTCCATCCTGTGCCTTAGCTGCATCAGCAGTGTTATCGACCTTCAGTGCAGTTGAAGTCTCAGTTGAGACAGTCTGAACCGTCTGAGCGTCGTTAACTTCACTTTGCTGAACATTTTGATACTTTGATTCACCTCCAAACTCCATTGGTTTTTCTCCCACATCATCCTCCGACTTAGCTGTGGTAGAGCTTCCCTCTCAGCTGGCGCACCAACTGAGTCATGAGTGATGGGGTTACTCACCACCTGAGACTCGGCTGTGATTCCTTTTAAGTGATCAGCCGTGTGGGCAGGTGTCTCAACACCTTCTGCAGAAGTTGGCTTGGTGTTAGGAAATTTATTGTTTAGATTTTGATGAATGCCATGTAAAACTTAGAATAGGAAGTTGGCACCCCATTCTTATTGTAAAATGCATTGTAATAAATAGGGCTGATCAAGATGAGTTAAGTCGCCTACGCCCAAACATGCAAGAAGACAATCGGAGAACTAGAAGGAAGACTCCGCTACGAGACAATTGAGTATGGCAAAGAAGAGTAGACGGGAACTCTATCAAGAAGCGGTGAGATGCGGTGAGTAGAGTATCATCAAGTCAACTCAAGAAGAGCAAGTCTCAAGTTGAAGTGACAAGAGTCATCCAATGATTGGAAGTCGACTCTAAGTCACATGGGGAAAGCAAAGAAATGCAATCAAGTCGAGATAATCGAAAAAGATCCGTTGCACGTAAATCAAGAGAATTACTTAAACAAGTAATATCTCCATACTACCTTTCTCGAAGTGCTCACCCCTAGAAGCGTGCAAAAGGAATTAACCAATGGGAAGCACTACACCGTGTCGAACTCGAAAAAGCCGGAGAACAATTCATACGAGGAAATGGCAATTCCAAGGATCGCAACAAGACAAGCCAACGATCGCAAAGTGACTTTAAAAAATAAGCCTATCTCTTCAACGGGCAAATTTTTGAAAGATCAATATAAAAGGCTGAAGAGTTTATTTGAGGAAAAGAGATTAAGGAACCAAGTAGACCAGAACCAAAAACGTTCAAGCAATTATTAGAAAATCTGAAATATTCTCAATCCTCAAGCCTACACTACGAAGAACATCAATCCAACACTCACCTGTGAAGGAAAGATAACTTCAAACAGGTTGAAGAGGAAAATATCGAAAAATTAAGGGGTCTACACTCCACAAAGGATTGTAGGAAGGTTCGTGGTCGAACCAAGTCTTGAGCTTTTGGAGGGCTTCGTGATCAAATCCAAAGAGCTTGAGCAAGTGAGTCAGTAGTAGCAGGCGGCAGCCTGCCCCCGTGAAGAAGCTTCGAGTCGCACGAGAAGCTTGGTGAGTGATCAAGGCGTCTCTGATCGAGTCCCAAAGGATCAAGTCATTTTGTGTGATCAAGACTTGTATCCGGATCGTTACCACTTTGTATATCGATCAATACCTAGTGGATTCCTCCAGGAGTTGGAGAAGAGAGGAGTAGAAGAATTACCCCATCTTCGAACCTCTATAAAAATATTATTGTGTCATTTACATTTCAACATTTTAATTCGCATCTTAATTGTTTAAATCACGATAAATTTGCTATCCACTTGATAATTTCTAAGTACTAAACCAAGCACTAAATCCTTGCTTAATCAAACTTAAGGGTGTTAAGTCTTCCAAAAACAAACCACGAGTTGAGTTAATTTAGACTTAACAAATGTGAGTTATTCCATCAACACTCTGTTGAGTCCGTTGAGAGACTAACTCTACATGATTATCTAAATCATTGGCCCACCAAGGACACATCCGTAGTATCAACTCGAATATTTAAAAGGACTAAATCGAAAATTTGGTAAGGTTTATTCAACCCCCTTCTAAACCTTACACTTACACCCCTTTGGGACCTACAAGTGGTATCGTGAGCGGTTGGTTCATTGAGAGCAAATCAAAGAAAACAAATTATCGGTGGTCGACAGTAAATTTGAGAACTTCAAAATGATCTCGGAGAAAATCGGACCAACCTGGATGCTCGATTCACGTAAATCACCAATGAGCTATCTGCATTGGGAAAGGAATATACACGTATGAAATGTGTATGAAGATCCTAAAAAGTCTTCCACTGAATGGGAAATGAAGGTCATGGCACCGAGACACTCCATGGACCTATCAAAGACATCCAATCATGAATTATTCTCGGATCTCAAAGCCTACGAGTTTGAGTGAGAAGAAAAGACCAGAAGAGACAATTTGTACCCAAAACAATTTTGCTCTAATTGTTAAAGATGGGAAGAGAGCCGAGGTCAAAGAAGTCATTGATCCGTAAGAAATAGCCCCGATGGTTAAAAGGTTCAACAAGTTCTTCAATAAGAACTACAAGAGAGGAAATGGTGAATCTTCCGGAAGACACTCGGCTCCCTCCAAGTCAAAGGAAGATAGGCCAACCAAGAGAACAGATTATCAAAAGGTGAATATCAAAGGGCGACAATCCAAGAATGGAAAGAGTCGATCAAAAAGTTGAATATCTATCTTTGGAATCAGACAACCAGGTCACTATGCCATTGATTGCCCATATCCTCGTAGTCAACAAATACATGAATGAAGAAGAAAGAAAGGTCTTTGAGAAAGAAGACAGAAAAGAAAAAGGCAATGTTGGCTACAGAGATGCTGAAAGCTTGACCAAGTCAAGAGAGACAATTGATTGAAAGCAGTGAAGCCGACTACTCAAGTGACTCGAAGAAGAAGCCCCGATCTCGTGTAATGGCCAAGGAACAGGATCAACCCGACCAAGAAGATGAGGTACACTCTAACTCATCAAACTCGGACTCTAGTGATAGTGATCGTGACACACACACTTCATCACCCACCGATCTTTATGATTCATTAGGCAAAATGATGAAAGATTTTGAACACATTAAATCCTCACACACACTATTGAATGAGGAAAACAGCCTACTAAAGAGCAAAACTCAAAGCCGACTAAGGAGCCGAGTACTCTAAGTCAAATAGTCGATGAGAATGATAGTTTAAAAGGTGAAAATGCTAAGTTAATAGCAGTAAATTGCCGCCATAGAGAAGAGGGAGAATGACCTCAAAAATGTTATTGCCTCATTCACTAAGGCATCTAAATCATTGGATGATCTTATTATGAGTCAAAGAGAATGTGGAGACAAGACAAAGCTTAGGATTTAATTCCTCCGTGCTATGTCAAACTCCAAAAGTGATTTTGGAAAAAGGATCTTCAAGCAATGAAGAGTCAAAAATCCAAAACTCTAAATGTTACACACACATTCACTTCAAAGCACAATTACAAGCAAACCGGCCTTGGTTATAAAGGAAAAGGAAAACAACAGTTGAGTGCGCTGAAAGGACAAATGAGAAGAGATTCAATGAGTTCCTCAAAGAAACTCCAAAAGAAAATACTCAGAAAGAAGAAACAGAGCTACCAAAACCCCTAGAAAATCTATAAAAGAAATACATATGATGGGAATGGTAGAAAATATCCAAGCCAAGCCGATTGGAATAATGAAAACTATCAAAGATAGACTTATGGAATATAAGCCCAAATGGCAAAGGCTTAGAACTCAAAGAAAGGCCATTCCAAAAGTATAAGAGCTTTCATCAAAGACACATATGCACATAGGCACTACACTCGGAGACACCACAATTACCCAAAGAAGGTGATTGCTAAAACATATACACAGCATACGAGACAAAAGAGACAATTTGTATGAACCTAAAATCCCCAAGCAATTTGCCAAGATTAATTATGATTATGGCATCGATAGATGGCAACCCCAGAGTCAAATCATTTGGCTATAAGTTGGTTGGATCATCTTACAACTCTAACCCCTCAGACCTGCACAAATATGGGTACCTAAAACTTAATTTCCTTGATTGCGGGCTCAAGGAACAAATGAAAGTGCCAAGGAACTGGTACATGGATAGTGGTCATTCCGGACATATGACAGGAAACAAGAAAAATCTGTCAAAATTCAAGGAAGTTAAAGGAGCAAAAGTCATATTTGGTGGAAATGAAGCTCCAGGTGAAATAAGAGGCATTGGATCTATCAAAAGGAACGGATTAGAAATCTCAGATGTTGCATATGTTGAAGGACTCAACTTCAACTTGTTAAGCATCAGCCAACTCTGTGACAAGGGTTATAATGTTGGATTTAACATGGGTATATGCCAAATCAAGGATACTGAAACGAATGAAGTTGTGTTGCAAGGATGCAGACAAAAGAACATGTATGTAGTAGATTGGTCAACCGCTACACACAACACTTGTCTATTAGCAAAGAGCACAGCTGAATCAAGTTGGCTGTGGCACAAAAAGCTGAGTCACCTAAACTTCAAAACAATTAACAAGCTTGCACGAAGTAATCTTGTGGAAGGACTTCCAGACTCAGTATACAAGAAGGAGAGTATATGTGATGCATGTCAGAAAGGAAAACAAATCAAATCTTCATTCAAAGAAAAGACATGTCCATCTTCAACAAGAGTATTGCATCTGCTACATATGGATCTATTTGGCCCAGTGGAACCGGCCAAAGATAAGCGGAAAGAAATACACCTTGGTGGTAGTAGATGACTACTCAAGATATACATGGACAATATTCATGTGCAAGAAGAAAGAAACTCTCGTAAAAACTACCACAATCGATGAAGAGGATTCAAAATGAGAAGAGCCAAACCATTATCAAAATAAGATCGATGCAGGAACCGAGTTTGTCAATGGAATAATAACTCGATATTGTATTGAAAATGGTATTGGTCATGAACTATCGCCAGCTAAAGGACTCCACGTGAGAATGGAGTTGCGTAAAGAAAGAAGGAACAGAACTCTCAAAGAAGCAGCAAGGACCATGTTAGTCAAGCAGATTACCAAAAAGATTTTGGGTCAAGCAATCAACACAAACTTGCTACACTCAAAACAGATGTATGATAAAAGACGGTGACAAAGACTCCCTATGAGATTTGGTCGGAAGAAAACCAAATGTTGCATATTTGAGAATATTTGGATGTAAATGCTTCATCCACAACAATGGCAAGGACAATCTAAAGGCTTTCGATGCTAAAGTCGATGAAGGTATCTTCTTGGGATACTCAAACCGAAAGCAAAGCCGACAGAGTACTCAACAAAAGGACTATGGTTGCGTAAGAATCCATTCATGTGGTATTCGATGAGCCAAATGTAAATGGAGAAGACATTGAAGAGTCGGTGACAAGTCAATCATCCAACCATACGTAAGAGTCCCTTGTCAAGTCAAGCCGGAATTATAAACTCGAAGAAGATGAGATAGTGAATCTCAAAACAATTTTGGAAAATTTGCAGCTAAGTGATTACGAGAGAGCCGAACACAAAGAACACAACCGCAAGACGATCAATCCAGCCTAACTTACTCCAACTCCGATGTAAGATGGCCGAGAGACCATCCACCAAAACTTGTCATTGGAGATATAAGAGAAGGTGTCAAAACAAGATCCAACCCAACAAGAAGCCATGTTCACATGCTTTATCTCGCAAATAGAGCCCAAAGATGTGTTACAAGCATTGGATGACACACATTGGATTCAAGCTATGCAAGAAGAGTCAATCGGTTTGAAAGAAATAAAGTATGGGAATTAGTTCAAAGACCCACACATCAAAATGTTATTGGTACTAAATGGGTGTTCAAAAACAAAATGAACGAGGAAGGTTACGTGGTAAGAAACAAAGCAAGACTAGTAGCCAAAGGATATTGCCAAGAAGAAGGAATAGATTTTGATGAAACATTTGCTCTCGTAGCAAGATTGGAAGCTATAAGGATGTTTCTTGCCTATGCGACTCACAAGAATTTCATTGTATATCAAATGGATGTAAAAAGTGCATTCCTAAATGGTTTATTGGAAGAAGAAGTGTATGTTGAACAACCTCCAGGATTTGAGCGAGAAGACTCTTGGAGATAAGGTATACAAACTCAAGAAAGCCTTGTATGGATTGAAACAGCACCCAAAGCATGGTATGATACCTTGTCACAATTCCTAATCGAAAATGGATTCACAAAAGGAAAAGTAGATAGAACACTTTTTAATTCAAGACAAAAAGAGTATACGCTTGTTCAAATATATGTGGATGACATCATTTTTGGATCCACAAACAAAGAGTCTGTGTGAAAAATTTTCAAACCTCATGCAAAGTAAATTTGAAATGAGCATGATGGGAGAGCCGACATTCTTCCTTGGACTCTAAGTGAAACAATGAAGGATGGAACGTTTATAAGTCAAACAAAATACACCGGAGACTTAATGAAGAAATTTGGTATGGAGGAGAAGTCTTCTCGTGAAAATACCAATGAATACATCAGTCAAAAATGGACATGGATGCGGATGGCAAGCCTCAGTAGATCAAACAAGATACTGAGCACTTATTGGATCATTGCTCTATCTTACAACAAGCAGCCGACATCACCTTTTTTTGTAGGTGTATGTGCAAGATTTCAATCGCTCCAAAAGAGAGTCATATGACAAAGGACTAAGAGAATCTTCGAGATACTTGAAAGGAAGCCAAGAAGTTGGCTTATGGTATCCAAAGGAAGGTGGATTCAAGCTAATTGGCTATTGGACTCGACTATCTTTGGATGCGAGTTGACAGGAAGAGCACCTCGGGCACATGTCAAATGCTAGGAAACAGCTGATTTCTGGTTTAGCAAGAAACAAAATTCAATTGCCATCTCTGGTGTGACGAGAATACATAGCTGGGCGTTGTTGTGCCCAAGTCCTATGGATGAGACAACGGTGAGAGACTATGAAGTTGAAGAAAAAGAGATTCCAATCATGTGTGATAACACAAGTGCAATTGCAATCACTCAAAATCTCGTGTTGCACTCAAGAACAAAGCATATCGATGTCACATATCACTTCATAAGAGATCATGTTGAAAAGAAGGACATCATCGTGGAATATATCTCAACCGATAAACAATTGGCCGACATCTTCACAAAACCGTTATGTGAGTCAAGATTTGAAGAACTCAAGCATGAGTTGGGGTTAATTGAGCTGAGTTAACATTGAGAAGACTCAAAGAAAAGAAATGGAACACAAAAAGGAAAAGAGTGAACTCACAAATCGCCTAAGTACATGTTGTATTGGAAAGACAAATTTATACTAAGTCATTTGTTAATGAGTCACTAATAGAATCGTGAGAAGAGGAGTTAAATCGGCCTAAAGGATAAGCCGAGTCACTTATGAGCAAAGTGACAAAAACGCAATCGCTTTTACTAAGCGAGAATGTTTTTAAGAATGACGTCAAGATAATGATGATGTGTACGACATAAAGCCGCACACCAAGCTTATGATTGGATATAAATGCCGCCGCATTAAATACGAGACATTAAATGCTAAATAGGCGTGCAAAATCTAAGCCGTTGATTTCGATCACATTTCAAAAACCACCGCACGCCCTTTCATAAACCATACTTAAACCATTTTCGCCGCTTTCTCTCACACACTATCAAAACTGTTCATCTCTCTCTCTCTCTCTCGAAGCAAAAATTCTCTCAAAAACCCTATCTATCTTCAAATCAATCCCAAGTTTTCTTCGATAAAATCCTGAAAAATGGCACCAACTTATGATTTTATCAAGTTAGGAAAGCAAATCCACACCGGGTCTCACCGTGGATTTCGAGGGCATGGTCAAACAGGGTCCAATGACGCCCTCATAAAGAAAATAGTGAAAAACTCCAAACGACCGGCCGAAATCGTTTCTCGACGATGGAATTTTCGATGACCTATGTGGAGGAGGTCGCACAATTCTATGTGAACGCCGAGATTCACGATGAAGGAATAAAGTCATCTGTTCACGGGAAAGGAGTTCACCATCTCGCCAAGGATTTGGTGAACACCGCTCATTACCAACGGAAGGAGCATAAGAAATTAACGGCGATGTAAACTTGATCACGCTTGGAAGGAAATAGCCAAGCCCGACTATGCTGATAAAATAGTTTACACAACAAATAAGAGGCTGCTGAAGGAGGACTATCACAAGCTGTTGGACATAGTTGCCAAATGTATTGACATCAAATTTGGCAGCTTTGACCAACTATCAAAAGCAAAGTTGATCGTAATGGCTGCGATCATTGAAGAAAGGAAAATAAACAGCCGAGTTTGTCTATAGCAGACTATGCCAAAATGTAGGGAACAAATCCTTCAAGGAAGATGGCACATTTGGAGGATCCCTAGGATATGGCCTGGTGATTGGCCGGATGATGGAGGTGAAAGGAGTCCCTCTTAGACATGGAAAGGCGTTCCATGTTAACAAGAGGATGTTCAGATCAAACCTCTCGGCGCACGAAGAGAGCCTACGCAAGAGAGCCGACACGAGTGAGGGGGAATCGGTGACCAAGATACTGTTGTTTCCTCCCACCAAAAAAAGTCGCCCGCAATCGCTAAGAAGATCGCGCTCCGCAGCAAAGAAAGAAAGTCAAACTCGCTCCGCCGCAGCCGAGTCACCGCCCCGCAGCCGTGTCTCCCGCCCCAGCAGCGAGCGGTCGAGAAGGACTCTCAAATACCTTCTCCAATCGTCAAAAGGAGGAGAATCGATAAGCCAAGACGGCCAACTCCTCGTAAGAAAACACTAAAGCAGGCCCCCGCCGCCAAGACTAAGAAAACGTCTCTCGAACCAGTAAATCCCTCCGTACAAACTAGGAGACGAAGAAGAATCATCAAGCACTCCGAGCTTGAGAAACCGGCTGAGTCGACCACTCATTTGGAGCAGATATCGGAGATCGGGAGAAGTAGAGTCTCCGGATGTAATTGATGAAAAAAAGTCATCTGTGACAAGGCGATCGCAGAGGCCAATCAAGAAATAGCCGTAGTCCGCGCACCAATGAGACACAAGACGAAGCCGATAGTGATGTGATGATCCTATCCCCACCTTACCCGGACATCCAAAATTGTCTGCGTGAGTGAGTGGAGGAAATGGAAATTAAGTAAATCAAGGGAACAGTTCCAACGGCCCGAGTTTATAGAAGAAGAAGAGGAGGCTGTTAAACTTCCTGGACTAACCACTTTGTGATCCCATCACTGGATGAAGACAACCGGATATCCCTGCAGATCCTCAAGGACAAGGAGAAGGAAAGACAAGCAGAGGAAGCCGAGGCACGTGAAAAGGCCAGCATATGCCCTATCTCCGGCACCATAGAACACACACATCCTCTCCTTGATGTCTTATCTGACAGTGATGAGGATCCGAACTCGCTTTGTAGCACAAAAAGAGTTGCAAATACAGCAAGCATTGCACGAATCCGAGAATCCTTCACGAGCAAAATTGATGGAGGGACCAGAGAGTCCTCGTAAACACAATCGAAATTGATCCAATGGGAGTGGTTCAAAGCAAATCGCCACGTTGTTGTTGCCGCCACCACTTCCCCACTCACTCGGAAGAAGGCAATAAGGAGATGGCGATGAAACCGGGATAGTGGGGACCCAATCGAGCCAACCCCTATTGAAGGTATCTTACCACCTACCCCAACGGCTGAACACTCAATAGAAACAACCGGGAGTTTGGAGACGAGTGACCCCATTCCAAGTCACTCGGTGGTGCGCCACCGAGTGGGAAACTCCCTCCACCGCAGCAAGGTCGGAGATCTTTGCAGATGACTCCACAACGAATCAAGGAGGCGAAGTGGAGAAAGTACAACCACCAAATGAACAAAGAAGTTGCCATCAACGAAGCTCAGGCGATTGAGACTGTCTCGGTGAGGTGTCAACCGCTCTCGAAGGCTAATGACGCGCGATGCGATCGAGAGGCACGAGGAAGGAACATCCACGGGAGTTAACAACTGGCGATGAAAGTGCAATCCATGGGGTTGAGACTCCAATGGATGCCACCACGAAAGACCCTAAGACAACGACACACGCCGAAAGGGAGGTCCAAGTGCCTCACCGCAGGTTGAGATTTTGTAGGAGGAAATGAAGGCCACGGGAGGTTGAGACTTCCGGGGTAAAGAAGTCAAGTAGAGAACATCCCTCCCCGCTATCATTGATCCATCCGAGAAGGAGATAAGCGCGCTTCATGATTCCCAAGATAATCTCGATGTAACTTTTCCGGGATCGGAAAGCGACGAAGAAAGCCGAGTCATCCCCATGACAGATCCAAAAGACTCATTGCGGATGTTCCCAAAGACGAGCAAGTCGATATCAAGACTACTCGTCAAACTTTCAATTTTGATGATGAGCGGACGGGAAGAAAGCCGAGTCATCCCCCGTGATGATCCAAAAGACTCAGTGCGGATGTTCCCAAAGACGAGCAAGTCTTATCTCAAGACTACTCGTCAAACTTTCAATTTTGATGATGAGCCACCAATGGAAATATCATCATCGTCCGATGACGCCGATAAAGCCGAGACCAGTTCACTAATTGGAGAAACCATTTGAGACCAAAGGCTGTTGAGACAGTGAGGCTCGGCAAGCCGGGTCCACTTCACAATGCAGACCCAACCAAACAGAGTCCATGCGCAAGCAGTTCCCCAAGCCGCAGAGTTCGACTCAAAAGGAACTTCCGCGCACCGCTCATCATTAAACAAATTCCAGTTGGCGGTGATGAATCCTTTATAGAATCTTTTCTTTTTTCCCTCGGAGGTACCCAACCTCCATGAAGAGTCGAGAACGAACGCGCAAGACGCTACCATAGACCACTCCCGTCATTTTAAAAGTACCACCTCGTTCGGTGACTATGACTTTGACTGCGTGGCCATCGATGCAACGGAAGAATCATTTGAAGTTCGCGAAGTGTTCAATGCATTATTTCTTTGAGATTGAACGAATGGAGAGGCACCAGCCTCTATGGACGTGCGGATCGACAACAGAGATGCAAATCTTCATCTGCGACTTGAGAGGCATCACAGTGAGGATCGGGAATGGTGGCAACAGAAGAAGAAAAACGAAGTTGAGAGAACACATTGAGCACATGCATGAAGCTCACTTTGCCGAGATAAGGTGCTGCGTGAGCAAAATAAGAGTGATCTTCAAAGATCTGGAAGCAAATATGGAGAAAATTCAGCCTTCTCATGGCTGAAATGAAGCTAATCTCGCAGAGTCCAACGCTACTCGATCCGAATTTCAGATCGCATACTCCGCAGAGACTCGAGACAAAACTCAACTATCAGCAGCTCGACTTCCCCTTGCAAGTCATTTCCAGGCATTCCTCTCTCCTTTGATGATGCCAAAAAGGGGAAGAGGAATACCTAAAGCGAAGGAGGATCGAAGTTGAGAAGGAGGGAGCAAGCGCGAAGGGAAAGTCGGTGAGGAAGTGTTGAAACAAAAGAAAGGAAAGCTTGTTGAGTGGGAAGGATCGACGGATGTGACCTTGATGATTGCACAAACCCCAACAAGGTCTTGTCACACGGTGACATTATCAGCAAACTCCTCGTGACTCGCCACTCCAACACTCTCTTTGTATCTATGGCCGAAAAGAGAAAAATAATTGAAGCGGGGATGAAGGAAGTGGAAGGAAGAATGGATGCCCGAGTTATGAACATCTTGAAAGAACATGGAGGCATTCCGGTGAAGAGCGAGAGACACTTATGCCATCTCGGATGTCGGGACAGAGCCACGATCGTTGATGAATTTAAAACGCCGCATCCGAAGGATACTTTGCAAATATGTCTATGGCTCAAGCTTGGGACTTGTATCTTGGGAAAAGGGTCTCACGTTATGTGAAGAAGCGACAGTGAGCGACGGACTACCAGTCGATCCTCTCTTGGTCACTCCGCCGGTCACTCATTTGGAAAGAAGAAGACCCCAAAGACAATACACGCCCGCAGGTAGAGGAAAAAATAGTGGTGGAGGAAGAGGCTTCATACCAGGCCTCGCCCAAAAATATTGAGTACATAGATCCAGGCAAGAAAGGAGGGATCTCCGGGCCGGCCTTGACCAAATAGCAAATTTGAAAGTGGCTAAAAGTAATCCGAGTATGCGAAAAGAATAGAAGAAGAAAACAAGAGACAAACTCAGCTATGGGAGGAAAGACAAGAGAGATTAAGAGATGAGATGAAGCTGCCAGGAAGGCATATGAAAAGAAAAGAAAAGAAGAAAATTGACGATGAGAAAAAGAGAAGAAGAGTAAAAGATGCTGAACAAGATGAAAGAAGGAGACAACGAAGAAGATGAAGTGTAGCTGTCCACCCCTTCATGTGTTTTATCATGTAAATACATACTATGTAAGTCTTCTGTAATAAAGCTATAAATTCTTCATTTTTTTGTGTAGACAAATGTTTGCTCGATACACTTTGTAAATTGATTGTGGAAAAGAACAAGAATGTCATGATCAATAAAAGGATTGATTCTACGCATACATTCTATGCAAATACACTATCTCGTATGTATCTTTGCTATTTG
The DNA here is from genome assembly GCA_016081115.2 of Rehmannia glutinosa. Taxonomy (NCBI): domain Eukaryota; kingdom Viridiplantae; phylum Streptophyta; class Magnoliopsida; order Lamiales; family Orobanchaceae; genus Rehmannia; species Rehmannia glutinosa. The sequence continues at coordinate 48,110,311 of CM071931.1, read as the reverse complement.
CATTTTTGAATGATTTAAGTTTTGGCATCATCAAAAAGGGGGAAATTGTTAGGAAATTTATTGTTTAGATTTTGATGAATGCCATGTAAAACTTAGAATAGGAAGTTGGCACCCCATTCTTGTTGTAAAATGCATTGTAATAAATAGGGCTGATCAAGCTGAGTTAAGTCGCCTACGCCCAAACATGCAAGAAGACAATGGAGAACTAGAAGGAAGACTCACGTGAGACAGTGAGTATGGCAAAGAAGAGTAGACGGGAACTCTATCAAGAAGCGAGTGAGATGCGGTGAGTAGAGTATCGGTCAAGTCAACTCAAGAAGAGCAAGTCTCAAGTTGAAGTAATGGAAGAGTCATCCATGATTGGAAGTCGACTCTAAGTCACGGGGAAAGCAAAGAAATGCGGTCAAGTCGAGATAATCGAAAAAGATCCGTTGCACGAGAAATCAAGAGAATTACTTAAACAAGTAATATCTCCATACTACCTTTCTCGAAGTGCTCGGTCTAGAAGCGTGCAAAAGGAATTAACCAATGGGAAGCACTACACCGTGTCGAACTCGAAAAAGTCGGAGAACAATTCATACGAAGAAAATGGCAATTCCAAGGATCGCAACAAGACAAGCCAACGACGCAAGTGACTTTCAAAAATAAGCCTATCTCTTCAACGGGCAAATTTTTGAAAGATCAATATAAAAGATCGAGGAGTTTATTTGAGGAGAAGAGATTAAGGAACCAAGTAGACCGTAACCAAAACGTTCAAGCAATTATTAGAAAATCAAATATTCTCAATCCTCAAGCCTACACTACGAAGAACATCAATCCAACACTCACCGTGAAGGAAAGATAACTTCAAATAGTTGAAGAGGAAAATCTTGAAAAATTAAGGGTCTACACTCCACGAAGGATTGTAGGAAGGTTCGTGGTCGAACCAAGTCTTGAGCTTTTGGAGGGCTTCGTGATCAAATCCAAAGAGCTTGAGCAAGTGAGTCTGTAGTAGCAAAGGCGTTGCCTGTGAAGAAGCCGAGTCGTACGAGAAGCCGATGAGTGATCAAGGCGTCTCATCGAGTCCCAAAGGATCAAGTCGGCTGTGTGATCAAGACTTGTATCCGGGATCTGTTACCACTTTGTATCTTGATCAATACCTAGTGGATTCCTCCAAGAGTTGGAGAAGAGAGGAGTAGAAGAATTACCCCATCTTCGAACCTCTATAAAAATTTTATTGTGTCATTTACATTTCAGCATTTTAATTCCTGCATCTTAATTGTTTAAATCTGCTGATAAATTTGCTATCCACTTGATAATTTCTAAGTACTAAACCAAGCACTAAATCCTTGCTTAATCAAACTTAAGGGTGTTAAGTCTTCCGCTAAAAACAAACCACAGTTGAGTTAATTTAGACTTAACAGCTAAGTTATTCCATCAACACTCGGTTGAGTCCGTTGAGAGACTAACTCTACTGATTATCTAAATCAGCTGTCCACCAAGGACACAGCTGTGTAGTATCAACTCTGAATATTTAAAAGGACTAAATCGAAAATTTGGTAAGGTTTATTCAACCCCCCTTCTAAACCTTACACTTACACCCCTTGGGACCTACACTTGGCTCAGGTGCCCGCTTCATCACCCTCCCTAACTTCATCGCCAATTTTCCTGGTATCATCTTCAAAGTGCACTGGGGATGTGGTAGCAGCAATGTTGACAACTATGGTTCATACCACATCCATAGGGTCAGAGCTAGGATAGATTTGAGAAGACTCTCCTGGACCCTCTTGCATCTACTGCCCGTGCAAATCTTTTTACTCTCTAACAGTTTGTTTGAACTCCACTTTCTTAGCTACCACATCAGGATCTATCTCCTCAGTATCACTGTCGTTGCTGTCAGTCGAGTCCATGGCAAATTTTGGCACATCAGAGAAAGGACATGAGTGGGGCTTCTTTGACTCCTCAATAGCCTTAGCCTTCTCTAAGGCTCTCTCTTTCTCTTCATCCCTCCTCTCAGAGAAAATGGTCATGCAAAAGTTAGGATCAAGGGCGGAGCTGATGGCTATATTACCCAAGAATTCCATAAGTTCCTTTTCTTCTTCAATGAACTCCGACCTCTGGAATTGATATCTGGAGTAACTCACCTTCCAGCTTCTCCACACCCTCAACCTCTCCTGAATGTCGGGATAGACAGGAGATAGCATCATCACATCATCCTCATCATCTCCTTCCTCCTGAATGGTAGCGAGTGGAGCATGTTCCTCCTCATGTTCATTAGCATCCATCTGAGGGACTGGACAACTCTTTGTCCATTGTGCTCAGCTATCTCAGCTCCTTGTTCCTCCACAGCTATCTCTCGAATAGCTGGGTCTTCGGTAGTCTGCTGATCGATATCAGCAGTCTTCTCCCTCTCCATGGTGACTTAATCACCACCATCATTATCCTTCGATGGCTCTTCTTGGATTTAAGTAGTCTCTTCCGTAGGATGAGGGTCGGACTCAGCTTTTTCCAATTTAGACTTGCGAACAAGTCTTCTTCTTTTGGTCTTCACAAGAGGAATTTCTTCCTCTTCAGCTTCTTCGGTGGCTTCTAGCTCCACCATGTTTAGTTTCTTAGCAATAGTTAGCTTGCGAGGCACAGCTGTGCGCTTTTTCTTCACAACCGTAGAAGGTGTAGATGTAACCTTCTTGGTTTTGGCTGCATGGGCAGGTGCATCTTCTTGCTCGGCTGCAGGGGTAGGAGCTTTAGTGGACTTGGCTGCTAGGGCAGGCGCTTTCTTGGGATCAGCTGCAGGGGAATGAGCTTTCTTGGCTGCATCAGCTCTCTTCTTTTGAATCGATTTAGGAGAGAGAGTTGGGGTGGTCATAGCTGTATCTTTAGGATCAACTGATTCACCCTCGCTGGTGTTAGCTCTTTTAGCATGCGCATGCCTCTGAGCGCCAGAAAGATTTGCGTTGAACATTTTCTTGTTGAAATGAAATGACTTTCCATGTCTCAGGGCAATCCCCTTCACCTCCATGAGATGGCCAACCAACAGACCATATCCCAATGAGCCTCCAAACATACCATCTTACTTAATAGTCTTGTTGATCACGTTCTGGCATATGTGGCTGAAGACCAAAAACTCAGCCTAAATAATAATCTTCTCTTCCATTATCACAACCATCACCACCAACTTAGTTGGACGGTGATTAAAGTCAGCCGAACTTCATATCGACACATTTGGACACGATGTCCATCAACTTATGATAATCAATCTTGATCAAAGCCTTCTTAGTTGTATAAACAACCTTCGCAGCTGACTCAGGCTTGGCAATTTCCTTCCAAGCAGCAGCTAAGTTCACGTCTTTCTCAGTAATTTCTTTTAACCCTTCAGAGGGCAATTTGCAGTGCCCAACAAAAAAAAAACAATAGTGATTTTAATGTCCTTGTTGTGAACAGAGGAGCGAATGTCCCCATCATGAACTTCCGCGTTCACATTGAACATGGCGACTTCCTCAGAGTAGGTATGAGAGAACTCCAACATGAGAAAGTCCTTCAGACCGGACTTCTCAAGCTTCTCAGCGATCTTCTTCACCAGGGCCTTATCAGCTCCCTGTTTTACCATACCTTTGAAGTCTACTATTGATCCCGAGTGGATCTTTTCGGACATCTTAACGAAATCATATGAGGCATCCATTTCCTTGAAAAACAAATGGTAGATTGAACGGAAAATCTTGCTTGATGAACTAGGGTTTTAGAACTTTCGCAGAGAGAAAACTTGCTTTGCTTGCTGAAGATGAGAGTGTTTGTGATGAGAGAGAAAATGGGTTTTGGTTTATATGGGACTTGAAAGGACGATTTTTGGAATTTGAAAAACTTGATCAAAATCAACGGTCAAGATTAAATTTGAAACCACATTAATTTCCCCGCATTAAATGCAACAACATTTATATTCAATCATAGGCTAAACGTGGTCAGCTTTTGTACTGACACCATAATTACGCTGATGTAATGTCCAAAACATTCCCGCTCGCAGAAAACGACTTCATTTTGTCACTTAGCTCATAAATAACACATATATCATCCAAAAGTGACTCAACTCTGCTTCTTTCTTCTCATTGATGAGTACTCAGCTGTCAACTAACTCGATACAACTGATTTCCTGTCTTGACTGTTTCACTTGGCTAAAATGTGAAACTTGCTAATTTTCATTTCTCTCTTTTTGGTCTCTGCTGATTGAGTCTTCTAAGTTTCCTAATTCAGCTCAATTAATCCAAGCTCATTCTTAAGCTCTTCAAATCTTGATTCACATAGAGGTTTAGTGAATATATCAGCTAACTGTTTATAAGTTGAGATGTATTCCAAAGTGATGTCTTTCTTTTTAACATGATCTCTAGCTTATAAAATGGTATCTGACATCAATGTGCTTTGTTCTTGAGTGCAACTTTGGATTTTGAGTAATTGCAATAGCACTTGTGTTATCACACATAATTGGAATTTCTCTTTCTTCTATATCATAGTCTCTCAGTTGTTGTCTCATCCATAGAACTTGGGGCTTGTTTGCCCAACTATGTACTCTGCTTCAGCTGTGGATGTAGCAAGTGAATTTTGTTTCTTACTGAACCAAGAAACCAATCTATTTCCACGCATTTGACAAGTACCTAAAGTACTCTTCCTATTCACTCTACATCCAGCATAATCTGAGTCTGAGTAGCCTACTAGCTTGAATCCTACTCCCTTTGGATACCATAAGCCAACTTCTTGGCATCCTTTCAAATATCTTAGGATTCTCTTTAGCATTGCAAAGTCATGTGACTCTTTTGGTGCGCAGATTGAAATCTAGCACATACACCTCTGATAAAGGCGATGTCCGGTCTACTTGTTGTTAAATAGAGCAATGATCCAATGAGGGCTCTGTATCTGGTTTGATCAACAACTTTGCCATCTGCATCCATATCCATCTTGACTGATGTGTTCATGAGAATCTTCACTAATGACTTCTCCTCCATACCAAATTTCTTCATTAAATATCTGGTATATTTGGTTTGACTTATGAAGGTTCCATCCTTCAATTGCTTGACTTGAAGTCCTAAGAAGAAAGTCAGCTCTCCCATCATGCTCATTTCAAACTTCCCTTGCATGAGGTTTGAGAACTTGTCACACAGCTCTTTGTTTATGGATACAAAGATGATATCTTCCACATATATTTGAACAAGCAATATACTCTCTGCATCTTGAATTCTGAAGAGTGTTCTATCAACTTTTCCGTTGGTGAATCCATTGTCAATTAGAAACTATGACAGTGTGTCATACCATGCTCTTGGTGCTTGTTTCATTCCATACAATGCTTTCTTGAGCTTGTAGACCTTATCTCCAACAGTTTTCTGCTCAAAACCTGGAGGTTGTTCAACATAGACTTCTTCCTCTAAAAGTCCATTCAGAAATGCACTCTTCACATCCATTTGATATACAATGAAATTCTTGTGTGCAGCATAAGCAAGAAACATCCTTATTGCTTCCAATCTTGCAACAGGAGCAAAGGTTTCATCAAAATCTATACCTTCCTCTTGGCAATATCCTTTGGATACCAGTCTTGCTTTGTTTCTTACAACAGATCATTTCTCATTCATCTTGTTCCTGAATACCCACTTAGTACCAATGACATTTTGGTGGGTTGGCCTTTGAACTAATTCCCATACTTTGTTCCTTTCAAAGCGATTGACTCTTCTTTGCATGAATCAATCCAATGTGTGTGATCCAATGCTTGAGACACATCTTTAGGCTCTGTTTGGGAAATAAAACAAGTGAACATAGCTTCATCGACCTTTGGATCGGTTCTAACACCATCTCTAACATCTCCAATGACTAACTTTCGGGTGGATGGTCTCTCAGCCATCTCACATCTGGTTGGAGTAAGTCTGCTGGATTCAGTCGTCTTGCTGTTAAGTTGTCTTGAACAACTTATTCATCATCATTCAACTGTAGAGTTTCCAGCTGTCTTTGAGATTCGGCTATCTCATCATCTTCAGGGTTGAGTGCTCTCACGTCTGCATCAACATAAGGACTCTTCTGCATAGTTGGCTAATTTTGCTTCTCAGCTAACTCATCTATGTCTTCTCCATTAACATTTGGCTCATCAACACCACATGGATAGACTCTTCTGTTACCATAGTCCTCTTTTTTAGCACTCTATAAGCTTACTGAGCTGAGTATCCCAAAAAGATACCTTTATCAGCTTTAGCATCAAAAGCCTTTCAAGTTGTCTTTGCCATTGTTGTGGATGAAGCACTTACATCCAAATATCTTAAAATATCCAACATTTGGCTTTCTCCCTGTCCAAATCTCATAGGAAGTCTTGGTTAAATTCCTATTGATCATGCATCTATTCTGAGTATAGCATGCAATATTTATGGCTTCAGCCCAAAAATCTCTTAGGCAATCCACTTGACTAACATTGTCCTAGCAACTTCCTTGAGAGTTCTTTCCTTCTTTCGGCTACTCCATTTCTTTGTGGCGTTCTAGCGTTGAGAACTCATGAGGAATACCATTTTCAACACAATCGAGTTATAATCCCATTGACAAACTCAGTTCCTTTGTCAGATCTTATCTTTATAATGGTTTGACTCTTCTCATTTTGAACTATTTCCATCAGCTGAGTCAATTTCTGCAGTGTTTTCTTCTTTTTACACATGAAGATAGTCTATGTATATCTTAAATAATCATCCACTACCACTAAGGTGTATTTTCTCTCTGGCGCTAGGCGGCTCAACAGGACCAAATAAATCAATATGCAACAAATGTAATATCCTTGTTGAAGAAGGACTTGGTTTATCCTTGAAGGATGACTTTATTTGCTTTCTCATCTGGCATGCATCACTAATATTTTCTTTGTTGTATACTGAGTTAGGCAATACTTTCACAAGATGACTCATTGCAAGCTTATTGATTGTCTTGAAGTTTAGGTGACTCAGCTTCTTGTGCCACAACCATGATTCGACTGTACTTTTTGCTAACAGACATGTGCTTGGTGTAGCAGTTGACCAATCCAATACATACATGTTCTTCTGCCTTGTTCCTTGTAGCACAATCTCATTTATTCAGCATCCTTGATTTGGCAAACTCCCATATTGAATCCCACATTGTAGCCTTTGTCATAGAGTTGGTTGATGCTTAGCAGATTGAAGTTGAGACCTTCAACATATGCAACATCTGTAATCTCCAGTCCATGATCTCCCATGGAGATTCATTTTCTCTAAATATGACTTTTGCACCTTTGATTTCCTTGAAATTTGACAGATTTTTCTTGTTTCCTTTCATATGTCTGGAACAACCACTATCCATATAACAGGTTCCTTGACACTCAGTTGTTCCTTGAACCTGAAGTCAAGAAAATTAGTTTTTAGGTACCCATACTTTCCTGGGTCCTTGGGGGTTAGTGCTATAAAATGATCCAACCTACCTATAGCTACATGATCTGACTCTAAGAGGTTGCCATCTATCAGTTCCATAATCATAGTGCACATTAGCAAATTGCTTGAGGTTTTTAGGATCATACAGCTGTCTCTTTTGTCTGTATGCCCGTGTATGTGTTTGAATCCTATGCCTGTTTTATCTCCACACTCTTTTTGGCTCATTATAAGTTCAGCCAATTATTTTTATGCCTTTGTAAATGAAGTAATCATATTCTTGAGATCTTTCTCTCTCATTTCGATGTGCCTAACACTTTGCTTGGATCTTGGCATTTTCGACTTTCGACTTTGTATTCTCATCGGCTATGTGACTTAGAGTACTCGGATCTTTAGTGTTTGTGAGTTTTGACATTTAATTTGGTTGTTTTCCTCGTTTAAAAGTGTGTGAGGTCTTGACGTGCTCAAAGTCTTTCATTATTTTGCCTAATGAATCATAAACATATCACGGTGATGAAGTGTGTGTGTCAGTCACTATCACTGGAATATGAATGGGATGAGTTAGATTGTACCTCATCTTCTTGATCTTTTGAATCTTGTTTGTCCATGACGCAAATCATAGCCTCTTCCTCAGTATCACTGGAGTAGTATGCTTCACTACTACGAGTCAATTTGGTTCCTTACACATGCAGTTGTGATCTTATGACTTATATGGCTTTCTTCTTTTCATGTGTTCTTTCTCTGAAGACCTTTCTATCCTCTTCATTACTGTATTTGTTGACTGGTGGATAAGAACAGTCAATAGCAAAATGTCCTGGTTGTCTGTAATTCCAACACAGGTTTTCAGCTCTCTGCATATCAGCTCTCTCAGTTCTCTGATTATCAGCTCTCTGATAGTTAGCTCTTTGATGTTCAGCTCTCTTGGGTGGTCTGTCCTCCCTTGCTTTGGAAGGTGTTGAGTGTCTTCTGGAGGTTTCACCCTTGTTCCTTTTGGTTCTTATTGAAGAACTTGTTGAACCTTTTCACCATAAGGGCAATCTCCTCCTGCACAATCGTTTCTTTTGGCTCAGTTCTTCCCTTCACTGGCCAACAATGCAGCTGTCTTGGGCACATCTATTTCGTCTTGCTCTTTTCTTCTCAGCTCGAACTCATATGCCTTGAGGTCTGAGAAGAGCTTATGATTTAAGGTTTTGGAGAGGTCCATGGAATGTCTCAGGACCATGACCTTCAATTCCCAATCAACTGGTAGAGCTCGTAGGATCTTCATGCACATATCTTCTGAGTGTACTCCTTCCCAAGTGCTGAAAGCTCATTAGTTAATTTCTGCGAATATGGCATCCAGCTGATCCAGACTTTCACCTACATGCATTTTAAAATTTTCAAAATTTTGAACATTAATAATTAATTTATTCTGTTTAATCTGTTTTGATCCTTCACAAATCAGGGTTAGCTTATCCCAGATTTCTTTGGCTGATTTGCATGATTTGACTTTGTTGAACATAACCTTGTCCAAAGTCTTGTAGAGAATGTCCTTGGCAACATTATCCAGATTGTATCTCTTTCTATCCTCATTTGTCCATTCACAGCGTGGTTTCTCAACCATGGCAGGTCTAGGCTCTACTGCAGCATCCTCTCCTTCATCTAGAGGTGCTCTTCTTACAGCAGTGTTGACCTTAAAGATTTCCAGTGGCCAATCTTCTATCAATAGCCACATTTCATCGTATAAGGCTGATAGATGAGCCTGCATGCGAATTTTCCAGTCATCAAACTCTTCCACAGTAAATATAAGAATACAAGTTAGATTGGCTTCCATGATAATAACTTTGATTTTTGAAATGAAAGCTTTGAAAACACAAGTGTTATATCTTTTGAAAACGATTGCGATCTAGTTAATTAACAAGTGCGGAAGGCTCAATGAACCAACCGCTCTAATATCACTTGTAGGTCCCAAGGGGTGTGTTGTAAGGTTTAGAAGGGGGGGTTGAATAAACCTTACTAACTTTTCGAAACTAGTCCTTTTAAATTATTCTTAGAGTTTACTCAAATCATCTAAGTCCTTGGGGGATAGCTAGGTTGACTTACTTCAGCAAAGTTACCCACTCAATAGACTTGACTGAGCTATTGATAGTATAACTCAGCTGGTTTAGCTAACACTTAACTGTTTAGTTGATTTGGTTTTTAGCGGAAGACTTAACCCGTTGATGTTTCAAACTTGTTTTTAACACTTGTTCTTAGCAATGTTATTATCAACTGGGTTAGCAATATAACTTAAACATCAGATATAACTATAAGAAGGAAAATAAAATGTTGTAAGTAAATGACCCAAGCAAATTTCATAGTGGTTCGAGGATGGGGTAATTCCTCTACTCCACTCTTCTCCAACTCTGGAGGAATCCACTACGTAACAAATCACGGTTCTGAGTAGTTCTCCCGAGTCGCCTTGATCACACAACTGGCCGCTTCCTCAGGACTCAAACTTCTTCACAAGGCAATTTGCCTTGCTACTTTAGATCCCTTTGAACCTTTGGAATTGATCACACAGCCTTCCAACGAGCCCAAAACTTCTGGTTCGACCTTAAACCTTTCTACAGCTCCTTCAACCTTGGAGAGTAGACACATTTTGTTCTTAAAACTGTTACTTCTTCAACTGGATGAAGTATTCTTTCCTTCACAGAATGTGTTGGATCGAGTTCCTTCAAATCTAGGCTTGAGGAATATCTTTGTAAGCTTGAGAGAAGTTTGCAAGTTTTGCTTGCTTGTAAAATCTCTTAGAATTCGTATGCTTGGTCATTCGTACATACTTCTTTCTCTTGCTTCCTCAGTCTTTTATAGTGCTCATTTGAAAATTTGCTCGTTGAAGAGATATGCTATTTTCAAATGACACTTCTTGTTGGTTGGCTTGTCTTTTCATGACTTGCAGCTTGTGATGGTGACATTTCCTCGTATTAAATGATCCTGCAGCTTTTCATGACCTGACACAAGCTTCAGTGCTTCCCATTAGTTTATTCCTTTTGCACATTTCTGGGACAAACACTTTAAGATATGGCAACTTTGACTTATTACTATAATGAGTAATATCCTTGACTTCCGTGCAACAGATTAATATCAGTCGACTTGACTTAACAACTGCCTTTACCCATTTGACTTGAGTCTGCTCCAACCTTTTAGGAATGACTCATTTGTCGGTTCAAGCTAGTAGACTTGGCTCTTTACTTACTTGACTGTCACTTCTTCAATCTTTACACGTATGTTCCTCAACTGGATCTCCTTTAGTCGAGTTTTTGCCTTGCATCTTGACTGCACTCAGCTGACACACAGCTGGGTCTTTGCTTCAGTCTTCAGTTGACTTCTTGCATTCTTCAACATAGCTAACTTCACTCAGCTCATGCAGTTCTATCTATTACAAAATAGAAATAGAAGGAAAATGGGGTGTCAACTTCCTATTCTAAGTTTTACATGGTATCATCAAAATCTAATAATAAATTTCCTAATACTGGAGCCAAAAAATCGTGAGATTAAGTTATGGTAAACAATTGTTACCAAAAATTGTAACTTTGAAAAGACCGATTTCTCCTCTATAAATTATATAAAGAAAAAACAGTTACTAAAATACTCTTACTTATAATCAAAGTACATATTGTAATCTCTCTTTAGTTTAATTTAGTTTCTTTAGTTTTTTGCTCTGAAAACTGAGTCAACTTTGAATTACACAAAAAAAAGAGGTTAAACGATGATGCTCTCGCATCTATCTTTCTTTCATCATTTCTGTGCCTGATTTTGATCTTTCATCAATGGAGATTGATTTTAGTTTATGTTTGATAAATGGTTTTATCATGATTTTAATGATTTTGTTTTTATACCAAAACAATGTTTTTAAAGGTTGTCCAAATACTCCTAAATGATTTAAAATGGTTTTAAATATTTTCCAGAGTATTTCTTCAAGTCTATTTTCGACAAAATTGGACAACGCTTTTATATGATTTTGTGTCAAGCGTTTTTACATCAAAACAATGTCCCTGAATGTTGTCCTAATACTCCCGATTGGTCTAAAATATTTTTACTATTTTTCGAAGTATTTCTTGAAGTTTATTTTCGATATAAAATTAGACAACACTCATGTTTCAGGCTCGACCGGTCGCCCTATAGGGCAACCCGCACTGTGTTGAGTTTTGGAAGCAGAAAAAGGGACGGAGAAAACTTGGGGCGACGGTCGACCGGGAGGTCGATCGGTGGGGGCGGCCGTCGACCATAGGCGACCAGGTCGACCATAGGGCGGCGGTGCACAGGAAGCCCCCTCAAGGTGCGATCTTTCTGTTTCATGTTTTATCTAACCCAACCGGTCCAACATGAGGGCGGCCGTGTCGCACCCTCCGACCGGTCCCCCGTGTAAAAATTGCGAGTTTTCAATTTCAACTTATCTCTGCAAGAACCGGTCGAACCCTCGTTTGACAAAGAAACTATCCATTAAGTTTGCGGACAACTTTTCCTTAATTTGAGGGGTTGATTTCTAACAGCTCTTTTCTTCAATTGTCTTGGTATTTTTTTACAGAATTCATGTCCCCAAGAGGAGCCTATCATGTACAAGACATCTTCTATAAATAGAGGAAGATTTAAAGCACAACAATAAGAGAGAAAACTACAACACAACAAGATACACTCAAGAATACACTTGTTCTTACATGATCTTATTTCTTGTTGTAATTTGCCTAGCTATTCACTTTCACATTCTTGAGGTATAGGCTATTCTTGATTACACTTGCACTCAATTGTATAATTCATTATCGAGTTGTAATCTTGAATTTTTGGGTTATCATTCAACACAAGATATCCTTGTGAGTGTTCTTGTGGTAAGAACACACTTGGGTGATCTAGGTGTTAGGTGTAAGAAGATTGTGGTAATCTTCTTGTTGAGGTGTTGAAGAATTTGGTATTCTTCAAGGTTGAAGATTGTGGTAATCTTCACAAGGTGCCGTTGGAGATTGTGGTAATCTCAAAGGTGGTGTTGAAGAAGAGTGTGGTGCTCTTCAAGGTGTTGTTGTAAGTTGGTGTTGTATTAATTTTGGTAATTAATAAAATCTTTTTTTCTTTTTGAAATCCATCCCGGATATACAGGGGTGGTAGAGGATTAGGCCCTAGGTGGGTTGAACCTCTATAAATCGACGTGTGTTGTTTACATTCTGCACCTTTATAATTGTCTTTGAGCATTTGGTTCTAAAAAGAGGGTAAAATCGAAAAATATGGAGATAATCTATTCACCCCCCTTTACATTATCGTAGTCGCTTGGACTTACAAGTGGTATCAGAGCCAAACTCTTTGGCAAGCTCGTTTCACATCGCGAGTGAAGAGGAACGATCGTTGGCTACGAATGAAGCTCATCTTACCGGCACCTCCACCACCAAGCCACTACTATTTGATTCCAAAAATTTTATATTTTGGAAAGAAAGAATGGAATGTTATTTACAAGGTTGCGGGTTTGATATTTGGAACATCGTCATAAATGGAGAATCCATTCCGATGATAGACACACCATACACCTCCAAAGCCTTCAAAGAGCTCAATGATGAAGAGAAGAAAATCATCTCCTTAAATGGTAAAGCTCTCAATATTCTATATTATTCACTTACCAACTTGGAATTTAATCTTATTATAGGAATTCGATCGGCTCATAAATTATGGCAAAAATTAGAAGCCATTCATGAAGTATATGCAAATGATAGGAGCAACTCAAAAGCATCCACTTCTCAAAGGGATACAATGTCAAATCTAAGGAACAAGCCTCTTACAACTTCCAACTATGAAGAAGTTGAACATTGTCTTATGGGCATCGAAGAAGATAACGAGGTATGTCTTAAACCCTCTACTTCCTATGATATTGTTATGCATAATGATTATAGTGATTTGCAAAATGATTTTGATGATCTTCAAAATGAATTCCAAAGCTTGCTTGTTAAATACAAAAATTTGAAAAAGGAATTCAATGCTTTGAAAAATGAAAATGATAGTTTATCTACTTCCTATGAATCACTATCATGTGCTCACACCCCACTCTTGATAAGGTTAGAATCCTTGAAAAAGAAAATAGTACTCTTGTTGAGGATATTAATTGCATGAAAAAGGATTTATCAAAGTCCAACTTGAGTACCGATAAAATGACCTATATTGTTGATAGTTATGATAAATTGAAATAAGGACTTGATCATAAGCCTAGTATTGTTAATTATGTGAAAAGAAATCAAGTGCCTATGTATATTGGTCATTATGCTCCTAAAATTGTTATTTGTTTTTATTGCGGTAAAAAGGGTCATACGGTAAATACTTGTCGGGCTAAAAATAGCTCTAATTATTTTTGGAGACCTAAAAGTCTCAAGACTAATCCCAAAGGACCCAAGCACTTAAGGGTACCACAAAACAATGTTATATTAGGTACCCGGCGAAGTAATAATCGAAGAAAATTCATGCCGCCAAGGAAACATCAAATGAACATCTCATTTGATCAAAGAAGGAGAAAACAAAGTCAATTTCCAAGAAGAGGATATAATCAAAAATGGGAAGAACACAATCCTTGGAAATGGCAAAGACATCATCAACAAGATGATTTTTCAAGAGAAAGACACTTTCAAAAATGGGAAGGCCACAATGCTTGGAAATTGAGCAATTGGAGAAACCATCATCAACATGAAGATTTTCAAACGGGAAGATATCATCAACAATGGGAAAGGCACAACCCATGGAAATGGCAAAATTGGTAAACCGTATCTCCCTATTTAAATATGCATTTTAATTTTTATGCATGTTTGTATTTGTGTCTAAATTGCAAAATGAGTTTTCATAATTTTAAAATTAAGGTCTTCAATATATATTTATGGTTTTAAATTTTTTTTTTTGAAAAAGGAGACCTTGTATGACGCTTATTTTAAACTCTTGTGTATTTGCTTAGACTTAATTGTTTTATCATCTCTTATGGATTTTTATAGCATGAGCTTACTTGTGACATCTCTTATTGTTTTAGCCTACACTTGTATCATATTCGTTTTGTGCTATACTTGTTAAGATATGTGTAGGATATATATTTCCATATCCTCTTCAAGAAATGCTTGAACTATCGAGGTACGCTCATCATTATTATCATAGACTCGATACATGTTGTGCTATATGCCTATGTGCTTATTTTATACAAGTGCCATCAAGAGGATGTTTTGATTTTTTGAAAAGGCATTATTTGACATAGCTTGTTTTATCCAAGATTTGTAAAGGATTATATTTTGTTTTGATAAAACAATTGATCTACTAAGTTATGCATTTTATTGCACATATAAATGCCACTATTCTTGGATACTTATATCAAACCTCTTGTTCATATGATTCTTGTAAATGAGGTCTCAACTATGTGCTCTCTTATTGTCAAATTTCAAAAGAGACCTTATGTAGCTTTCTTAAGCTTATTTGAACTTGAATGATTTATTAGACTCTTGATGATGCATACTATATGGTGCTTAAAATAGTATATCTATTATTCGATATTACTATGCTCGTGTGCAAAATATCTTGTTAAGATTTTACAGAAATTTGTGATATTTCGCAACAAGTTTGATGAACAAGACAAGGTTAGTAACTCAATGATATTGTCAAGAAGAAGGTAATAATTTTGATGTAATATTTGCACTCATAGCACATTTAGAAGTTATTTGCACTTTACTTGCCCATTCTTGTTTTGAGAAAATTTCAAGCTTTACCAAATGGATGTTAAATCCAATTTTCTAAACGGTTTTATTCAAATAAAAGTCTATCGGAGTTTAACATTTTTAGGCCAAATGATTTTTATAAAAAGGCCTTGAATGATTGATACAAGTACCCCGTATATGGTTTGATAGACTTAGCTATTTTCGCAAAATAATTTTACAAAAGGTAAAGTTGATTCTACACTTCTTGTTTTGGAAAAGGGCAAGGTTGTTTACTTGTCCAAATTTATGTTGATAATATTTTTGGTGCTACTAATTAATATTTGTGCAAGATATTTTTCCAAGTCAATGCATAGGTGAACCTAAGATGATCATGATGAGGGAAGCTCAAATTTGATCATTGGAATTCAAGTTCAACAATGCCAAGAAGGTGATTATATTCCACACTCAAAAGAAGAAGTGAGACATTGAAGAAGAAAGAACCATTTCAACCTATATGGCCACAAATGTGAAAATTGACAAAGGTTGAGGTAGAACGAATCTCTTTAAAGTGCCGTTAAAAGAAATTTTCAAATACTTGTAAGACACTTCTTCTTATGACTTGTTCATCCAAAGTTTTAAAACATTATTATTTTTCGGGATAACAAGTCCGGTGTAAATTTTATTTTTCAAAATATGGTTTGTCATAATTGAACTAAACATATTGAGATTCGATATATTTGTTAAGGGATTGCAATTTTAACAAAAACTTGAGATGTGTTTAAATTCTGTCTCAAGGATAACTCGTGGACTTTTTAATCATCAACCGTTGAGTATTTTACCTCATTTCAAGCTTGATTATGACATAATGTATATTGAATGAGGTATACGTTTGCATTTTGCACGTTTTAAAACTTAGGGGCTAAAAATCGGATTTTTGGATCAAATTTCGGATTTTCAAAACAGAAATGAACCACTGGGCTGACTGGGGCAAGGCCGACCGGTCGCCCAAGCCGTGGACCGGTCGCCCTGCCCCTGACCGGTCGCCCTTGGTGAAATTTTGGCTTAAAATGGTTCTGTTTTCCAGACTGAGCAATTTTTGTTTTTTGGTTCATTTTTCGTCCCCTTTGCAATTTTCACACACAATTCACTTCAAATGAGTTTTGATGCATGAATTATATATTTTGGGGACTACCTAGCTCGGTTATCATCATTGATGCTCATCTTTACCGATTGAATGGTAAGAATTTCACTTTCTTTAGCTCAATTGGGTTGAATCCTTGCGTTTGTGGCTTATATGTATTTTTCTTGATGCAATTCATATATATTTGTGATGAGCTTATTGATTGTTGATGTATGATATTTGTTAAATTGCATTTGGTGATGAAAAACTTGGCTTGATTACATTTACAAGGGCTATATATATCGTCTTAATTTTTTGACGCCGCCAAGTGTTTGATAAAACGTTTTGCAAATCAAATAAGTTTTCATAAGCTTCTACAAGTCGTATGATCGACCTTTCCCTCCTATTTGGTTTATAAGCTTCAATGTTCAAATCATTCGATACATCGGTTTAGTTGCGCAACTTGATATGAATATATGATGTGTTTATCGTGCTAACATTCTTTTTGATGATTCCAAAGGGGGAGAAACAGGTTATGAGCTCTTTAGCTCAAAGAAGCTAAGATAAGCTTAACGAAAAGAAGCTATAAGCTATGGCTTCATAAAGGCATAAGTTGTGGATCATATTTTGTCCACTTGGTGTTTTATGGATGTGTATGATTCTTGGTCCATTGGTTGTAGTATGGACTTATATATGTTTCTAATGAGGTCTCTTTGACAGGGGGAGCTTTTAAGTTATTGATACTTAAGCTCAATATTGAAAAGCTAAGCCTTTAGCTTTTGATTAAATTGCTTCTATTACTCTTGTTGTGCATGTTGATAGGGGGAGCATTTGCTATATGTGTTTGAATATCTCTACTCCCTTCCTTGTGTTTATATTGCGCGGAATATTGTCGCTCTCAATGGATATTTATTTTTTTACCAGAAAACTTGTTTTGTTTTCAATATCGCCTCTCAAAATTGTTTTGCTTTCAAAATCGACCTTGTTGAATTGTTTTGGTTTGTAATCATCAAAAAGGGGGAGATTGTTTGATAAATGGTTTTATCATGATTTTGACGATTTTGTTTTTATACCAAAACAATGTTTTTAAAGGTTGTCCAAATACTCCTAAATGATTTAAAATGGTTTTAAATATTTTCCAGAGTATTTCTTCAAGTCTATTTTCGACAAAAATTGGACAACGCTTTTATATGATTTTGTGTCAAGTGTTTTTACATCAAAACAATGTCCCTGAATGTTGTCCTAATACTCCCGATTGGTCTAAAATGTTTTTACTATTTTTCGGAGTATTTCTTGAAGTTTATTTTCGATATAAAATTGGACAACACTCATGTTTCAGCTCGACCGGCCGCCGCCTATAGGGCAACCCGCACTGTGTTGAGTTTTGGAACAGAAAAAGGGACGGAGGAAAACTTGAGGAGGGCGACCGGTCGACCGGAGGTCGACCGGTGCCTGGGAAGCCCCCAAGGTGCAATCTTCTCTGTTTTATGTTTATATAACCCCAACCGGTCCAACATGAGGGCGACCGATCGCACCCCCCTCCGACCGGTCCCCATGTGTAAAAATTGCAGAGTTTTCAATTTCAACTTATCTCTGCGCGACCGGTCGAACCCCTCGTTTGACAGCAAACTATCCGTTGAGTTTGCAGACAACTTTTCCTTAATTTGAGGGGTTGATTTCTAACAACTCTTTTCTTCAATTGTCTTGGTATTTTTTACAGAATTCATGTCCCCAAGAGGAGCCTATCATGTACAAGATATCTTCTATAAATAGAGGAAGATTTGAAGCACAACAATAAGAGAGAAAACTATAACACAACAAGATACACTCAAGAATACACTTGTTCTTACATTATCTTATTTCTTGTTGTAATTTGCCTAGCTATTCACTTTCACATTCTTGAGGTCTAGGCTATTCTTGATTACACTTGCACTCAATTGTATAATTCATTATCGAGTTGTAATCTTGAATTTTTGGGTTATCATTCAACACAAGATATCCTTGTGAGTGTTCTTGTGGTAAGAACACACTTGGGTGATCTAGGTGTTAGGTGTAAGAAGATTGTGGTAATCTTCTTGTTGAGGTGTTGAAGAATTTGGTATTCTTCAAGGTTGAAGATTGTGGTAATCTTCACAAGGTGCCGTTGGAGATTGTGGTAATCTCAAAGGTGGTGTTGAAGAAGAGTGTGGTGCTCTTCAAGGTGTTGTTGTAAGTTGGTGTTGTATTAATTTTGGTAATTAATAAAATCTTTTTTTCTTTTTGAAATCCATCCGGATATCTTTGGGGTGGTAGAGGATTAGGCCCTAGGTGGGTTGAACCTCTATAAATCGACGTGTGTTGTTTACATTCCGCACCTTTATTATTGTCTTTGAGCATTCGGTTCTAAAAAGAGGGTAAAATCGAAAAAGATGGAGATAATCTATTCACCCCCCTCTAGATTATCGTAGCCGCTTGGACTTACAGTTTATTCCTAAAATTGAAAAACAAGGGATTCCCCTTGGTCATCATCCTTCTATTATGATTGAACCGAACATATTGCCCCCGACGAACATTTTTGCAGCACTTCCTCCGCAGATTACGCCTTTAGGTATTCCGTCTTCTTCTCTTGGATCATATTCAAGTAGGGATTTTCAGGAAACCAGATTTGAACCGCCGCTATAGATTCTTCAACGCCAATCTCCACCTAGGGTTTTGACTAGGATTTCTTCAAATCCTAAGATAAACCCTAGTTCTGCGATTCTCAATGATACGCATGGTTTCAATTCCGATCGTCCTGAGACTGGGATTTATTCTAATAAACATGTTCAATCCGATAAGGTTGAGTAATATTCAAAAAAACCACGTACAACAGACGATGGGTTCCCTTTTACAAGATGTTCCAATGGGTTCGAATCCTACCTTTCCCCAAAAACTATCACTTGGAGACGTTTCTCGACCAGTGAAAGAAGGTGATTTCTTCTCAGTGACAATGGACGAAGACATATACCAGCAACGTACAACAGAGCTCCGAGATTCTTTGATTGGTCGTCTATTATTACCTAAAGACACGAAACTGCTTCCATTGGTTGATCTCAAGAACAAGTTGGAAGGGGTTTGGAATGTTTTTTCTGGCTGGAAACTAATCCCTCTTGGCAAAGGATATTACAATATTCAATTTTCAATTTTGGACGATCGTAATGAGGTTTTTCCTTAAACTTCATGGAACTTACTTTTGGGATTAATACGACTTATGAAATGGATTACAGATTTTAACCCGTACAAGGTGAACACTTTGTTGGCTCAAGTATGGGTTAGGATTTACGAGTTAAGCATTGAATACTGGCACCCTTTCATATTAGGCCAATAGAAACCCCTTTAAGTCATGTAAGTACCAGTAACCCCATAATGACCACCATAAGTTGAATGGTACATCTCAGACAATATCAAACCCCTCAATTTAGTATCAGAACCCGTATACAATCTTCCCTTCCATTATACCGCATAATGCCACCCTTAATCACAAACTCAGGGTATGTGTTAGCATTACCCAACAAGGGGAAACAATAGTAATAGTTGTGCAGTCATGAATAGTTGTACAACACCTAGAGAGGGCATCTGCATCCCTATTCTCAGTCCCCTTCTTGTACTGAATCTCATAATGCAACCCTAACAGTTTAGTGATCCACTTCTGTTGTACATGAGTCATTACCTTTTGGTCCAAAAGTTACTTGAGAGCCTGCTGATCTGTTTTAATAATGAATTTATGCCCTTGCAAGTAGTGCTTCCATTTCTGTATGGCCATTAAAACTACCGAGAATTCCCTCTCATAAATGGATAGGGCTTGATTTCTCTGACATAACATCTTACTCATGAAAGCAATATGCTTACCCTGTTGCATAAGAACAACCCCCACTCCTTTACCACTGGCATCAGTCTCCAAAATAAAAGGTTTGGAGAAGTCTAGTAAAGCTAATACAAGGCTGGTTACCATTGATCTTTTGAGATTATTGAAAGTTGTCTCAGCTTCTTGAGTCCACTTAAAGTTGTCCTTCCTTAGCAACTAAGTTAGTGGTCTGCTAATCATCCCATAACTTCAGATAAACTTCATGTAATAACAAGTCAACCCCAAAAATCCCCTCAACCGTTTCACTGTAGTGGGAATAGGCCACCCAGTCATACTTGCAATCTTTTCAGGGTCAGTGGATACCCCCTCTTGAGATATAATGTGCCCTAAATACTCCATTTGCATTTGCCTAAAGTGGCACTTGCTCCTTTTAGCATACAATTGATTCTCCCTCAATATGGTTAGAACGTATCTTAAATACACCAAGTGATCTGACCAGGTAGGGTTGTAGATTAAGATGTCATAAAAGAAAACCAACACAAACTTCCTTAAATGTTTCCTGAAAATTTGATTCATCAAAGACTGAAATGTAGCTGGGGCATTGCACAGTCCAAAAGGCATAACCAGAAATTTAAAGTGTCCATTGTGAGTGCTGAAAGCAGTTAAAAATTTGTCTTCTGGTTTCATAAGTATCTGAAAGTACCTAGATCTCAAATCCACTTTAGAGAAAAAAATTTCCCCATGTAGTTCATCCAAAATTTCATCAATCACAGGTATAGGATAGTCATGCTTGACTGTAAGGCTATTCAGGTACTTGTCATCCACACACAACCTCCATGTTGCATCCTTCTTCTTGACTAGAGAACTGGAGCTACGAAAGGACTCCTGCTATTCTGAATTATACCTGCAATCAACATTTCTTTCACTTGCTTCTCTATCTCACCCTTGTGATCATGGGAAGTTCTATAAGGATGTTGGTGTTTGGGCATGCTATCAGGTTTGGTGCTCTACCCCTCTGCTTGGAGGTAGTCCCGTAGGTTCTCCAAATACATGATGTGTGTAAAATATACGTGTATTTTGGAGCTTAAAATGATAATATTTGATGCACTTGCACGCATATTTAGTATGTTTTTACTTGGTTTCCTTAGAAGGGCATGATACTGCATATTCTTGTAACTTTTTACAGGAAACATAGCTTAATCGAAGAAAAATCAGTTGGAAGGCCCGGATAGGACTGACGAGTGTGAAGAGAAGATCAAAAAGACGAAGAAAATGGACAAAACACGTCACATGGCCGGACCGTGTGGGACCACACAGCCGTATGACACACCCATGTGAAAATATACATGTCCATGTGAAAACGGGAAGAAACAGGGGATGGATCCAAGACACACGGCCGGACTGTGTGGGACCCACATGGACATGTGGAGTTGGTCTGCATAAAACCCACACGGCCATGTGACGCTACATGGCCAGGCCGTGTGGGACTCTGGCACACATTTTTCGGAGTCTTTTTCCTATTCTGACTCTACAAGTGATCTCTCCAAGCATCAATAAAAGAGACCCAAGGCTTGCACGGAAATTACAACATCCATACCGTGGAAAACACAACAAATTACGTAACAACCCAAGATCCAAGGTCTTCTGAAAGAGGAAGGCTAGGTCACGAAGAACACCACAAGGCCTTTCGCATCTACGGGAGCATAAGAGCTTCGAAGGCTTAAGAGGGGAATCCATCCTGACAAGAAGGGGTTTTCTTTCTATGTCTAGCTCTCTTGTCTGTGCGTAAACGATGTCATAATGTTGATTTCGAAATTGTCTATGAATTTGTTATCAATGTTTGGCTAATCTTCCAAATCTTAAGGGTATAATCAAAACTGTGGATTCATGTTAAATCTTGATTAATTGCTTGCTTAATTAATTCATGTGTTCTATTTCATGAATTCGAGTGCTTATTCTTAATTGTCGATTATCTGATCAATAATTTGCATGTCATACTCGTTAGTCCATAATCCAGGAGGTGATTTCTAATGAGACAAAAATCGAATTCAGACATAAACAGGGTGATGTATCGTGAGACTACTTCTATTTGTGGG
This sequence comes from Rehmannia glutinosa, assembly GCA_016081115.2. Classification (NCBI taxonomy): domain Eukaryota; kingdom Viridiplantae; phylum Streptophyta; class Magnoliopsida; order Lamiales; family Orobanchaceae; genus Rehmannia; species Rehmannia glutinosa. Next base: position 48,088,244 of record CM071931.1, on the reverse strand, counting down.
AAGTATTTCAATTCAAAGATCTTTTGAGAGTTAATAATAGTTGTGATGGATCGGGAGACCTTATTATTATTAATCTAATGTTTATGCGCCACCCGGGTTGGAGAATAAATTATTTTAGGAATTGAAGCCATATAATTGCATGAATTGGTTATTTAAACTTTAATTGGATTTAATATTGATGTAATATGTTAAGATTATGTGCCTAAGGTTGCTTCTGTGGTTGTTGAAAATACTTGCGGGGTTCGCAAATTTATTTATTTTTCTTTTATTTTCGATTTTATAAAAACTTGAGATTCAGTCGCTTCAATAAAATTGGAATACGTTGTTACTATAGCCTAAGTATTTCATAGTCAATCCCTGAAGAATACGATCTTGCTTGCCATTTTTCTATAAACTACACTGTACACTTGCAGTTGTAAGATCCAAATATTTTTAACGAACAATACATCACTAAATTCCTTGAGTATTTCTAATAAAGCTGGGTTCTCCTCATGATCCAGTGCACTCACAGTAACCACATAGATTTCCTCAATCTGGTTGTCAGGCTCCATATGCAGCATCTTGTACAGTGTAGGTCCAGAAATGAACTTGCACTCATCTGTGGATGTAAGAGCGTGAATTTTAACTCTCTTCCCCTTTAAGGTGACTGTAAAAGTCATCTTCTCATAATCTAATTCAATGGGGGTGCCAGATTTAAGCGAATCTCCCCCAAGAATTAGGTCACACCCTTCATGCTGCAACACCCTCAAAGAATAAGTAAACTCATTCCCTTGCATCCTCCACTTGAACCCAGTGGCCTTAACTAAACTGACCATCCTCTGTCCATTGGCAACTTTGACCAATATAAGCTTTGCAGGTTCAAGGAGACAACCCAATTTCTGTGCTGTTGATTCTTGTATGAAGCTCAAAATACTACCAAACTCTATCAATATATGTAACTTTCGTGTCCCACTTTCCCCAAATAACCTCATAGTGGTCAGCCCATCTTCTACTGCTAAAGAATTAAGAGACATTTGAATTTCTTCCATTGGACTCATAGGAGAATTCAAACTGCCCTCAGGGGAACATTCCTCTTGTAAGCTAGCAAGCTCTTCTTCCTCTTCAGTCATGATAATGTAATTTACCCTGTTTTTGCACCTATGTCCAAAAGAAAACTGTTCATCATAGTTGTAGCATATTTCCTTCTCTCTCCTAGCTGCTATTTCAGAACCTATAAGTATCTTAAGGGGGGTTTTAGGTGGTAGAGCATGTGGTTTGGTAGGACCAGGTGGTCTTGGTTTATACCTCCTGGGGAGTGTGTATGTGTTCTGATATGGTTTAACTTGGTATTTTTTTTTTTTTTGTAATTGCTTCCAATGTGTTTAGTTGTTTCTTGCCCAAATCTATAGTTTGCTGAAGTGTGCTAGGCTCAAACATGTTAACAAATGCTTGTAATTCTTCACTCAATCCATTTATAAAACTAGCCACAAAGTATTCCACAGAATATTCACTGTTAAGTAGCAACATACAAGCCTTTAGTTCTTCAAACTTATCAACATAGTCAGAATAGGAACCTGTGTGTTTAAGCTTGTCGAACTCAGCTATTATACTAGCATCTTTTAACTCTTAAAATCAGGCATAAATTACTTCGATAAATTGCTGCCATGTCAAATCTCCCTACCTCATAGAGAAGTTCTGGTACCACAACACATCCTTACCCTCAAAATGCATTGAGGTTAAGGTAACTTTATGGGTATTGAGCTGCATCCCTCCCTGTTCTAACTGCATCCTTGGTCTAGAAGAAAATTGGGACCTAGTGAATTACTGGTAGTCTCCTGACCCGGTCTGCCTAATATTAATTCTTCTTCTATCGATCCTTTTCCTTTTGAGATATTGAGTAACTGCAGCTGGATTGTGACTAAGGTATGTGTCAAATGTTCATATTTACTATTAATTCCAGTCAATTGATCTTGCACCTCAAAATTTATTCCAGCTATCTGTTCTTACATTTTCAATTCCACTGCTTCACGCTTCATGGCTTCTGTTTGCAGAATCTGGTCCAACCTCTTCTGAGCTTCCTGCAATTCTTTCATTATGGTGCCCTCCGCCATGGCCAAGGATTATGGCTCCGGAATACTAATTGTTCTGGTTTGTTATGTATTTTTATGAATTATATTGATTGTAATCTGTATTAGGATGTTTGTATGTAATATGGGTCTGTAATATTGAAGATTAGAATGGGGGGAGGAAATTGAGAGAGAAACAAGAGAGAGAGAGAGAGAGAGAGAGAGAGAGAGAGAGAGAGAATAAAGTTGTAACTAATTTTTTCATATCCTCTATTATGTATTCCCATACATTAAATATATTGGTGGTCCCCTTACACTTTAATTATATGAAAATCTTATAAAATATAAAAAACAACTGAAAATGCTAATATCATGCCACTTGTACGGTTTGATCTTCCTTCTTCTTTCCCATTATCAACGATCAGGATACTTCCCATGTGCCTGCAAGAATTCTCCAGATTCAGCTCTTATCTCTCCCATTTCGTAAATTCCAAACCCTAATGGCTTTTCCCCTGCTTCTGGTTCATCACCTTGTACACCTTCAACCCTTTCCATTTCTTTCTCAACACACGAGTTCATGAAAAATTGTAACTGAGACATTTTTTTTTATTGCTAACTTAGTTTTAGATTGTTGCTCATTTAGTACAACATATTTGCATGTTTACAATTTACTGAGCAAATGCATAACTCATCCAAACATATTCACACACTTATGTGATCTTTGTTTAAAAAAATAAATTTGATAATAATTTTTTGCTTAGTGCATGTTTAGTTATAAATTATTGCATTATTACTAGTGATTTTTTGCTTATTTTGGTTTATAATTGTTACTGGGTCCTTTATTTTTTATTACTACATTAGTTTTAGAATCTGCTCGTTTAGTATAATATATTTGTTCATTTACAATTTATTAATGGAAAACATTAATACATAATTCATCCGAGAATATTTCTCATACTTGAAACACATAGAACAATAGTTTTTTAATATAAAAAATCAAGCAAATGAAAATGGTAGTGATTTTATTAAGAAAACCAAAAAAAAAGTCCTGGAGTGTTGGCCTAAAACCTTTAAAATAAACAATGTCACATGACTCCCAAAACAATTAACAACCCAAACATTATTTTGAAACATCAGACATTATACTTCTAGTCCACTAGAAGAGGCAACCGTTTTCTTCTTCCCACCACAAATTTTTTTTGACTCTCCAATGTTCTTGAGTCTCAATTCATTCATATTATCAAGTACAATAGCAGCACAATACTTTATCCGTAAAGACAAAATTTAAGCCAAGTTGCCATTATGAAGCCCACTATCCCAGTTCCAACTTCCGAGTGCCATCCCCTATATAAGTCTCTATATGGTGCATCCCAAATAGGCCACTGTCCCTCCACACCATTGTCAATCTTGCTATTGACTTTCTTCATCATATAAACTATGGCTCATACAATATTTGGACTTCAAATACCGCGAATAAAGATCACGCTACGAAAATAAATAATAATCAACATACACGATAGTAAAACTGCATAAATATTTATGTTAAAACTGTGCAAAACTGAATAAATTTCTAATCAAAAATTGCAAACTCTGTACACTAAAAATGCAAGTTTAGTAAACTAACTAAGCAACATTTATGTTTAAAGTGTGATAAAAAATTAATTTTTCAAACCAAAAAACAAATGCAAATATGTACATCAAAAATGCAATTTACTAAACTAATTAAGCAACATTTATATTTAAAGTATGCAAACATTGAGTAAATTTTTTAACAAAAAAAATTGCAAAATATGTACACTAAAAATGCAAATTTACTAAACTAACTAAGCGACATTTATGTTAAAGGTGTGCAAACACTGAATAAAATTTTGAATCAGCAAAAATGCAAAATTTGTACACAAAAAAGCAATTTTACGAAAACAACTAAGCAATATTTTATGTTAAAACTATCTAAATTATATACCGGTTTCATTCTTAATTTCAAACAATAATAACTTATCACTAAACTATCAATAAAACATAATCCATAGGCAAAACAATCATAGCCAAATTCCAAAAATTTCATCAAACCACCAAAAACTGTAACCAAATATCGCGTGAATTTTTCCCCAACTACAACTCCTAACAAAAGTCACAAAATACACAAACTCTTCAAAACTCCAAAAATACCGAACCCACGAACCCATAAACCCACATCCTAACCCATTCCCAACAACACACTAACTCGACTAAAAACAAGCCTGTAATTAGTAATTTTTTTCGACATGAACAAAAATCCTTCAACTCAAACAAAACTCATCCACCAAATAGATACAATATACCAATAATTTCAGAAAAAAACGTCAATTTAAGAAAAACCCTAAACAAATATAAAAACCCATACAGAAACTTGGGTTTAAATCGAAAAAAAGGAGTGAAACAATGTCTCAGACTAAATGATAAAACAATACATACCTCCAAGAAGAAAGAAATTAACCTTTGAAATTATGTATGTCCCAAACGACGAAGAGCACTTTGGCAGTCGACCCATCAAGAAATTTTATCAAAGAAGAAAACACTCTAACTATCGGACAATTAGAGAAAAATAGGAGAAAGAGAGATCTGCAAGGAAAGTTAATGAGGGGCGAAAAGTCGTATTGAAAATCAATTAAAATCCCAAAACTAAGAAACTCCCATAAAACGTGGGCATTAAAATGACCAAATCATCCCTTTGACTTATCCAACTAGATATGATATTACTCTATTACCCTTTAAACTAATAAAAAATGGCTAAAACATTAAAAAAAGGACAAATTAAATCTTGACCATTAAAACAAAATATCAACAGTCCAGATTTGTCCCTACGTTCTTACTTGAGGACACTAGACTCATCTGATCCAAATTATATATATATATATATATATATATATGATAGTTATTATAGGGAAATAGTTATATAATTATTTTTAAAACACCATGTAATAAAAATTATAAAATATTAAATATTAAAAAAATTAGAAAGTCAAGATTTAAATAAATTTACAAATAATACTATTTTATTATTTTGGCAAGGACAATATAATGTAAATCTAATTTATTTCCTTACCATAATATATTAAAATATATTTAAATAATGACAATCTCATGTTAAAAATTAGATATATTTAAACCCAATTTTAAATAAAAAAATAAAAAATAACTTAATTTTAGAGTAAAATAATATTAATTTAGTTATATGTATCTTCTTAAAATCTCTCTATATATGTATATATATAAAATAACCAAGTCACTTATAAATAGTAATCAAAAAAATTTACCGCCTAGAACACCTTTCTAGAATTAGTAAAATATAATTACAACATGTAACATTAATTTTGATAATTAGTAAATTAAATTTGATATATATATATATAATATAACAAAGCATTATATAAAAATAAGCTTTCCAAATTTGTGTGTGTACTGTATTAATTATTATTTTTGTCTTTTTTATTTTTCTTTTATAAAATTTAATCACTTTTTTTTTTGTTTTTTATACCTTTTAGATGTATAACATATCAAATTAATCGTATTTTTACTATCATTAGTTTGAGACCCGTATTGCATATATAAAAACTAAGCATAAAAAATAATCAATATAAGATATATTTACTAAAAAAATTATTTTGTAATGAGCTACAATAATTATACATTTGGGCTATTCGACATCAATTTCTAAATTCATGTATTCTGGTATTTGTGGTATATGTATAAATGTTATCCGGGCTTAGCCCATTTTTCATAATTATATAAATCATATTTAAGTTTATTAAATCAATTAAAAAAATACTTATTTTAATTGAAAAATATAAAATAATATGTATCCAAATATTATATATATTACATATATTCATACATAGCATTATATAAATTTATGTAATAATAATAAAATTATTAATAGTTTTTTATATATAGAAAATTATTTTCAATATTTATTAACGTACTTTTAATGTTAACAAAAATTATTTTTATATTTATCAACATATTTTGATATTAAACTTTCAAAGTTGTTTATATATTTGAACTATTATATATGAATTTGTCTGTTTGATACTTTGTTTTGACATCTATGTATATATAAAAATAGAATAATTTTCACGTGTTTTGAAATATTTTTTTCCCTAAAATTATGGTATCAAATATAAATAAGCAAGCCACTTATAAATATATCTCAAAGATTTTTCTGCCTAAACCACTCTCCAATAATAGTAAAAATATAACTACAACATACATCAAATTTGGTAATTAGTAAAGTAATACTAGGAAATATAAGATTAAAAATTGGACCAACACTTATAGGTTCCCAGTCAAACTAATTTCGTTAAGATGTTAATATTTAATTACAGATGTTGGAGCAAGTATTTTATTATGCCCATATGATCTATTTTTGTACACTCTGAATATTTGATTGATTGGAATCCAATTCTGTCAATACAAAAATAAAATCAACAATTAGGCTACATTCAAATTGATGGATTTGGAGCTAAGGATTTCAAATTCCCAATAACAAATCCATTAAGGTTGTTTGGATGAACTCATTCTATGATGAGTTTCAAATCCTTGGAAGCTATTTTTGGAGTCAATTTGGAGGATTTCAAATCCATCTTTAGATGAAGTCATTTGAAATCCTTCCCCAAAATCCTCTCCCCAAATCCAAATCCTCTCATCTGAATGTAACATTAAATAATTTATGTCGAGAATTCTGTAAATCTAATGCTGATGGTTTTTAATTTACAGTGGATCGTTGATGTATAATTAATATTTTGGATATACAAAATTTTTCAAAAGTATAACATATAAATATTTACAATAAGGAAAATCCCATTTACATATTGATGTTATGCTTTATTAAACTGAATAATAATATATCATCTTCTCAAATGAGTAATGAAATTCCTAATTAAAAGTAAAAAATATTATAAAAAAATAAAATTACTACACTATTGAACACCGAATTATTCAAAAAACAAAAATTCCCAAAGCAAATATCAGAAAGTAAAACCCTGTGATAATATTACAAAACATTCCTTAATTATTCTCATTAGTTATCCTATAAAAAACCCATTTTTCAGTCATGGTCGACTATATGTTATTTTCACGAGTCACATATTGTAAGAGTATGAAAATATTAATTAGTTTGTGACGACGATAAAATAAAACCAAACAGACGAATAATGTTGTGAAGAAGTCCAAAATTAATAATTTTGAAGTGTAGTGATTTAACTTGACTTGTTTGAAGTTTGTATTGTACGTTTTATATTCATTAACATTGTAATTCTTATATGGATGCAATTTACATGCCATGATGCAATACATCCCATGCGTTGCACGAGCAAAAGATTAGTACTTAGAAACAATATTCACTTTTTCTAGTTATTTTTTTCGGATTGTTTTATTTTTTTACATTTTTCATTTTTGGAGTATGTTTCTAAATTTATTATAGACATTTATATAAACACATATAATCATATATCTCCATTTAATTATATAAATTGTTTTAAAAATTAAATATGAAAGAAAAATTAATTTATTTGATTAAAATTACAATTTTTTTTAATTCCTTCACACCAATCCACATACACTTCCAACTCAACAATATTACTTTAAAATAAAATTTTCTCTAAATTGGATGCTTAGTCAGTCCTACAGATAAACTTTTCTTTACTTGCTATAGCAAGTCATATGTCTAAAATCTCTGAAATTCTCCAGATAAATGACATAATTAAAAATTCAAAGGAAAAAGAAAGAGACTAAATATCTAAGTATGTCAATTTACATGCTAAAAAATAATTTTCTCATATTTATATTTAGACATACATTTTAACAGTTCAATGATAATATAAGTAAAGTCAGAGAAATGAATCTCTCCTAATGGATAGCTAGGATATATGCAAAAATCGGATAAAATCTCTCCTAATGGTGCGTTCTGGTACTTTTCCCAAATGAGTTTACATTTTCTTTTATTTGAAAGCCTTTGCAGGCATAACTGATACCTAGAAGGGTTTCTGTTCATTTAGATGCTAGTGAGTCTCATATATGTATGCAAAATGGTTTTATAAACTTCTATGTTGGTTGTGGGAAGATTAAACTACGTGCACGAATATTCTTCGATCATATTGTTGGGTAAATTATGGTGAAAGGTTTCTGTTTTCAGAAAATGGCTGGATAGTGTATAGGCTTAAGTCGAAGCCAGAATTAGATTCTGTCTCCGCAAGACGAAAACGCCCCGTATACTAGTGCTTACGGTTCGCGCTCGCCCTAAGATACAACGACTTTACTTGATTAGGTTAGCAAAGAAAAAAACGGAACAAATGAACAAACAAAAGTTCGAACTTTCAAGCTTTGAACAAAGGGAAGAAATCAATATGCTCGTATGATGCAAATGACAGGTTATTATCTGAATAGTTTGTGTATTTTTCCATCAAAGAGGCTTCATTAATATAGGCAAAGTGCCGTGACGGAAAATCGCGTCAGTAGGCTCGAAAAGGCACATTTTATTTGAAGGACGCACTTCGCAGAGAGCACGGCCTAGACGCAGGCGGCAGTGGCTCGGACCTTCGGCGCCCAAAGACGACCCGACCCACGCACGGCGCGCGCTGCCCGTGCGTGTAGCACGAGACTCGGCAGTAGCATGACCCGACCGCACGGCCGTGCTCTGCCCGTCTTGTGGGCCGAAACATTTTCAGTTGAACTCTTTTAATTAATTACGAATATTAATTAAAAGAATAAGTGGCCTTGAAGCCCAAACCCAAGCCCGCGACCGCGACCCGACCGGACCGGACCGGACCGGGGGGCGGCGAGCGGCGCGGCGGGCGGCGCGCGCATGTGTGCTTTGACCAAACCCACAAGCATGTAGGTCCTCTCCCCTTTAAAAATTTGGGTGCCCCCAAGGGCCCAAACCCATTTGTCCAACTTAGGATAAATAAAGTGTGCAACTTTACCTCCTTTTTCCTATGTGGGATGGAGCAACTCTCCTCCCCCACATTTTCCATACCATTTATTTGTATTAAGTGGCTAACTTCTAGCATTAATTTCTCATTCACCCGGAATCGGTTTTGAGAAATTCCAAATGCTATTCTCATCTACTCTCTTAGTAGAATTTTTACAAATAATTTAATTCCATTTGTCACAAATGGAAACCACTTAATTAATTGGTCAAAATCGGGTCAACACCCCATTTATCAAAGACCAATTCCAACAATCCCCCACATGAATGAAATTAATGCATGCGTGTATGCGATTCGCTTGAAAGTCTCGCCAATCGTTATCGTGATCGAGGATAGGTAGCTTGTTGCTTTGAACCTTCCTTAGTAAGGTACTATCGGATTTACTAGCCGCTAGTGACGCGATGTCTTGAACTACTCACCGTTTGTGTAAACCAAGACAACAATACTTACACAATAACAACTCTAACACTTGTTGTTCTCACGTTGTGTCCATTTCGCCCTGGACCATATCTTAGATTCATAAGTGTTTCATTTGAAGCGGCCATTACTTCTCACTTATATAGGTGATCTCCTATTGAAGAGTATCTGCAATACTCCACCTTTCGGTATAGGAATCATTAAAAGTCTTAAACTTAACCTCACCACATTCAAACGGGGTTTAAATACACTTGGATGTATCGAGAATGAGTTAACATATTTTCCAAGTGTTCTATTTGAACATTCATAACTTAGTTGTCCCATTGAACCAAGGTCTTGGGATCTCCAATTCACAAGGTTGGGTTACCGCTATGAACATTTTTAAGTTGTGGATTTTAAACCGATTCCCTTAACAGTTTATACACGGTGATCTCGATTTATGCCTTTTGTAAGCGGATCCGCAAAGGTTTTCCTTTGACTTCACGTAGTCAACCGAAATAACCCCATTCGAAATCAACTGCCTAATGGTATTGTGTCTCGACGTATATATATCTAGACTCACCATTATACATACTTGCTTTGTGCCCTTCCGATTCTTTGATTGACTATCACGGTGTATCAAAACAAAGAGGCACAAGCTTATTCCAACAAGGAATATCCTCTAAGAAGTTTCTAAGCCATTCGCTTCTTCTCCAGCCTTTATCCAAAGCAATGAACTCGGATTCCATAGTGGATCGAGCTATACACGTCTGCTTAGAAGACTTCCACGACACCGCTCCTCCACCTATTGTGAAAACAAATCCACTTGTGGACTTGGAGTCTTTTTGTGTACGATATCCAATTGGCATCACAATATCCTTCTAATACTCTTTGGATATCTTGTATAAAGTATTCCATAGTTCATGGTATACTTTAAATATCTAAGTACCCTTGTCACGGCTTTCCAGTGATCCGTACTTGGGTTACTTGTGAACTACTTAGTTTACTCACCTTTGAATATGCAATGTCTGGACGTGTACGATTCGTTAAGTACATCGATCGCCAATTACCCTTGCATATTCCCGGTGAGAAACTGGTTCGCCTCTATTCTTGGCCAAGTGTAGACTTAGATCTACAGTGTCTTAGCCGGAGCGCTGTCAAAAGCATTAAACTTCTCGAGTATGCTCTCGACATAATGGGGATGTGACAAGACAATTCCATCTAAAGTTCTAGAGATTTTAATCCCTAATATAACATCAGATAATCCCATATCTTTCATGTCAAAGTTCTTCTTTAACATGTTCTTAGTCTTCATGATTAAATCATGACTACTTCCCATAATCAACATATCATCTACATAAAGGCATACTATGACGTAATCATTTGTAGTACCTTTAATGTAGACACACTTGTCACATTCGTTGATCTTGAAACCGTTTGACTTCATAGTCGAAGTCAAACTTTTCGTGCCATTGCTTAGGTGCTTGTTTTAGTCCATAAAGTGACTTAACAAGTTTACACACCTTTCGCTCTTGACCGGGTGCAATGTACCCCTTGGGTTGTTCCATATAAATCTCCTCTTCAAGTTCTCCATTCAAGAAGGCAGTCTTAACATCCATTTGATGTATCTCAAGGTTATGCAAAGCTGCAATAGCAATGAGAACACGAATGGACGTAATCCTCGTGACAGGAGAATATGTATCGAAGAAGTCATATCCCTCATTTTGTCTAAACCCTTTAGCTACCAATCGGGCTTTATACTTGTCAATAGATCCATCTGCTTTATACTTCCTTTTAAGGATCCACTTGCATCCCAAAGGCTTGCAACCCGGTGGGAGATCAACCAACTCCCAAGTGTGATTTTGCATGATGGAATCTATCTCATTATTGATACTTCTTTCCAGAGAGGAGCTTACGGACTAGACAATGCTTCTTGAATAGTTGGGTTCGTTTTCTAACATATAAGTTAGAAAATCGGGACCAAAAGACTTAGCTACTTTTGTCCTTTTCTGCGTCTTGGTTCCTCTTCATCATCACTTTGAGGTAACCTTGCGTTTCATAAGTCCGTTTACTCGAACTTTCTTCTTTCCGTTCTTTGTTCGGAAAGATATTCTCGAAGAATACAAAGATTCCTTGATTCAATGATCATACCTTCATTTATATCAGAAATAGCCGACTTGTGCACTAAAAAGCGATATGCACTACTATTGTTAGCATATCCAATGAAAGCACAATCGATCGTCTTCGGACCGATTCTATCTTGTTTTGGCTTAGGTACTTTGACTTTAGCCAAACACCCCCACACTTTAAGGTATTTGTATGACGGTTTACGTCCTTCCATAACTCATATGGAGTTTCATTTTTACCTTTGTGTGGGATCTTATTAAGAATGTAGTTCGCAAAAAGTATGGCTTCCCCACAAGTTTTGGGGTAAGCGAACTTAACAACATCGCATTCATCATCTCCTTAAGAGTACGATTCTTGTTTCGCAACACCATTTGATTGAGGTGAGTAAGGTGCGATCGTTTGATGAATTATACCCGCTTCCGAGCAAAATTCTTCAAACAAAGCAACATACTCTCCGCCTCTATCACTTGAATCATCTTAATTTTCAAATTAAGCGATTTTCAACTTCATTCTTATAAGTTTTAAAAGCTACTAAAGCTTCATCTTTGCTTTTCAAAAGATATACATAACAATATCTTGTGCAATCGTCTATAAACGTTATGAAGTACTTTTTCCCACCTCGAGTTTGCACAAGTTTTAAGTCACACACATCTGTATGAATTAACTCGAGTGGTTTGGTACTTCTCGTTAAGAATGAAAGCGGTGCCTTGGCCAATTTTGCTTCAACACAAATTTCGCATTTGTCTTGTGAATCGGTTTTAAACGTAGGTATTAATTCCAGATTCACTAACCTTTTAATTGTGTTGAAGTTTACGTGTCCTAATCTATCATGCCATAAATTAGAACATTCCAACAAGTAAACAGAAGTAACGTTTTTATTCTTCGCCTCTTGGCGGAAAACAAACATTACAGACATTTTGAACAGGCCCTTATCAAGGTAACCTTTACATAAAAACTGACCATTCTTGGTCATTACAAACTTGTCGGACTCAAACACTAGTCTAAAGCCGGCCTTGCTAAGCAACGGACCGAAACCAAGTTCTTGCGGATGTCCGGGACATGCAAAGACATCTACAAGCGTAAGCTCCTTCCGGAAGTCATCTTGAGCACCACCTTTCCAAGCCCAACGATGTTGGAAGTCGAGGAGTTCCCCATGTACAACTTTCTTCCATTGATCGGAGTGTAGGAGGAGAACATCTCCTTATCGGCACAAATGTGACGAGTAGCCCCGGTATCTATCCACCACTCCCTTGGGTTATCCACCATATTGGCTTCAAACACAACGGCGGAGAGATCGAGCTCCGACAAGTCTATTGGAACCGACTTGTCCTCCGTCACATTGGCTTGTTGGTTGCCACCTTGATTGCCCTTATTTGGGTGTCGGCAATCCTTCGCCATGTGGTTCGGTTTGCCACAATTGTAGCAATTCCCTTGAACTTTTGGCCTTGCCTTTCTCCTTCCGGAGTGCTTACGTTTCTTGCTAGTGCTCGACTCAGCAAGATTGGCCTTAGCCTCCATTCCAGATTTACTGGTTTTAACATCTGATTTCCGGTTGTCTTCTTCGATGCGAAGCCGAACAATCAGATCCTCAAGCCCCATCTCTTTGCGCTTGTGCTTGAGGTAGTTTTTGAAGTCCTTCCACAATGGCGGCAATTTTTCGATAATTGCTGCCACTTGAAAGGATTCATTCAAAAGCATCCCTTCAGACACTAAGTCGTGAAGGATGATTTGAATCTCTCGAACTTGGCTGATCACCGTCTTGGTGTCAACTATCTTGTACTCAGTTTACCGACAACAAATTTCTTTGTGCGGCATCTTCCGTCTTGTATTTCTTCTCCAAGGACCCGCAATTCCTTGGGCGTCTTGACGTGCTATAGACATTGTAGAGAGTGTCGTCTAGCCCGTTCAAGACGTGAAGTTGACATAGAAAATCATTTGTTATGCCAAGCATCCACAACGATTCTCCGGTTGTTGTCAACTTCGTCTTCTTCAACGGCGAGGGGGTCGTCCTTTAGGAAACGAGCCAACCCCAAAGTAGTGAGGTAGAACAGCATCTTTGTTGCCAATGTTTGAAGTCGGCAGGAAAACTTGGGCGCTTTTCGCCGTGAGCGGAGAGAGCATGACCATGGGTGTGAACGAGATCGAACTGGATGCCATCGTTTTTAACAGAAACAAAAGGAAGATTGTCGTCTTGCGATTGTTGGGTAAATTATGGTGAAAGGTTTTTCGTTTTTTGGAAAATGGTGGATAGTGTATAGGCTTAAGTCGAGGCGGGAATTAGTCTGTCTCCGCAAGACGAAAACGCCCGTATACTAGTATTTACGGTTCGGCGCCGCCTCTAAGATACAACGACTTTACAGATTAAGTTAGCAAAGACAACAAAACCGGAACAACAAATGAACAAACAAAAGTTCGAACTTTCAAGCTTTGAACGAAGGGGAAAAATCAATATGCTCGTATGATGCAAATGACAAAGTTATTATCTTATCCGAATATTTCGTGTATTTTTCCATCAAGAGAGGCTTCATTAATATAGGCAACGGCGAAGTGCCCGTCACGGAAAATCGCGTGCCTGTAGGCTCGAAAAGGCACATTTTCGATTTGAACAGACGCACTGCTTGAGAGAGAGCACGGCTAGACGCACGGGCGTGCACACTGCCCGTGCGTGCGGGCTCGGACCTTCGGCACCAAAGACGACCCAGGACGCACGGGCGTGCGCCGCACGGCCGTGCTCCCCGTCTTCGCGGCGGGGCGAGAATAAGGGCCTAGAAGCCCAAGCCCAAGCCCAGGCCCGCGACCCACGACCCCAGCACCGGGCCGGCCGGCCGGCGGCGGCGGCGCGCGCGTGTGCTTTGACCAAACCCACAAGCATGTAGGTCCTCTCCCCTTTAAAAACTTGGGTGCCCCCAAGGGCCCAAACCCATTTGTCCAACTTAGGATAAATAAAGTGTGCAACTTTACCTCCTTTTTCCTATGTGGGATGGAGCATCTCTCCTCCCCCACAATTTCCATTTTCCATACCATTTATTTGTATTAAGTGGCTAACTTCTAGCATTAATTTCTCATTCACCCGGAATTGGTTTTGAGAAATTCCAAATGCTATTCTCATCTACTCTCTTAGTAGAATTTTTACAAATAATTTAATTCCATTTGTCACAAATGGAAACCACTTAATTAATTGGTCAAAATCGGGTCAACACCCCATTTATCAAAGACCAATTCCAACACATATTGAGTTTAGGACTTTGGTGTCATAGAACTCAATGATCGGTGTGTATGTGAAAATGGGTGGGTGGAAAAGAGGCATTTCTGCCCTTTGGTAGGATGTAGGAAAAATGATAGATCAATTTGCTCTCAGTTTCTTCGAGAATTTACGGTGTGGAGTTGAAGAGGTCAATTAATTGGTATATTGAAATAAAAGGGGTTCATTGTTGATGCTTACGAGCAAAACTGAGTTTCTAGATATGTACGCTAAGTGCGGGCATTTGCAGATAGTTGATGGAGTTTATGTGCGTATGGCTGATAAAATTGTGGTTCATGGAGTAGCGCTTATATATGATAAACACTGATTTATCAAATTAGTGATCAGAGAAAATTTTACCTATTCTTGGATATTCAGTGATATTATGTGTTTCTCGGGGTTAGAATGTGATAATGTCAAACGAATTATGTGAAGCTCAACATTGTTGAAATAGATAATCAAGTACAATCCCTTGTAATTAAGCCGAATATATACCACAGGATAGGTCCGATTGCTTTAAAGGGTGGGAACTTTGCTCGGTTTACCACAGGTGGCCACGCCAACTTGGAAAACATCATAACTGAAGTTCGTTTAAATTGAGACTGATCACTTTCTTGAAGAGAGGAGATTTTTATTATTTTTAGCATCCATCCTCACATCAAAAAGTTGCACCAATCATGAATATACATGACTCTACCTAGCTGCTGGTGATTGTATAAATTATCAAGTACATTCTCTTATGTTTTCTCAATTATAGATCCTTTGAAGAATTATGAAAAGAAAAATAACATAAGTTCAATCTTAGAAGGGTCGACTATACTAGAAAACATACAATTTAGAAATTATTGTTACCAAAATTATCGTATTTACACTACAACAAAAATGAACCGGTGTCTATTAATAAAACGACCGGTGTTAAAGCCACTAGTGTTAAAAGTCTGAACTTTTAACAGCGGTTTTAAACCGGTGTCGTTTCCTTATTAGCAAAACAACTGGTGTTAAAGCCACTGGTGTTAAAAGTCTGAACTTTTTAACAGCGGTTGAGAACCGGTAGAGATAAAATATCCGCTTTCTAAGGCCCTGATGTTAAAAGTTTAAGTATTTGACACCGGTTTAGAACCGTTGTCTTTAAAAGAATACACACCGGTTTTACACACCGGTTTTACACCTGTGTCTTTTGTATGAAATAAAATTTATAAGCTCTAGATATAATACAAATTAAAGCTGCAAAAAATCCATATTAATAAGCAATTCATCATGAAATCCAATTCCACCAATCAACAAAAAATGCATTAATACTAAAATCACAAAGATCCATAATCCAACAAAAGTAGCGAAGTTTCGAACTTTCGATAAAGCAACTACAAATTCATAATCCAATTCTATCATCCAACAAAAAGGCTATATACATTCAACTAAAGGCATGATCAATATTGGTCATGTCATTCCAACTCCTATCATTACAACAAGAATAAGAAACAATAATTATACCCTTTAGATCCTGTACTTGATTATAAATCCTATGATTTTCCAATTGCCCCAAGCATCGTACATGTCAATTCCAACAACTTCCCTGCACAATATTACATATAACAATAAAAAAGGGTAGCAAAAATGAAAAGGAAACAAAATAAGATGCATATTTCAGAATCAAGCATACTTAGTTGAGGTTTGTATTGGGATGTCATAAAAAACAAAATGAAGTAAATTGCAGAGGCTTATTTGAGGGTGCAATTTTGTAAGTTAAAAACAAATGTAAAGGGGGATTACCATGGGATTTTAGTAATAAGGCTAAATCTCAGGGGTAGTTTTTGTAATGACCTTTAAATTATTAGTACTATCCTTTCGACTCGTATCTAAGGAATTAACGAAGATGGACTAAAATATGATGGAAATCACTCTTCACCAATTTGTTTAATGATTTTGAAAAATTATATTCTTAGGTGTTGTTTTGAAATAAGTACCTAGGTGGACATGATCACAAGAGCACCTAAAATTCAAGTGTAGCACTATTGGTGGTCTGATCATAAATTACACATTCAACATGAAAAAGGAAATAATATCAGCCAAATAACTCAAGAAAACACTTAATTGTGTGTCCAACTAAAACAATCATTATGAAGCTCATGTAATTTCTTGAAAGTAAAGTTTAGCATCAACAAAAAGAGATAATTACAAAAACTACCCTTGTATAGCCCCAAGAATTTGGGTTAATTACAAAAACTACCCCTAAGGTTTTGGTTTAATTACAAAAGAACCCAGTTATCATTCAAAATTACTGCACCCCTTAAGGAGTATTGGTAATTTAAAAAGATAACCAAAGTTGTTTTTTGTAATTAAGGTAAACCTCATGGTAGTTTTTGTAATTATCTCAAAAAAAAATTCAAGAATTCTTACTCATGAAAAATGTGATTTGGCTTCAGATGGGCAATGCATACATTGATGCTGAAGATCAGTTGAAAGTGTATATGACTATTATTGGCCACATGCTCTTATATCTGATGAAATCCATAAAGGCATTATAGAAAGTTGCAATTTTTCTTTGGGAGCTATATTATTAGTAGGGGTGTGCACGGTCTAGTTCGGTCCGGAGATTTGGAAATCTCCAGAACCGTCCTGAATTTCGGAGATCCCAAATTAAATCTCCAGAACTGAACCATAAAAAAAATCTCCATCCCGAACCATCCCGAAAGTTTGGTACGGTTCGGGACGGAGATTTGGTTCTAATGGGATGGTACCGAACGGTTCGGGATTGTTCGGAGAAACGGAGATTCAAATATTTCACAAATAAAATACACAAGAAAGGTGAAAAGAAAAATCAGGGTAAAAATCATTAAACGGTATACTTTCAATATTTTTTTAGTACAATTTCAAAAATACATACTAAAACCGTTAGTACTATGCGATTTTAACTTTTTGATAATTTATATTTAACTTATACATAAATTTTCTTTAATTTATATTTAAGTGCTAAATTTTTAATATTGTAATTCTTAATCTTTCTTTCATGATGTAGACTAAGTCTATACTACATATTAGTTTAATATCAATTTAACTTTTAAATCGGTTTTATCTAATTTACAGTAGAAAGTATTGATTTTTCGTTTTGGATTTTAACATAATATGTTTAAGATATTATGTTATTCATATTAGTAGTAAAAGTCTAGAATCTCAACGAATTACAAATTTAGTAGCCTCTATTACACAATAATCTCCTATAATCTTGGCACATTGTCCATGGGCTCTTGACGTAGGAAAAATATAATTGACTAATAACTTTGATAAACTAATATGAAACAAAAATCTATAATCTCAATATCTTAATTTCTTGGTTAGACGATTACTCTAGTTTATGTGCAATGTACTAATCATTTAAACTAATTTTAATTCAATTAATTTTCTTGATTAGAGGATGAGTCTAGTTATGATCTTTAATAAGTAAAATATTATCAAATTAAATATTTTCTACAATTCAAATATAATTTTATAATTTAATTTATTGGGTTCATTTAAATAAATTAGTATGACGTAACTATTTATGAATTAAATATATATTCAATTATTCATTTAATATATTGATAAAATATGCCAAGTTTTTAATTTGATAATTTTTAGTATTATATAGTATTGAATTTTCAAAGGAATGTTCAAAATATAAATAAGATAAAAATATTATATATGTATATATAAAAATAATTTTAATCGGTTTCGGTTTCGGATATTCGATTCGGTACGGTTCGGTACGGATATTTGAAAAATCTCCAGAATCGTACCATGAAAATTTTCAGGACGGTTCGGTTCGGGAAAAGTCAAAAAGTCAACGGATATTTTTCGGTTCGGATATCGGTTCGGGTTCGGTGATCTCCAAGTCCCGTACACACCCCTAATTATTAGTTAACTTAAGGAGATATTTACCCAAATATCAAGTTAGGAGTTTTTGAGTGCTGATCTCTAACGATGTCCATGAATTTGACAACATTGAGTCCCCCACATAGGTTCTGCAATATATTGATCTCTCTCTTTATCTGCACACGACATTAGAAGACAAAGTTAATACTTTGACTTCATTATGAGCTATCAATAAACTCAACTATTTCAGATTATTCTGCATTTTCCATTCAATAACAATAAACTTGATATGCAAAGAAAAATATCGAAGGCATCACAAGACAAAAAGTATATGTAGTGGTCGATAAGATGTAAAATTAGAAACATGCATATCACCAATATGCTCCAGTTAGTACCAACAATCAACATATACTCTGAACTATATTCGACGGTTCGACGTTTCTCATTCAATAGCCCTTGGTTAGTGCTATCTATATGTATATACGGGACTCATGAATCTTAACGACAACATTAACGTCTAGCTAAATGCATTTACCATGCAACTAGAGGAAACACCTTCGCCTTTTGCATTTCCAACTCCTGCAGTCTTTTGCAATCATCTTCATGCTCACACCTCAAAGCTCTTATCTGAGCCTCATGCTCAGACCTAATTAATTTTGTTTTTTGAGGGACATATATTGTTAGATAAATAATATCATTGTAATCATTTACAACTACGATACTTCGCAGAAGAAATACCTCTCTTAATTCAGTTTCAGCTTGAAGTTGGGCTCGTTTTAGTTCTTCAGTGTGCTTAGATCTGAGGCTCATTTCTTTATTAGCATGTTCCTGTTGAATGCTGCTAAAAAAACGAAGCTCAAAATGTAAAATCTCACAAGTGGGAGTTGGGGAAATTCCTATATCATTAATGGCCTGATCAGACTCCAACCAAGTCAGTTTTATGAATTTATAAAAAAATTGGGGAGATGTACGTAATTATAAATGTGAGTCTGTTATAATATTGAAAAAAAAAAAAAAGAATACCTGATCATTTCTCTGAGATATTTCTTTCAAATGTTTTGATAGTTCTAAGTGATTGCTTTCTAGCATGTGACCATATTGCTTCTTGGCTTCCTCAAGCTTGCTTTCAGTGTAAGCCAATGATGTCTAATCTAAAATCGACGACCAAATAATTAGTGGCTCATCCAAAAACTTGTTCTAAAAAAATAAACTTTAAGAATTAATTTAAGAAAACCTCTACTTTCTGGTCATTGAACTATTTTTCTCTGGTCTTGAGTTCCACGACAAGCTGGTCCTTCTCCTGTAATGTTTTCTCAAGCTCAATGACTCTTTTCTCAAGTGAATCTACATTTTCTTCACGTTTCTCAACTTCCTTATGCAATAGATCAATTTCATCTTGCTTTTCAGCCATATCTGCTTTTAGCCCATCCATTAGACCTTTGCTATCATTCTCCAACTCAGAAAGTTTCAGCAACAAGTCTTGCTGCATGACACAAAACAAAATACTTCAACCTATGTCACACCCATGCTACAAGGAGAAATTTCAGTAGATGAGCTTTCACCATATTTTTATCAGATAATATTGAGTTGGATGCTCTTGTAATCACCCATACTTCATAAGAATTCACAATACATAATGGTTGGATGCTCTTGTAATCAAACTTGATTTCTAACTATTCTAAAAGCTGAATATAGACTATATCTTATAATTGTAAAAGCATTAGCTAGAAGGAAATGCAGAGAATTCCATAATCATGTGTGTCTCTAGCTATGTAAGAACATCAATTTATATACACAAACATATCCAAGAGATGTGTGGAAAACAATAGTCATAGCAGCAATTTGTGTGTACAATGTTTTTCAGAATAAATTAGCATACACAATTTTCTTATTTCTATTATTCATGCACCGTGTAAATTCACTTTCAAAATGTATTCAATCAGGCTTTATCTACTATGTTACACATTTTATCAAACACCTTCTAGGCATCATTTTAAATGTTCTCAAAACTACTATAAGAAATTCAGAGTATGTCTCATCCTCACCAAGCATACAACAAGCATTCAGTGACTCGCCAACAACAACACTCGCAACAACCTAAACTCCATCATCAACAAAATTAAGTTAGCCAATGTACCTGGGGGTTGTGATTGATCCAGTTCCAATGGAGATTGAGGGGTTTGAAAACTCATTCACAGAGCTCTGTGCGAACGGGCAGTAAGAGAGTATGTTTGGTCTTGATTTACAACAACAATGTGAAGGTCGAGGATAAGACCAAAATCAGTGTAAAAATATCATGCAATGTAGGACCAATCCAACAACCATCCACGATAAGCAAGGATAATGGTTCGATTTCTGGGGCACGCACAAAGTAGAGAAATCAAAAATCAATCAGAAAATTCGTAATGGAAAACAAAGCAATTTGCAGAAAATTTAAAAGAAGAAGACAGAGGAAATAATCACTTAGCTGACGCCATGGAAGATTCAATCGGTCATGGACTCATGTGGAGAGAAATTTTCTCCTCCTCTTCTTGTTTTCCATATCTCAACTTGGAGGTCCAAGATGAGCTCAGAGAATATCTCTTCTGCCCTAATTTTATTCACTTTAGAGTTGTACCCCAGCCTCTTCTAGCCCATCTCTTGGGTTCTCGTTTGTACCACTGGCGGAGGGGAGAAGTGACGAGTGGAGGGGAGAGGTGGCGGGCGATGGGCGACGAGTGAGTGACGGGGCGCAGGGGGGAGGTGGAAACGGGGCACAACGCAGAAGGAAATGGGTTGAGTACGGGAGAAAGATTAGTAAAGAAAATGGGTTGAGTGCTATAAGTGATAATTAACCTAATTATTATTTAATTAGCGGCACTCCACCAAAAAAATAATAGTTATGGGACCTAACGACACCGGTTGTAGAACCGGTGTCTAAAGATCTTTAAAAATTAAAGACACCGGTTCGATAACCGGTGTCGAAACAACTGGTGTCAACCTAAAATAATTTAAATAAATAGACACCGGTTTGGAAATCAGATGCCAAAACCCGTGTCTATTTGGGAAATTATTTACAATAGACACTGGTTCTAGGAAACCGCTGTTGTTTATCAAATGACAACACTCATTAAACACCGGTTTCTTACAAATACACCAGTATGGTCTTAAAACCGGTGTCTTTTTGCTGTTGTTTATTAACAGTTTTCTTGTAGTGTTAATTCGGAACTTCAACATTATTAAACATTAGATCAATCCTTAGTGCACTTCAAAATGTCAAATTCATCATTCAAAATATTGAAATTCAAACATCGCATTTTTGTAAAGAACATGAGGGGTTAAAAACTTAAGATAAAGATTGTATTAGATTATCATACTCACACTACAACATAAGTTACATTAGGTAACACCTAAAAGTATTATCTAATAGCCATAAAATATTACTATAGACTATAGGTAACACTTTGATCAACGTTGAACTTGCCCGTGCCGCCTATAGTCTAAGGTATCACTTTTGATAGCTTTTAGTAATACATTTTCTAAGCGTTATATTAAATCCTCTATTGTAACACTTTGAAGTAACACTTCTAAAATGTTACTTAATACATCTGATGTAGCACTTTTTTGTCAAAATGTAACACTTTTTTGTAGCACTTTTGATTGGATGGTAGCATTTTATCCAGTAGTTGTATCACTCTGAACCATTTATTGTAGCACTTTTTAAATACTTACATATCACATTAAATCTTCATATGTATCACTTTTCGAGAGATTATGTAACACTTATGTAGTACTTTTTTTGTCCGACACAATATATTTTGGTAGCACTTTCGGGTTTATAGTAACATTCCATACAATAATTGTATCACTTTAAACCATGCATTGTAGCACATTATAAATAATTACGTAGCACTTAAACAATCCCATATCACTTTTTAATTGACTATTTGTGTGTGTGTGTGTGTAAAGCTTTGTATATATATAACTCCATAGAATAGCATCAATTTAAAGCAATAAGTTAAAATTTATAAACTAAATACTCATCAGTAAGTTTCATTTAAGAAATCTAGAATTATGTCAATGCAACAAATAGACTAACTAAAATCTCTTATACAATAAAAATTTAACTGAAAGTGTAAATCTATGAACATAATTTGTTGAAGAATTCATAATCTAATAGTCTTCATGATCCTCCTCTTCATTCTGAGTTATATCTTCATTTCCTTCAAGGAATCCGCCATCATCATCGTCATCATTTGCTCCATCATCCTCATCTACGTCATTCTGAAAAGTATTTAATAACACCACCATAAGACAACCTAGCTATAACAATAACGCCACCACTTTTATTCAAGTAATTTCAATGACAAAGGCAATCGCCTAGAATACCATTATGCCAGAACAACTAATATAGAAATTATTTATTTTAATTACAATAAGCATTCTAGCTACCACAACATTACATTATTACCTGGCATTGTTCTGCATCATCAATGCCTCCAAAAAGACTTCCCATTGAGTGATGAAGCTATAGTGGCAAGTGTTTCAGAAGGAATTTGATCTTTTAAAAATTTCATAACTTCTCCTAATGTCTTTTTCACAATATGGGCTTCATATGGCCACAAAACTTCATCTGGAATAAGCATGACAGACTTGGAGGACTGTTTTCCTTTGTTGGTACACCTGCCTAAAAGTCTATTCTTTCTTGACTCGGACACCTTTTCCATCTGATTATGTATCATATTAAAATAGGTTAAGAAAAATATCTATATCAATAATACATTTAAGCACACATATTTGTGAATTGATTCCAAACTTTCACAAACCGGCTCATATTTGCAATCAGAAAAGAAATCAGACCTTGAGAACGACTTCCCCTTAGCGTAAAAAAGATGAAATAAAATACAACTTACATAAGTTTTCTTGTATTTTCTCTCTTCTTTCCTTTTGCGAGTTTTGTTGTACATGACTGCTTTAGATGGTGGTTTATTATCAGATTGTTCCTATGACATAATGTCAAAAAGTTGATAATTAAAATAAACAAATATACTAGTTTTGAAATGGTGCTTACACAATAAAGTAAAAACAAACCAGCTCATGATACTTTCTTGCAAATGAAATATGACCCATAGTGTGCCTATCTTTTGTACTTCACTGCGTTCTTTGTTCTTTTGACTTACTACCTGCAGTTAAACTCATCCAGGTTCCAGTATTCTAACAAGTCCGCAAAATGTTAATCTGAAATTGAGCCTGGTCGATTCTACCATCTATCCTCTTCATTATCGTGCCTAGTATAATGTTTCTTCTTTGTTCTAGTTTTATAACTACGCCGGAGAGCTCCAATTGATGACAACACGCAGTCCTTGCATTCCTCCGAGATCAATAATTTTTTCTGAAAAATGTGGATGAACATATTGAAATATAACTATATTAATACTAAGATAAAGCTTGAATATAATATTATTTTCAAAAATGGATTGGAGTATACTATATATCACAATGAAACAATATAATAAGTAATAAGCAACAACAAGAAAGATTTAGCTATTGTGCTAAATTTTCAAAGACCCGTACATTCACATAATCCCAAATATTATCTTTGTGTGGAACATGACACTAATCAATATTGTTAAGTGGTGCAAGCGTAGAATCACGAGATAATGACCCTAAAAGCTGACTAAGTTTGGCGAAAGTTTGTAGGCCCCAAGGGGTGTGATGTGAGGTTTAGAAGGGGAGTTGAATAAACCTTACCAAATTTTCGAGTTTAGTCCTTTTAAATAGTTCAACAGAGTTGACTCAAATCAATTATGTCCTTGAGGGACAACTAAGTTGGCTATACAGCTAAGTTACCCACTCAACAGACTCTATAGAGCTATTGATAGTATAACTCGGTTGCTTAAGCCAAATACTTAACTTGGCTGATTTGGTTTTTAACAGCGGAAGACTGAACACCCTTTGATTTGTTCTAAGCTTATTTTAAACACTTGATTTTTAGCACATTGTTAATTATCAGTTGGATAACAAATGTATACTAACAACATATATAAGTAAATATGCAGTAATGTAAATTGCTGAAAGTAAATTGACATAAGTATTTTATAGAGGTTCGAAGATGGGGTAATTCTTCTAATCCTCTCTTCTCCAACTCCTAGAGGAATCCACTATGTAACAGATCAGTTTACAAAGCGGTTATCAGTCTGGAGACAACCTTGATCACACAGCTGGCTTCTCTTGCGACTCAGCTTCTTCATAGGGCAGTTGCCTTGCTACTTTAGCTCACTTCTCAAGTTCTTGGATTTGATCACGAAGCCCTCCAACAAACTTGATACTTGGTTCGACCTTGAACCTTTCTACAATCCTTCAACTTGGAAAGTAGACCCATTTTGTTTTCTTCAAAAGTTTCCTCTTCAACTGGTTGAAGTTATCTCTCATTCACAGCTTGTGTTGGATTGAGTTTCTTCGAGTTTGAGGCTTGAGGAATTGCTTTGACAATTTTGCAGGTTACTTGCTTGAATATTGCTTGATCGTTCGTGGTTCAGGTAATCAAGGTAACCTTTTCTCAATAGCTTCCTCAGCCTTTTATAGTGCACATTTGAAATTTGCCCGTTGAAGAGATATGCTAATTTCAAATGTCACTTTTTGTTCTTTGGCTTGTTTTGGCTTGGTATGCAGCCTCGGTGATGTTGACCTTTCCTCGTATTAAATGGCATTCCAGCACTGCAGGTTTCTGATAGACTTGGATCATTCCTTTTGCACAATTCTGGGCCAAACACTTTAAGACTTGGCAGCTTAATATATTACTTTATTGAGTAATATTTTTGACTTTATTCCAACAGATCTAAGTCAGTTGTCTTCACTTGACTGCTGCCTTTACCCTAGGTGACTTGAGTCTGCTCCAATCATGGGATTGACTCAACTATCACTTCAACTGATAGACTTGACTTCTTGAGTTGACTTGACTGACACTTCTCACAGCTGTTCCTCAGCTGACTTTCCTTTAGTCGAGTCATTGACTTCCGTCTAGGCCATACTCAGCCAATACACAGCAGAGTCTTCATTCCAGTCCGCAGTTGTTTTCTTGTAATCTTTGACATTGTTGACTTAACTCAGCTCTTCCAGTCCTATCTATTACAATACATAATTACAAGGAAAATGGGGTGCCAACTTCCTAGTTTAAGTTTTACATGGTATCATCAAAATCTAACAAATAAATTTCCTACAATTTCCCTCTTTTTGATGATGCCAAAAATTAAAACATTGAATTAAAAGTAAACATCAAACATACAAGCAGTGCAGTAACAAAGAATGTATGTTTGAATAACCATTTTATTGATCATAACATTCTTGTCCTTTACAAAGCTGTTTACAACAAGTATCAGAGCTTTTTATATAATCATGACAATACAAAGTATGTCTAAGCTAAGATACACAGGGAGTGTAAATTACAGGGAAATTCACTGAGCTTATTATAGAATACTTACATTAAAGTATTTACAACAAAATACATGAAGGGGTTCGCAACACACTTCAACGCCTTTGCTGCTTCCTTCTTCTCTCTTCTTGTCATCCTCTGGCCTCCTTCTCTTCTTTTCTTCTTCCTCTCTCTTCTTCTTTTCATAGGCTCTTTTGGCAGCAGGGTCATTCCTTTGCTTCCTCTCAAGCCATTCTCTTGTAGATCTTTCATTTTCTTCATCTTGCCTCTTCTTTGTTTCAGCCAACTTGCGTGCAACTTCAAGATTTGCAAGGTGATCATGTTCAGCCCAATATGTGATCCCTTTCCTCTGTGGGTCAACATATGTTACATCTTTTGGTCTTGGCCGTGGTTGAGAACCTCTTCCACCGCCATCATGTCGTCCCCGTCTTGACTCAGCTCCTCTTCCTCTTGGCGTATATTGTACTGGGACCTTAGACTTTCCAGCTGAATGGCTGGTGGAAGTGTGCTACTTCTTAGTTGATTGACATACACTCAATCCCTTCTCCCAATATACATCCCATGCTTAAGGTAGAGTCATTCCTTGAAAATATCCTTCTACTTCAAGAGTTTGAAACTCTTCTATAGATCTGGCTGGGCTCAGATCCAGCATCAGACATTATTATGTCCTTCGGGGGCTTGATCGCAACATAGTCCTTCCCG
Organism: Rehmannia glutinosa; assembly: GCA_016081115.2. Lineage (NCBI taxonomy): Eukaryota > Viridiplantae > Streptophyta > Magnoliopsida > Lamiales > Orobanchaceae > Rehmannia > Rehmannia glutinosa. The sequence continues at coordinate 48,061,508 of CM071931.1, read as the reverse complement.
GCTGGAGGACCACCATATTGCTTCAAAAGCTCATCCACGCGAGTTGACTGCTTCTCAGCTAGTTCATCGAATGCAGCTTCGATGGCCTTCCTTTTATCTTTCATGGCCACCTCAGCTCTTTCTACGGGTAGGTTCAGGGGTAGCTTGCTGAGAATTGAGCCCGTGACTTCACCTAACTGTGGGGTTTCAGCATACATCAATTTTAAAGGAAGATTTTTGGAACTTCCTTCCCCCTCAGCTTTGTCACCTCCTTTCTTCAATTGTTCTTTCAATCCCTTAGGGGCCTCATCTTCCCCCTTTTTGGCATCATCACCAAAGAAAAGAGGTATCCCAGGGAATAATCCACTCAGGACGAAATCCAATCGGCTGTTTGTCGAGTTCTGCTTGGAGTTTGCTACGGAGTAGGCTTTGCAAAACTCGGAATGAGTAGCCTTTGACTCAGTTGTCACTATTCTCATCTCCCCATCAGAAGACTGAACTTTTCGTTAATTTCTTGTTTTTATGGATATAAAATATTTTTTCCTTATTTTCGAAAATTTCCAATTTAAGTGTTTTGCCTTTCTTGATTACTTCTTGAATTAGGATTTATTAAACAAAGAAAGTTGATTTATAAAAAGGATTATTTTAAAACTGGACTCTCGAGTTTTATGTTAATATGGAAAGATCGAATTTTGATTAAGAAGGTTTTTAAAAGAGTCCTAGTTCTTATATGATTATGAATCCTAGTTCTACTATGTCTCCTTCTTCCTTGTTTTGCAGGGACTCAAACTTTTCAAAGGAATTGCCTATATAAAGAGGACATCCCTCACATAATTAGAGCACGCAGAATTACAACTGAGAGAGAGCACATATCTTCGAGAGGAATCGAATTCTGCAAGAGAGAAATAAAGTCTGATATACTACACAGTGCAGAGTGTTGAACGAAGTGCTACATGAGTACCAGTTCAACACCTAATGATTGGGCATCTTTGTTTCTCTATTTTTCGTCCATCTGTTGTTTTCATAGAAGTTCTGATAGTTGATATTCTTTCTTTTTGGACGAATTGTTTTACAAGATATAGATCTACGCATAGAAAGCAGTTTTGATAAGTTTTGTTCTAGTTGAGTCATTGATATTGAGATCTGTAATCGATACATTCAACTAGTGGATTATTTCGCCCTGCTGGCACATTTATAAGTATTTTTATAGTTATAGACAATTTTAACTCTGTGTTTTACTTTTATCCACTGCGAGTTGATACAAGTGTTACTAGCACTTGTAACAACACTCTATTCTGAGAAAGTTTGGGACCTAAAATTCTATCAATTGGCATCTAGAGCCAACACTTGATTTCACTAAATGTTGATCCTAAGTTCGAGCAAGCGATGGATAGTCATGTTTCAGCTATGTTTCATCCACATATGTTAGACAGATCTAACTACTCGATTTGGAAGATCAAGATGCGGGCTTTTATACAATCAATTGATGAGAAAGCTTGGTGCAATGTTTTAGTTGGATGGACTTCTCCAAATATTATAGATGTGGATGGAGACTACATAAATCAGGATGAAATAAGTTGTTCCAATGAAGATGTTCAACTGGCGAACTACAATTCGAAACTTCTCAATGCTATTTTTGGTGCAGTAGATTTCAACATGTTTAAAATCATCTGTAACTATACTGCAGCCAAAGACGCATGGGAGGCTTTGCAAAAACATTGTGAAGGATCTGCAAGTGTTCGTCTCTCCAAGTTATGACACCTGACCACCAGGTTTGAAAATCTGAAGTTGGAGGAAGATGAAGACATCACATCTTACCATGGACGACTCTGTGACATCGCCAATGAATCTTAATCTCTAGGTGAGCCTATTTCAAATTCAAGGTTAGTAAGCAAGATGATGCGTTCCCTACCTGAAAGGTTTGATATAAAGATTGTTGCGATTGAAAAACTATCAAACATTGCTACACTACGACTTGATGAGTTAGCTGGGATCCTCAAAACCTGGGAACTCAATTTTGTCGACAAAAGGAAGTCAAAAGGGAAAAGCATAGCTCTACAGGTATTATCCGATGAAACTAATGAATTAGTACTAAAGAGGTTGAGGAACCTGAATTAGGTGAGGAATCTATGGCTATGTTTGCTAAAACATTCAGTAGGGTTATGAAAAACAAAAGCAAAACTCAATTTCCTTCCAAAACCAACAAACCTTTTAAACCTAATGTTCCTAGATATCCTCAAAGAAATATGCCTGATAGGAACCAAGATAAAACTGGGAATCAATTTGATATTGAAAAGGTCAGATGTAGAGCATGCACTGGGTTTGGGCACTATGCCAATGAATATGCAAACACTTTACGTAAAAAGGGTATGAATTTGAGTGTTACTTTGAGCGATGATGAGTCTGGGAAGAGAACTTAGGTCAGAATGATGAAAATACTGCTCTCATGACAATCATCAATGAGAAAAAGGTGCTGCAAATCAATCCACTAGGTGTCTCTCGAGGTGTTGCTCGAGATGTTCCAACATCTAACAGTACACTTTCTCTAACCCTTCAAATACGTTTTTCTTAACATCTGCCTCTCTAGTTGAAACAAATATCCAGGTTGCTGAGGACTCCAATAATGAAGAATGGAACATTATGGATGCTTACAAAGAACTATACCACGACTGGGAAAAACGTGTTGAACATATCAGATGTCTCACAAAGGTAAATGAAAAACTTACAAATGAGAACGAGGAGCAGAAGAATTCTCTGACACGAAATCATGTTAACCAGGAAAGATGAGGAATTAGAAAAGGTAAAATCTGAACTTGAAAAATCTCTTGAAACATTGAAATGACTTAATTCTGGCAAAGCTAAACTTGATGAAATCCTAGCGTTAGGAAATACAGAGAAAACTGGTTTGGGATACAAAACTCCTATTTTTGTAAAAGAATCTGAAAACCCCGATGCTTCAACCTCTTCTACTGAAACCCTCTTGTTCTAATGAAAAGCCACATAAAAGAAAATGACATTATATGCTCATCATTCGCTTATAAACCTGGCCATCTTAAACCATATTGTTATAAGCTAAAGTCTGATCTAAAACGTCAAAAGTTTTCTGGCCAAGTGTCCTCTCGAGTGTCCTCACACACTTCTAGCAACACCTCGACTAGACAAAAAACTATTTGGGTCCGCAAAACTGAGTTGACTTGTAATGTTATATATACATCCTTGAGGTCTAACATTGCAGGGTCTTGGTACTTTGATAGTAGATGTTCTCGCCATATGACAGGTACCAAAGAATACCTAATGGACTATGAGTTATTTGACGGAGGTAAGGTCACATATGGTGGTGGTGCTTGAGGACAGATAGTTGGTAAAGGTACTCTGAATGTAAAAGGTCTTCCTAAGCTCAGAAACGTTCTACACGTTTAAGGGCTTTCTACAAACCTACTTAGTATTAGCCAACTTTGTGATGATGACTTATATGTTAAATTTGATAGGAATTATTGTGAAGTCTTTGATAAAGCTAACGTTTGCATCTTAGCAGTTTTAAGATCAATTGATAATTGCTACCAATTCGGTGGTATTACTGTTTATCATAGTGTAAAACTAAACGAAACGGATTTGTGGCATCAAAAGTTAGGACATGTGAACTTTAAAATGATTGATAAACTTGTTAGGTATGAAGCTGTGAGACTATTACCAAAATTGAACACAAAATTACCTATGTATGTGGATCGTGTCAAAAAGGTAAACAAACTCGAGTGTCACAACACTTTCACACTACTCGATGTTTTGAACTTCTTCATATGGATCTTATGGGTCCTATTGAGGTTGAAAGTGTTGGAGGTAATAAATATTCTTTTGTATGTGTTGATGATTTCTCTCATTTTACTTGGGTTCGTTTCTTACGTGAAAAATCAGATGCTTTTGAGTCTTTCAGAAATTTGCATAAAAAGTTGTGTAATCTATATAGTGTCACTATTGCTAGGATTAGGACTGATCATGGAAAAGAATTTGAAAATTCATCATTTTTATCCTTTTTGTGATAGGAAAGGTATTTCTCGTGAATTCTTCGCACCCAAAACTCCAAAACATAATGGGGTGGCAGAAAGGAAAAATCGAACATTGCAAGAAATGGCACGAGTTATGTTGAGTTCGAAACATTTGACCAAATGTTTTTGGGCTGAGGCCTTAAACATTGCATGTCATATTACGAATCGTGTGTATTTAAGGATACGAAGTACTATGACTCCTTACGAGATCCTTTTGGGTAAAAAACCTAACCTTAATTATTTTCATGTGTTTGGATGTGTGTGTTATGTGTTAAATGATAGAGATGAACTTGCTAAATTTGATTCTAAAACTGATAAAAGTCTGTTCCTAGGATATTCCACTAACAATCATGCTTATAGAGTTTTTAACCTTCGAACAAGAACTATCATGGAAACTGTGAATGTTGTATTCGATGATTTGGCTGACCTTGCAGGAAAAATTGAAGAAAACTGTGTCTCTGATCTAACTGAGACAAATGGTACATCTGAGTCAGTCCCTAAAACTGAAGATAAACTGAGTGTTGAGACAAATGTCATTGCAAGTGTTCCAACAGATGTTGAGACACCTTCAACAACACCTGTAAACACACTTGTACAAACTGACTCAGAAAATGAATCCGATCATGAAAATGAACAAAACCAAGTACTTGTTGATCATGTGATGATCGTACGAGAGACATACCAAGCGAGTAATTCGGAAAAATCATCCAACTACTCAACTAATAGGTGAGGTTACTGAAGGTGTACGAACACGAAGAAAGGAGAAGGTAAACTACTGTGATATGGTAAGAAATGCATACCTGTCTTCAAACTGCACTCTGGTAAGAACTTGTTGTTTTATCTCTAATTTTGAGCCTAAGAATGTTAATGAGGCTTTGAAAGATGAATCTTGGATTAATGCTATGCAAGATGAACTTGATCAATTTGCTAAGAATGATGTGAATGTGATTGGTACAAAATAGATTTTAAAAAACAAACTGATGAATCTGGGAACATTGTGCGTAATAAAGCTCGTTTAGTTTCTCAAAGGTATACACAGGTTGAGGGGGTTGACTTTGATGAAACCTTTGCTCCTGTAGCTCGAATTGAGTCCATTAGACTTCTTCTTCCTATAGCTTGTCATCTTGGTCTTACACTTCACCAAATGGATGTCAAAAGTGCTTTTCTAAATGGTATTTTAAATGAAGAAGCTTATGTTGAACAACCAAAAGGCTTTGAAGACCCCTATAAGCCGAACCATGTGTTTAAGCTTAAAATAGCTCTTTATGGTCTTAAACAAGCTCCTAGAGCTTGGTAAGGAAGATTAATTGAGCATTTACTCCAAATGAGTTTTAAACGTGGTGAAGTAGATACGACTCTTTTCATTCAAAGAACTAACCATAGTATTTTAATTGCTCAAATTTATGTGGATGATATTGTGTTTGGTGCTTCTAGTCAAAAATTGTTGAATGAATTTGTTGATTGCATGTCTTCTACATTCGAAATGAGTATGGTTGGTGAATTGAATTACTTTTTGGGCTTACAAATCAAACAATCGAATGATGTAATTTTTATTTCTTAAAGCAAATATGCACGAAATTTGGTGAAGAAATTCAACTTAGGTAGTGCATCCCATATGAAAACTACCATGGGTTCGAGTCAAAAACTTAGTAGAGAAGATGTTGAAAGTGTTGATAACACTTTATATAGAAGTATGATAGGGAGTTTGTTGTATTTAACTGCTAGCCGTCCTGATATCATGTATAGTGTGTGTTTGTGTGCTCGTTATCATGCCAATCCTAAGATCACTCACTTGAAAGCCGTGAAAAGAATAATTCAATATATTGGAGGCACCACTAATCTAGGAATTTGGTATACTAATGATACACACACTAATCTAGTTGGTTTTAGTGATTCAGATTGGGCTGGAGACATTGATGATAGAAAAAGTACAACAGGTGGTTGTTTCTACCTTGGTAATAATTTGGTGTCTTGGTACAATCAACAAAATTGTGTTTCTCTTCTGACTGCCGAATCTGAATATGCTGCTATTGGGAGTTGTTGTTCCCAATTACTTTGGATGAATCAAATGATTGAGGATTATGGTCTTCATAGTGATATCTTAACTATTTATTGTGATAATTCAAGTGCTATTGATATTTCAAAGAATCCGGTACAACACTCTCGCACAAAACACATAGACGTAAGACACCACTTTATTCGTGATTTGGTTGAGAAAAACATTATTCGCATAGAATACATTGGAACTGAAAATCAGTTGGCTGATATTTTTACCAAAGCTTTAGATTTTGAGAGATTTTCCACTCTAAGGAAGTCTCTTGGTTTGTGTGATATCTAACACTGTTTCTGGAAGTGTTGCAGCACCTACAATAACACTTGCTGCAACACCTTTTCTCCTGTTTTCTTTTTCTTATTCTTGCATTCATGCATTAGTTAGATTTTCATCTGCACGACTAAATCTGTTTGACAGAGTTCTAGTAATATACCCAAGAGTGTTCACTTGATAAGCCGATGTGAGTGGATGTTTCCAATCTACAAAATTATTATATTTATTTACCCAGGCGATGAGTTTAAAAAAAATATATCGATCATGTTTCTCATCTTCTATCTCTGTTGATTGAGTCTTCTGAGTAATCTAACTCAACTCAATTAACCCTAACTCATTCTTGAGCTCTTCAAACCTTGATTCACATAATGGCTTTGTGAATATATCAGCTAACTACTTATCAGTTGAGATGTATTCCAAGGTGATGTCTTTCTTTTCAACATGATCTCTTATAAAATGATATCTGACATCAATGTGATTTGTTCTTGAATGCAACACTGGATTTTGAGTGATTGCAATAGCACTAGTGTTATCACACATAATTGGAATTTCTTTTTCTTCAATATCATTATATCTCAGCTGTTGTCTCATCCATAATACTTGGGCACAACAGTTGCCCGCAACTATGAACTCTGCTTCAGCTGTGGATGTAGCTATTGAATTTTGTTTCTTGCTGAACCAAGAAACCAATCTATTTCCAAGCATTTGACATGTACCTGAAGTACTCTTCATGTCAACTCTACATCCAGCATAGTTTGAGTCTGAGTATCCTACCAGCTTGAATCCTCCTTCCTTTGGATACCATAAGCCGACTTCCTGGCATGAAGTCCTAAGAAGAAAGTCAGTTCTCCCATCATGCTCATCTCAAATTTGCCTTGCATGAGGTTTGAGAACTTGTCACACATCTCTTTATTTGTGGAACCAAAAATTATGTCATCCACATATATTTGAACAGGCAGTATACTCTCTCCATCTTGAATCCTGAAGAGTGTTCTATCAACCTTGCCTTTGGTGAATCCATTGTCAGTTAGAAATTGAGACAATGTATCATACCATGCTATTGGTGCTTGGTTCAATCCATATAATGCTTTCTTGTGCTTGTAGACCTTATCTCCAATAGTTTTCTGCTCAAAACCTGGAGATTGTTCAACAAAGACTTCTTTTTCTAGCAGTCCATTTAAAAATGCACTCTTCACATCCATTTGATATACAATGAAGTTCTTATATGCAACATAAGCAAGAAACATCCTTATTACTTCCAATCTGGCAATAGGAGCAAATGTTTCATCAAAATCTATACATTCTTCTTGGCAATACCCTTTGGCTACCAATCTTGCTTTGTTTCTTCAACAGATCCTTCATCATTCATCTTGTTTATGAAAATCCACTTAGTACCAATAACATTTTGGTGGGTTGGCCTTTGAACTAATTCTTATACTTTGTTCCTTTCAAACTGATTCAGCTTTTCTTGCATTGCCTGAATTCAATGTGTGTCTTCCAATGCTTGAGACACACCTTTAGGCTCTATCTGGGACTAATTCCCATACTTTGTTCCTTTCATGCTATGCTCTGGATCGGGTTCTTATGCCATCTCTAACATCTCCAATGACTAACTCTGGTGGATGGTCTCTCAGCCATCTCAAATCAGGTTGGAGTAAGTCTGCTGGATTTAGCCGTCTCGTAGCTAAGTTGTCTTGAACAACTCTTTCATCTTCGTTCAGCTGTAGACCTTCCAGCTGTCTCTGAGATTCAACTATCTCATCTTCATCTGGGTTGAGTGTTGTCACTTCAGCTTCAACAGTCCTTATGTATAGTTGGTTGATTCACCTTATCAGCTAACTCATCAATGTCTTCTCCATTCACATTAGGTTCATCAAAAAACCACATGGATAGACTCTTCAGTGACCATAGTTCTCTTGTTCAACACTCTATAGTCTCTACTATCAGTTGAGTATCCCAAAAAGAGACCTTCATCAGCTTTAGCATCAAAAGTCTTCAAATTATCTTCGTCATTATTATGGATGAAGCATTTACATCCAAATATCCTGAAATATCCAACATTTGGCTTTCTCCCTGTCCAAATCTCATAAGGAGTCTTTGTCAATTGCCTGTTAATCATGCATCTATTTTGAGTATATCATGATGTATTTATGGCTTCAGCCCAAAATCTGTTAGGCAATCCAACTTCAGTTAACATAGTCCTTGCAGCTTCCTTGAGAGTTTTGTTCCTTCTTTCAGCTACTGCATTTTGTTGTGGAGTCCTTGCTGCTGATAACTCATGAACAATACCATTTTTAACACGATACTGAGTTATTATTCCATTGACAAACTCAGTTCCCCTGTCAGATCTTATCTTTATAATGGTTTGACTCTTCTCATTTTGAACTCTTCTCATCAGCTGAGGTAAGTTCTGCAAAGTTTCCTTCTTTTTACACATAAAAATTGTCCATGTATATCTTGAATAATCATCCACCACACGGGTGTATTTCTTTCCACTGATGCTAGCTGGCTCAACTGGACCAAATAAATCCATATGCAACAGATGTAATATCCTTATTGAAGAAGGACTTGTCTTATCCTTGAATGATGATTTGATTGGCTTTCCCATCTGGCATGCATCACATACACTCTCTTTTTTGTACACTGAGTCTGGCAATCCTTCTAAACGATGCCTCCTTGCAAGCTTGTTGATTGTCTTCAAATTCAGATGACTCAGCTTCTTGTGCCACAGACCGACTTGATTCGGATGTGCTCTTTGCTAACATACATGTGCTTGGTGTAGCAGTAGACCAATCTACCACATACTATTTCATTTGATTCAACATCTATTGAACCTTGCATCACTATGTCATTTTTGATTCAGATCTTTGATTTGGCATATCCCCATGTTGAATCCTACATTGTAGTCCTTGTCACAGAGTTGACTGATACTTAACAGGTTGAAGTTGAGGCCTTCAACATAAGCAACATCTGTGATTTCCAATCCATTTTTCTTGATGGACCCTATGCCTTTGATCTCCACTGGAGCTTCATTTTCTCCAAATATAACTTTAGCACCTCTAATCTCCTTGAATCTTCACAGGTTTTTCTTGTTTCCCGTCATATGTCTGGAACAACCACTATCCATGTACCAGGTTCCTTGATACTCAGTTGTTCCTTGAACCTGCAATCAAGGAGATAAGTTTTTAGGTTCCCATACTTGTATGGGTCACGGGGTTAGTCTTTGTAAGATGTTCCAACCAACCTATAGCCAAATGGTCTGACTCTAAGAGGTTGCCATCTATCAGTGTCATAATCACAATGCACATTTGTCTGTATGACTGTGTGTGTGTTTTAGTGTTAGGAAATTTATTGTTTAGATTTTGATTAATGCTATGTAAAACTTAGACTAGAAAGTTGGCACCCCATTTTCTTTGTCATTTTTGTTGTAATAGATAGGGCTGGATGAGCTGAGTCAAGTCACCTATGCCTATGAGATACAAGAAGTCAACTGAAGAAGTGAAGTGAAGAACTCCGCTGTGAAACAGCTCAGTGTTGACATGGAAGAAGATATGGAACTCAACTGGAATAGTATCAGCTGAGAATCAGCTGTGACGAAAGCAAACCAAGACAACTCATGGAGCTGAGTTAAAATGCAAATCAAGTCATCTGATAATGAAGAAAAGAAGAAGCAGTTGAATGAAGATAACTGAATTCAAGCCGTTGCACACAAAGCATGGAAGGTTACTTATTTTAGTAATATCTCCATGATTCCTGGCACTGAGAATAAATTAATGCAAAGGCGTGCATTATAATAAGCAAAAAGCTGGACATTCAAGAGTACGAGGTAGTGGATGTCTCACATGCCTGAAAAGCACAAGGGAGGAAATCGATGTCTAGCAGGTTATTATTTGATTAATTATCTATCTTTTCAACGGATAATTTTTCAAATAATACTATAAAAGGATTGAAGATTTAAAAAGAAGAAAAGAATGCGTACAAAAGCTTAAGCTGCAGAACAAGAAGAAATATACTCAATACACATAGAAAAGCTGAACAGAAATTCATATATCTTCAAGTCCAATTTATCAGCATTCAACATCCAACACAAATTGTGAAGGACTACGAAATCATCAAAGTTGAAGAGAAAACTTTAAATCTTTGTGGTCTACATTTCTGGTGTGGAAGTGTAGGAAGAACTCAAGTTTCTTGGAGGGCTGGGTGATCAAATCCAACAACTTGATAAAGTGGGCTGTAGTAGCAAGGCAGCTGCCTCGTGAAGAAGCTGAGTCGCAAGAGAAGCCGGTTGGGTGATCAAGGCATCTCTAGACTGAGTCAAAGGAACAAGTCAGCTGGGTGATCAAGACTTGGTTCTAGACTATGAACCACTTTGTAATCTGATCAATACATAGTGGATTCCTCCAGGAGTTGGAGAAGAGAGGATTAGAAGAATTACCTCATCTTTGAACCTCTATAAAATATTGTGTCTATTTACTTTCAGCATTTTAATTTCTACCTTATTTGTTTTATACTTGCTAAATTGAGCTATAATTGACATTCTAAGTGATAATAAGCCAAGTATACAAGAACAAGTGTTAAAATCATATTCAGTTTATTTAAACTAAAAAAAAAGGGTGTTAAGACTTCCGCTTTGAAAAACCAAGTCAGCTTTATAAGCCTTTTTATAAAATCACTAAGTTACTTTACAGACAACTCTCTTAAATCTGCTATACAGTAACTCAGCTGACTTGAAACAACTCTGTAGCAACTATTGCTGAAAATACTTTTATCGAAATTTTTTGAAGAAGGTTTATTCAACCCCCTCCCCCTTCTAAACCTTCTAATACACCCCTTGGGACCTACAAGTGGTATCAGAGCGATTGGTTCATTGAGTCTTCTGCACTGGTTACTGAACTATATCTTTGCGTTTCAAAAGTTTAACACTTGGAATTCTTTGGTTCTTGCATAAGCAAAATTATCACTATGGAAGCAAATCTAACTCGTATTCCTATGTTCTCCATTGAAGAATTTGATGATTGGAAAATTCGTATGCAGGCTCACCTATCAGCTTTGCATGATGAGATGTGGATTGTGATAGAAGATGGGCCACTGCAAATACTCAAAGTCAACACTGCTGTTAGACGAACTCAAGTAGCTGAAGGAGAAGAGGCTGCTGGCCCTATACCAGCTATGGTTGAAAAACCAAGAGCTGAGTGGACAAATGATGATAGAAAAAGATATAACCTAGACAATGTGGCCAAGGATATATACTCTACAAGACGTTGGACAAAGCCATGTTCAATAAAGTCAAATCATGCAAGACAACAAAAGAAATTTGGGATAAATTAGCTTTAATTTGTGAAGGATCAGGCAAATTAAAGAAAACAAATTATCCGTTCGTGTACAGAAATTTGAAAATTTCAAAATGCTTGCAGGAGAAACCTTGGATCAGCTGGATGCTAGATTCACTGAGATCACAAACGAGCTATCTGCACTTGGAAAAGAATATACACAAAAGGAAATGTGTATGAAGATTCTGAGAAGCCTCCCAGCTAAATGGGAAATGAAAGTCATGGCTGTAAGACATTCAATGGACCTATCAAAAACATCTAATCATGAACTATTCTCAGACCTCAAAGCTTATGAATTTGAGCTGAGAAGAAAAGATCAAGAGGAGACAGCTGTACTCAAAACAACTGCACTTATAGTCAAAGACGGAAAGAGAGCTGAAGGCAAGGAAGTGATTGATCAGGAGAAAATATCCCTGATGGTTAAGAGATTCAACAAGTTCTTTAATAAGAACTACAAGAAAAATAAGGGTGAAACCTCAAGAAGACATTCAGCTCCCTCCAAGTCAAGGAAAGATAGGCCACCCAAAAGAGCTGAGCATCAAAAGGTTGAATATCAAAGAGCTGACAATCCAAGAAATGAAAGAGCCGACCAAAAAGTAGAGAACATGTGTTGGAATTGCAGACAACCAGGACATTTTGCTATTGACTGTCCATATCCAATAGTCAATAAGTACAGAAATGAAGAAGAAAGAAGAGTCTTCAGAGAAAGAAGACAAGAAAAGAAAAGGGCCATGTTAGCCGCTGAGACAACTAAGACAATAAAGTCAAAGGAAGCAGCTGACACAGATAGTAGTGAAGCAGACTACTCAAGTGATTCTGAAGAAGAAGCCTTAATCTGTCTTATGGCCAAAGAGCAAGACAAATCAGATCAGGAAGATGAGGTACACTCTAACTTATCTCATTCAGACACTAGTGATAGTGACTGCGATACACACACTTCATCACCCACTGATCTTTATGATTCATTAGGCAAAATGATGAAAGATTTTGAGCATATCAAATCCTCACACACACTATTAAATGAGGAAAATAGCCAACTCAAAAGCCAAAACTCTCAGCTGACTAAGGAGTTAAATTCTCTAAGTCACATAGCTGATGAGAACAAAGAGCTAAAGGCTGAGAATATTAAACTATTAGCAGAGATAGCTGCTATAGAAAAAAGGGAAAATGAGCTCAAGAATGTGATTACTTCATTTACAAAGGCATCTAAATCATTGGATGACCTTCTTACGAGCCAAAGAGAATGTGGAGATAAGACAGGCCTAGGATTTAATTCCTTTGTGCACAGTCAAGCTCCCAGAGTGATTTTGGAGAAATGATCTTCAAGTAATGAAGCATCTCAAAAACCCAAAACACCGAATACTGCACCCACATTCATTCCAAAGTACAATCACAAACAAACTGACCTTGGATACAAAGGAAAAGGAAAACAACCAGTTGAGAATGCTGAGAGGACAACTGAGAAGAAGTCCAGCCGAGTTCCCCAACAAACTCCAAATAGAAAGTACTCTGTAAAGCATAAACAGAGCTACCAAAAACCCAAGAAGTTTTATCAAAGAAACATACATGATGGGAATGGTAGAAACTATCCAAGCCAAGCTGATTGGAACTATGTGAAATATCAGCAAAAACCTATGGAATACAAGCCCAGATGGCGAAGACCTAGATTTCAGCAAAGATCATTCCAAACACAAAAGAGCTATTATCAGCACACATATGAACCCAGACACTACACTCAGAAATATCACAATTACACCAAGAATGCAATTGCTAAAACACACACACAGGCATACAGACAAAAGAGACAGCTGTATGAACCTAAAAAACACAAGCAATTTGCAAATGTGCACTATAATTATGGCACTGATAGATGGCAACCTCTTAGAGTCAAGTCATTTGGCTATAGGTTGGTTGGATCATCTTACAGCACTAACCCCTCAGGACCCAGGCAAGTATGGGTACCTAAAAACTAATTTCCTTGATTGCAGGTTCAAGGAACAACTGAGTACCAAGGAACCTGGTACATGGATAGTGGTTGTTCCAGGCATATGACAGGAAACAAGAAAAATCTATCAAACTTCAAGGAGATTAGAGGTGCAAAAGTTATATTTAGAGGAAATGAAGCTCTAGGGGAAATCAAAGGCATAGGATCCATCAAGAAAAATGGATTGGAGATTACAGATGTTGCTTATGTTGAAGGACTCAACTTCAACTTGCTCAGCATAAGTCAACTCTGTGATAAAGGCTACAATGTCGGATTCAATATGGGAGTGTGCCAAATCAAAGATGCTGAATCAAATGAAATAGTGCTGCAATGTTCAAGGAAGAAAAATATGTATGTGGTAGATTGGACCTCTCCTACACCAAGTACATGTCTATTAGCAAAGAGCACAACCGAATCAAGTTGACTGTGGCACAGGAAGCTGAATCATCTGAACTTCAAGACAATCAACAAACATGCAAGGAGTCATCTTGTGGAAAGATTGTCAGACTCAATGTACAAGAAGGAAAGTGTTTGTGATGCATGCCAGATGGGAAAGCAAATCAAATCCTCATTCAAAGAAAAGTCTAATCCTTCATCAACAAGGATACTGCATTTGCTGCACATGGATTTATTTGGTCCTGTTGAACCAGCCAGCATAAGTGGAAAGAAATACACCTTGGTGGTAGTGGATGATTATTCAAGATATACATGGACAATATTTATGTGCAAAAAGAAGGAAACTCTGCAAAGATTACCTCAGCTGATGAAGAGAATTCAAAATGAGAAGAGTCAAACAATTATCAAGATAAGATCTGACAGAGGAACTGAGTTTGTCAATGGAATAATCACTCAGTATTGCGTTGAAAATGGTATTTCTCATGAATTATCTGCAGCAAGGACTCCACAGCAGAATGGAGTAGCAGAAAGAAGAAATAGGACTCTCAAGGAAGCTGCTAGAACCATGTTAGCTGAAGCTGGATTGCCTAAAAGATTTTGGGCTGAAGCAATCAATACTGCATGCTACACTCAAAATAAATGCATGATCAATAGACAGCTGACAAAGACTCCTTATGAAATTTGGACAGGGAGGAAGCCAAATGTTGGGTACTTCAGGATTTTTGGATGTAAATGCTTCATCCATAACAATGGCAAAGATAATCTAAAGGCTTTTGATGCTAAAGCTGATGAAGGTATCTTTTTGGGATACTCAGTTGAAAGCAAAGCCTATAGAGTGCTGAACAAAAGGACAATGGTCATAGAAGAGTCCATTCACGTGGTTTTTGATGAACTTAATGTGAATGGAGAAGACATTGAAGAGTTAGCTGATAAGCTGAATCAGCCAACTATGCAAAAGAGTCCCTATGTTGAAGCTGAAGCAGGAGTAATCAACCAAGATGAAGATGAAATAGCTGAATCTCAAAGACAGCTGGAAAATCTACAACTGAATGATGATGAGAGAGCTTCTCAAAACAACACAATTGCAAGACGACTGAACCCAGCTAACTTACTCCAACCTGATGTGAGATGGCTGAGAGACCATCCACCAGAGTTAGTTATTGGAGATGTGAGAGATGGTGTAAGAACCAGATCAAGAGCTCAACAAGAAGTAATGTTTACTTGTTTTATTTCCCAAATAGAACCAAAAGATGTGTCTCAAGCCTTAGATGACATACATTAGATTCAGGCTATGCAAGAAGAGCTGAATCAATTTGAAAGGAACAAAGTATAAGAATTGGTACAAAGGCCAACACACCAAAATGTTATTGGCACAAAATGGGTTTTCATAAACAAAATGAATGAGGAAGGTTCTGTGGTGAGAAACAAAGCAAGATTGGTAGCCAAAGGATATTGCCAAGAAGAGGGAATATATTTTGATGAAACATTTGCTCCTATTGCAAGATTAGAGGCAATAATGATGTTTCTTGCCTATGCTGCACACAAGAACTTTATTGTATATCAAACGGATGTGAAAAGTGCATTTCTAAATGTAATATTAGAGGAAGAAGTCAATGTTGAGCAACCTCCATGATTTGAGCAGAAGACTCTTGGAGATAAGGTGTATAAGCTCAAGAAAGCTCTATATGGACTCAAGCAGGCACCAAGAGCATGGTATGATATATTATCTCAATTTCTGACTGATAATGGATTCACCCAAGGCAAAGTGTGGACAGAAACTATTCCAGAATCCAAGATGGAGAAAGTATACTGCTTGTTCAAATATATGTGGATGATATCATCTTTGGATCCACAAATAAAGAGCTATGTGATAAGTTCTCAAACCTCATGAAAGGCAAATTTGAAATGCGCATGATGGAAGAGCTGACTTTCTTTCTAGGACTTCAAGTCAAACAGCTGAAGGATAGAACCTTCATAAGTCAGACAAAATACACCAGAGATTTAATGAAGAAGTTTAGTATGGAAGAGAAGTCTTCTGTGAAAATACCAATGAATACATCAAGATGGACATGGATGCAGATGGCAAGCACGTGGATCAAACAAGATACTGAAAGCACTTATTGGGTCATTGCTCTACCAAACAGCAAGCAGGCAAGACATCACCTTTGCAGTAGGTGTATGTGCATGATTCCAATCTGCACCAAAAGAAAGTCATATGACTGCAGGCTAAGAGAATCCTAAGATTCTTAAAGGGATGCCAAGAAGTCGGCTTATGGTATCCAAAGGAAGGCGGATTCAAGCTTATTAGTTATTCAGACTCTGACTATGCTGGATGTAGTGTTGACAGGAAAAGTACTTCAGGTACATGTCAAATGCTTGGAAAGAGACTGATTTCATGGTTTAGCAAAAAGCAAAACTCAATAGCCACATCCATAGTTGAAGCAGAATACATAGCTGCAGGCAGTTGTTGTGCCCAAGTCTTATGGATGAGACAACATCTAAGAGATTATGAAGTTGAAGAAAATGAAATTCCAATTATGTGTGACAACACAAGTGCAATTGCAATCACTCAGAATCTTGTGTTGCATTCAAGGACAAAACACATTGATGTCAGAAATCATTTCATAAGAGATCATGTTGAAAAGAAAGACATCACCTTGGAATATATCTCAACTGATCAGCAGTTAGATGACATATTCACAAAACCTCTATGTGAATCAAGATTTGAAGAGCTTAAGCATGAGCTAGGGTTAATTGAGCTGAGTTGACACTCAGAAGACTCAATCAGAAGAGATGAAAGATGAAAAAGTAAAAATTCAAAAACCTTTTCACTTGATCCAAGTGAATACTATATCGGAAAGTCAGTTGTATCGAGTTAGCTGACAACCGAGTTATTTATGGAAGGATAGAAGCTGAGTTAAAATCACTCCAAACTTGAGTTCAGTCACTTAATAATTAAAGTGGCAAAAACGGTGTCGTTTTGAAGAAGTGGGAACGGTTTAGTATTAAGCACCAGACATGCTCACATCAATCGAGTAAAAAGTTGCCATTATGTCCATGATTGGATATAAATGTTGCCGCATTAAATATGGAGAGAGATAATGCATTGTTCAAGACTCGATCTTGACCATTGATCTTGATCAAATGATTCAAATTCTAAAACCGTCTCTTCAAGTCATATATATATCAAAGTTAAAAATTTCTCTCTCTTCATGCTCACATAATCATCTGTAAGCATTCAAAAGAAATTACTCTCTCTCTCTCTGCAAAACCCCACCGTCTCAAAAATCGAAATCCTTTGATTTTTCAAGCATCTATCTCACGCAAAAATGGCACCAGCACATGATTTCGCTAAGGTTGGCAAGCAAATCCACACAGTATCAACCGTGGATTTTGAGGGAATTATTAAGCAGGGTTCCGATGAAACCCTTGTGAAGAAAATAGCAGATAAGATCGAAAAATCAGGACTCAAACCTTTTCTCACGATGGAGTATCAAATGACATACGTTGAAGAAGTTGCCCAGTTTTACATCAACGCCGAGGTGCATGACGAAGGGATTAAGTCCTCCATCCACCGCAATGACATATTAATTACTGCTAAGGACCTTGCGGAGCACTGTTTACTGCCGTCGGAAGGCATGCCAGAGATATATGAAGCCGTTGTCAACTTGGTTGCTGCATGGAAGGAAGTGGCCAAACCCGAGTGTGCTGCGAAAGTGGTCTACACAGCCGAGAAGAAGCTTCTGAAGGACGATTATCATAAATTGATGGATATTGTCGCCAAGAGTGTAGACATGAAGTTTGGCAGCTTCAATCAGCTGTCAAAAACCAAGCTGATCGTCATGGTTGCGATCTTGGAAGAGAAGAAAATCAAATGGGCTGAATTCATATACAACAGACTCTGCCAGAACATTGGCAACAAATCCATTAAGGAGGACGGATCCTTTGGAGGATCACTTGGCTATGGCCTAGTTATTGGCCATTTGATGGAGGTAAAGGGAATCCCTCTTAGACATGGAAAGCCTTTCCATGTAAACAAGAAGATGTTCAGGGCCAACTTATCAGGAGCCCAGAAGAGAGCTTATGCCAAGAGGGCGATATCGCATCGATGGGGAATCGGTGACCCCGTCCATACAAATTGCTTCCTCCGCTCCAAAGAAGAGAGCTTCCCCTACAGCTGCTAAGAAGAAAGCTGCCCCTGCAGCAAATAAGAAAGACGCCCCTGCCCCCGTAGCCGAGTCACCTGCCTGAGTAGCCGTGTCTCCTGCCGCGCAGCCGAGGCGGAGAAGGAAGCCCAAATACCTTCTCCGACAATCAGAAAGAAGAGGACTGCTAAACCAAGAAAGGCAGCTCCTCCATCAAAGAAAGATGCACCGGCCCCTGCCGCCAAGGAACCTGAAGATAAGGTATCCAAACAAGAAATTCCTCTGGAGAGGACCAAGAGAAGAAGAAGACTCACCAAGCTCTCGGAGCTTGAGAAACAAATGAGTCTTTCACTCACCGAGAAAATCTCTCGAGATCGCCAAGAAGTGCCCGAGAAGTTGTTGAAGAAACCGCCAAGTCTGTTGAGGATGGTCAGCAGAGGCAATTAGAAGACCCATTGTGGGAGAACAATCGAGAAGAAGAAGCGGGAGACAAAGATAATCCCTATTTGAAAAAGAGCGTGTCTCCACCGCCCCGGATCTTGCTAAAGGTGAAGAGCAGCAGAGTATGCTACCTTCCATTCCTGAAAAGGAAAGACAAGAACAAGATGACGATGATGAAGTCATCATGTATTCTCCAATATACCCAGACATCCAGCGCCGTCTACGTGAATGGAGGGTGTGGAAACTGAGTCACTCAAGGGTGCAATTTGAACAGCCCTGAGTTCATTGAAAAAGAGGAGGAAATGTTCGAATTTCTCGGCATCACCAAGGTGATTCAGGCCCTTGATGAAGAAAATCGCTTGAATATCTTACAAATCTTCAAGGAGAATGAACAAGCCAAAGCAGCTGAAGAAGCTGAAGCTCGTGAGAAGGTGAATATATGCCCACTCACTGGAACTCTGGAGCACACTCATCCTCACATCGATGCACTCTCGGAAAGTGATGAAGACATGAATCCCATTGCTGCGAAGGAGAAGTTGGATATGCATCAAGCCATGCGGGAATCCAGGCTAATGCATGAGCAACAATTGATGGAAGGACCAGGAGAGTCCTCCAAATCTCTCCTGGAGATTGATCCGTTGGGAGTGGTACAGCAGATTGCCACAGTTATTGTTGCAACCACATCCCCAGTTCACTCAGAGGACGGATCTAAGGGACTTGGCGATGAGACTGGGAACATGGGCACCCAAGTTGAGCCAACCCCTGTTGAAGGTGTCTTACCACCTACCCCCACAGCTGAACACTCAATGGAAACAGCAGGGAGTCTGGAGTAGAGTGACCCCACAATCAGTCACTCAGCTGGTGAGCCAGCTGAGTGGGAAACTCACTCCACTGCAGCAAGGTCGGAGAATGTTGCAGATGACTCCACACTGAAGCCAAGAGGCGAAGTGGAGAAATAATAAGAAAAAGAACAACAGCAAGTTGTCACTGACGAAGCTCGGACAGTTGAGTCTGTCACAGCTGAAGTACCAACTACTTTGCAGGCTGAGGACGTTGTTGTTGCAGTCGAGGCACAGGATGGAACTGCCCTGGGAGTTAACACTCTGGGCACCGTAAGTGCAATCCAAGGAGTTGAGACTCCTGTGGATGCCACCGTTGAAGACCCTAAGACAGTTGCGCCTGTCGAAGGGAATGTACAAGGCCTCGCTGCTGTTGAGACTGCTGGAGGTAGTGAAGGCCCAAGGGAGGTTGAGACTTCTCTGGGTATGAATCAAGGAGAAAAGAGCATCCCTCAAGTCATCATTCCTGACTCAGAAGAGAAAATTAGTACTCTTCATGATTCCCAAGATAATCATGATACAACATTCTTGGGATCTGAAGACGAAGCTGAGTCCACCCCTGCTGCACAAGACTCAGCTGAGGATGTTCTTCCAAGCACGAGTAAGCCAGAATTCAAGGCTGCTCGTCAAACTTTTAATTTTGATGATGAGCCAACCTCCCAGGCTCATCATCCTCCGATGACGCTAATGATGCAGCTGACGACACGCAAATTCATTTAGCAGACTCTACTGAGGCCGAAGAAGCTATCAAGACAGCTGAGGCTCAGTCAGCTGGCCAATACTCTCACCAAGGCCCAGCTGAAACTGAGTCATCTGTGTAGGCTCCCAAAGCTGCAGCAGACTCGACTCAACCAGGATCATCACAAGCACAAACAACTATAGAATCTATAACATACGTGTGTGATGATGCATTCGAAGAAACTTTCCCTTTCTCAATTCAGTTGCCCAATCTTGAAGAAGAAACAACTCATGAGCAGCGACGTTTCAACATCAGACATGATCAAGTTATTCCCACAGATTCCATTGTTCCAGCAGACTTTGATTTTGATCTTTGCTTGGCCTGAGTGAAACCGAGGTATGTTTGAAGTCCGTGAAGTCTTCAAGAAAATCTGTGGAGAGATTGAGAAGATTGAACGGCACCAGGCTTCACTAGATATGGGGTTGGACAACAGGATGCCAACCTCACAGCAGATTTGCGAGGGATTGTGGCAAGGATCAGTGAATGGTGTCAGCAGCAGAGTACAATGCGATATGAACAAGTTAGATACTTTAAGGCATTGTACAACAAAATGATGTCCGGAGCGCGACAATCGACATGAAGAGGAGGATGCAGGAAAATATTGATAGAATGCATGCCTCTCATACAACTAAAATGGAGCGTTGCGTGAATTTCAAAGAAAAGAACTACTGCGAGTTGAGGAGAATATGAATGTCAAATTCAGCCTTCTCATGGCTGAAATGAAGCTGGTGGCAGCCGAATCCAAAGCCACTCGCTCAGAATTTTGAGCAGCATACTCCGCAGCAGACTCCAAGCAGAACTCAACTCTCAGCCGACTGGACTTCATGCTCGCCGGATTGTTTCCAGGGGTTCTCTCTCCTTTGATGATGCCAAAAAAGGGGGAGGGGGATACCTGAGGATGTTGAAGGAAACAACTATTGAGAAGAAGGAGACAGCTGTTGAGAAGAAGAATGAGACAACTGATGAGAAGAGAAAGGAGAAGGGAAAAGCTGTTGATGGGGAAAGGTCAAGTCACAGCCAGCATAATCAGCAAACTTCAGGTAACTCTGCGCTCCAACACTCTGATGTGCCTATGTCTCAAAAGAGAAAAATTGTAGAAGCAGAGATGGAGGAGTTCGACAAGAAAATTGATGCCCGTGTTGAAGAAATGTTGAAATAGTTCGGAGGCATTCCGGCAGGAAGAGACACAGATGCCATTCCAGATGACGGACAAGAGCCAAGATCAGTTGAAGAGTTTAAAATGCTCGAATCTGAAGTATACTTTAAAAACATGTCCATAGCCTAAGCCACAGGACTTGTATCTTTGGGAGAAGGGTCTTAAAAGGTGTGCGAAGAAGGCGATAAAGCAAAAGAGACTACAAGACACCCACCACTCGGGGCAAGAAGAAGACTCCGGTACAATATACGCCTAGAGGAGGAGGAAGAAGTGGTGGAGATAGAGGCTTTAAACCTAGACCTTTACCCAAAAACATTGAATATGTAGATCCAGGCAAGAAGGGAAGGATCTACTGGGCTGGGTACGATGAAGTAGCCAACCTGGAAGTGAAAAGGAAGAATGTTGAATATGTGAACATAATTGAAGAAGAAAACCAAAGACAAACACAATTGTGGCAAGAAAGACAAGAAAGAAAAAGGTAAGATGAAGCTGCAAAGAGAGCCTACGAGAAGAAGAAAGCAGCTGAAGAGGAAAAGAAGAGTAAGAGAGCTGAGGACGACAGAGCTGAAGAAGAAAGAAGGGAAGTGTTGCTGCCAACCCCTTCATGTATTTTACTTTTGTAAATACATATGTATGTAAGTCTTCTGTACACTCAATGAAAGGTTTGTAATTTCTGTATTTTTGCGTAGATATAAGTTTGCTCTGATACACATTGTAAACATCTTTGTAAAGGACAAGAATGTTATGATCAATAAAAAGATTGATTCTACGCATACATTTCTTGTTACTGCATTGACTGTATGTATCTTTACATATTGGTTGTATGGATCTAAGTTTTGGCATCATCAAAAAGGGGGAAATTGTTAGGAAATTTATTGTTTAGATTTTGATGAATGTTATGTAAAACTTAGACTAGAAAGTTGGCACCCCTTTTTCTTTGTCATTTTTGTTGTAATAGATAGGGCTGGATGAGCTGAGTCAAGTCAGCTATGCCTATGAGATACAAGAAGTCAACTGAAGAAGTGAAGTGAAGAACTCGTTGTGAAACAGCTGAGTGTTGACAAGGAAGAAGATATGGAACTCAACTGGAATAGTATCAGCTGAGAATCAGCTGTGACGAAAGCAAACCAAGACAACTCATGGAGCTGAGTGGAAATGCAAATCAAGTCATCTGATAATGAAGAAAAGAAGAAGCAGTTCAATGAAAATAACTGAATTCAAGCCATTGCACACAAAGCATGGAAGGCTACTTATTTTAGTAATATCTCCATGATTCCTGGCATTGAGAATAAATTAATGCAAAGGCGTGCATTATAATAAGCAAAAAACTGGACATTCAAGAGTACGAGGTAGTGGATGTCTCACATGCCTGAAAAGCACAAGGGAGGAAATCGATGTCTAGCAGGTTATTATTTGAGTAATTATCTATCTCTTCAACGGATAATTTTTCAAATAATACTATAAAAGGATTGAAGATTTAAAAGGAAGAAAAGAATGCGTACAAAATCTTAAGCTCCAGAACAAGAAGAAATATACTCAATACGCATAGAAAAGCTGAACAGAAATTCATATATCTTCAAGTCCAATTTATCAGCATTTCAACATCCAACACAAATTGTGAAGGACTACGAAATCATCAAAGTTGAAGAGAAAACTTTAAATCTTTGGGGTCTACATTTCTGGTGTGGAAGTGTAGGAAGAACTCAAGTTGCTTGGAGAGCTGGGTGATCAAATCCAACAACTTGATAAATCAGTAGTAAAGGTGCCCTCGTGAAGAAGCTGAGTCGCAAGAGAAGCCGGTTGGGTGATCAGTTTACAAAGAGGTTATCAGTCTGGAGACAGCCTTGATCACACAGCTGGCTTCTCTTGTGACTCAGCTTCTTCACAGGGCAGCTGCCTTGCTACTTTAGCTCACTTCTCAAGTTCTTGGATTTGATCACGAAGCCTTCTAACAAACTTGATACTTGGTTCGACCTTGAACCTTTCTACAATCCTTCAACTTGGAAAGTAGACCCCTTTTGTTTTCTTCAAAAGTTTCCTCTTCAACTGGTTGGAGTTATCTCTCCTTCATAGCTTGTGTTGGATCGAGTTTCTTCGAGTTTAAAGGCTTGAGGAATTGCTTGAATTGCTTTGAGAATCTTTCAGGTTACTTGTTTGAATATTGCTTGATCGTTCGTGGTTCAGGTAATCAAGGTAACCTTTTTCTCAATAGCTTCCTCAGCCTTTTATATTTCAAATTTGAAATTTGCCCGTTGAAGAGATAAGCTAATTTCAAATGTCACTTTGTGTTCGTTGGCTTGCCTTGTCTTGGTCTGCAGCCTTGGTGATGTTGACCTTTCCTCGTATTAAATGGCATTCCAGCACTGCAGGTTTCTGACACAAGGTGCAGTGTTTCCCATTGGCTCATTCCTTTTGCACAATTCTGGGCCAAACACTTTAAAACCTGGCAGCTTGACATATTACTATTTCGAGTAATATTCTTGACTTTATTCCAACGGATCTAAGTCAGTTGTCTTCACTTGACTATTGCCTTTACCCCAGGTGACTTGAGTCTGCTCCAATCATGGGATTGACTCAACTATCACTTCAACTGATAAACTTGGCTTCTTGAGTTGACTTGACTGACACTTCTCACAGTTGTTCCTGAGCTGACTATCCTTCAGTCGAGTCCTCGACTTCCTTCTAGGCCATACTCAGCTGACATACAACAGAGTCTTCATTCTAGTCTGTAGTTGACTTCTTGTAATCTTTGACATAACTGACTTAACTCAGCTCTTCTAGTCCTATCTATTACAATACATAATTACAAGAAAACTGGGGTGCCAACTTTCTAGTTTAAGTTTTACATGGTGTCATCAAAATCTAACAAATAAATTTCCTAACAAAGTTGGCATCATCTGGACGTATTGGCTGACCCATCTCATTCAAAATTCTGATCTTGCGATCATTTAGTGTTCATCCATGAATATCTTTACACGTAGTTGGTCCTCTTGTTCACTTTTCTTTCCGTGACACTACACAAATTTCAATATGAAAAGTTAAAAGCATAGTTCTATACTCACATTTATGTACATGAATTCCATAATTTAGTAATGAGTACACTAGAGGAGTGGAGGATTATCTAGAGTTTGCATTTTCCACTCGAGCCGAGGGAGATCAGATTAGTTGCCCATTAAAGAGTGTTATCCTCTCTTTTGGCATCGTCAAGATGAAGTGTATAAACACTTGATTGCCAATGGCATCGGTTCAGAAATTAAAAAATGGCATTTTAATGAGAAAGGTATATCCTCTATGTCAAATATAGAGAGGGATTGTAACGACCGGGGGCTATCCCAAATGGGCCGTTTCCTTAATCTTTTCCTTTCGGCTTTCCATCTGCGTCGCCACTCATGTACTTCCCACCCCTAGAAGTGGGTTTCATGCCTTCCCCAATACTCGAACCCAGGACCTCTAGACTAAATCCTAAGTTCTCAGAGTGTGAGTACCACCAGTTGAGCTAGTCCAATTGCTGGTACTCACACTCTTAGAACTCAGTACTTTAGCCTGGAGGTCTTGGGTTTGAGTGTAGGGGAAGGCATGAAACTCACTTCCAGGTGTGGGAAGGCCATGAGTAGCGACTTGGATGGAAAGCCCAAGGAAAAAGCCCACAAAAGAAAGCATGTTTGGGATAGCCCTCGGTTGTTACAAAAAAGGGCCTTTCTCCTTAACCCTTCCTTTCGGGCTTTCCCTCCGCGCCGCCACTCATGAGCTGGTGGTACTCACACTCTTAGAACTTGGGACTTTAGCCTGGAGGTCATGGGTTCGAGTGTGGGTGAAGGCATGAAACCCATTTCCAGGGGTGGAAAATCCATGAGTGGCGACACAGATGGAAAGCCTAAAGGGAAAAGTTAAGAAAAAGGCCCTGTTGCGATAGTCCACGAGCGTTACAAAAAAAGGTGCCTTTTTTTGTAACGACCGAGCTATCCCAAACGGGCCGTTTCCTTAAACTTTCCCTTTGGGTTTTCCATCCGTGTTGCCACTCATGGGCTTCCCACCCCTGAAAGTGGGTTTCATGCCTTCCCTCACACTCGAATGCAAGACCTCCAGGTTAAAGTCCTAAGTTCTAAGAGTGTGAGTACCAATGACCGGGGACAATCCCAAACTTGAGGTTTTCACACTCTAAGAACTTAGGACAAGGGTGGGAAGTCCATGAGTGGCGACGCGGATGGAAAGCCCAAAGGGAAAGGTTAAGGAAAAGGCCAGATTTGGATAGCCCCCTGTTGTTACAAGGATACTAGCAATTGCAAGTCGAACATGCAGGATGACATGGAAAGTTTCTTATATGATACTCATAGGGATCTAGTAGGTAAGTTTTCAGGCTACTCTCCCGAAGAAATTGAAGAGAATGCGAATGTGGAGGCCAAAACGTTCTTTAAGTTGGTTGAACATGGCGAACAAGAGTTGTATCCAGGGTGTAACATTTTCAAGATTATCATTCATCATTCGGTTATACTTTTTAAAGTGTGTTCATGGGCTAAGTAATGTGGCATTTTATGATCTTCTCGAAATTATACGAGAATTGATTCCAGAAGCCAAGTTGCTTAAGTCTTTTAATGAAGCCAAGAAGTTGGTGAAGGAGTTAGGTCTTCATTATCAAATGATTGATGCATGTCGTAATGATTGTATGCTCTTTTGGAAATATCATGAAGGTGCCACATCATGCCATATTTTTCATGCTCCAAGGTGGAAATAAGTTGAAAAAGAGTCGGGAAACGATGAGAACCATCGATCTGAACAAGCTCGTCTAGTTCCAGGTAAAGTAATTTGGCACTTTTCTTTAAAATCTAGGCTTTAAAGGTTGTCTATGTGTTCTGAGACGGCTAATTATATGAGGTGGCATGGCGAGAAAAGGCCAAAATATGGGAACTTAAGACATCCATCAGATGGCAAAGCTTGGAAAGATTTTGATTCCTTATATCCACACTTTGCTCAAGAATCTCGTAATGTACGATTGGGACTTGCTAGTTATGTATTTATCCAATTCGAACCATGAGCACCACACATAGTACATGGCCAGTTGTTTTAGTTAACTATAATATACCGCCATGGTTATTTATGAAGTCAGAGTATCTTATATTATCTTTAATTATACAAGGGTGTTAGGAAATTTATTTGTTAGATTTTGATGATACCATGTAAAACTTAAACTAGGAAGGTGACACCCTATTTTCCATGTAATTTGCATTGTAATAGATAGGGCTGAAAGAGCTGAGTCAAGTCAGCTATGCCAAGGATTACAAGAAGTCAACTATGGACTGGAATGAAGACTCTGCTGTGTGTCAGTTGAGTGTGGTCAAGAAGGAAGTCAAGGACTCGACTGAGAAAGAGTAAGCTGAGGAACAACTGAGTAAAGTGTCAGTCAAGTCAACTTAAGGAGCCAAGTATGTCAGTTGAGTGATAATGTAGTCAATTCTATGATTGGAGATGACTCAAGTCACCTGGGGTAAAGACAACAGTCTAGTGAAGACAACTGACTTAGATCCGTTGGAATAAAGTCACAAATGTTACTTGATATAGTAACATGTAAATTTGTCAGGTCTAAAAGTGTTTTTCCGGAAATGTGCAAAAGCAATGAACCAATGGGAAGCACTACATCTTGTGTCAGACACCTGCAAAGATGGTATGCCATTAATACGAGAAAAAGTCTACATCAAGTACTGCAGACCAAGATAAGACAAGCCAACAACCACAAAAGTAACATTTGAAATTAGTCTATCTCTTCAACGGGCAAAATTTCAAATGTGCACTATAAAAGGCTGAGGAAGTTATTGAGAATAGGTGACCTGAACCACGAACAAGGAAGCAATATTCAAGCAAATAACCTAGCAATATTCTCAAAGCTTATCAAGATAATCCTTAAGCCTGAAACTCGAAGGAATTCATTCCAACACATGCTGTGAAGGAAAGACAACTTCAAATCTGTTGAAGAGGAAACTTTTGAAGAAACCTAAGGGGTCTACTTTCCAAGCCTGGTTTGTAGGAAGGTTCAAGGTCGAACCATTATCAAGTTTGTTGGAGGGCTTCGTGATCAAATCAAAGAACTTGAGAAGTGAGATGAAGTAGCGAGGCAGCTGCCTTGTGAATTAGCTAGTCGCAAGAGAAGCCAGATGTGTGATCAAGGTAGTCTCCGGACTGTTCACCGCTTTGTAAACTGGTCTATTACATAGTGGATTCCTCCAGGAGTTAGAGAAGAGAAGATTGGAAGAATTACCCCATCTTCGAACTTCTATAAAATATTTGTGTCATTTACTTTCAGCAAATTTACCTTCCTGCATATTTACTTTATATCTGTTGTTAGTATCATATTTTCTATCCAACTGATAAATAACCAAGTGCTAAAAATCAAGTGTTAAAAACAAGCCTTAAACAAATCAAAGGGTGTTAAGTCTTCCGCTGTTAAAAACCAAACCAGCCAAGTTAAGTATTTGGGTTAAACAACCGAGTTATACTATCAACAGCTCTATTGAGTCTGTTGAGTGGGTAACTCAGTTGAATAGCCAACTTAGCTGTCCCTCAAGGACACAGTTGTTTGAGTCAACTCTGTTGAATAAGTTTTTAAAGGACTTAAATTCGAAAATTTGGTAAGGTTTATTCAACCCCTCTTTCTAAACCTTACACCACACCCCTTGGGACCTACACAGGGCCAGTTTCCCCTGGAAATGATATTGATGTTTACCTTCAATCTTTGATGGGAGAATTAAAAGATTTGTGGGGCTGTGGTGTAGAGACGTATGATGTATCAAAGCGCCAACCATTTCAGATGTATGATGCTTTACAGTCAACAACAAGTGACTTCCCTGGTTGTGCTATGTCGTCTGGTTGGAGCACGAAAGGGAAGTATGCAAGTCCGTACTATAACTACGAAACAAAACACTTGTATTTGAATAATTGTAAAAAATCATGTTATATGGGCCATCGTAGATTTTTGGATACAGATCATCATTGGTGTAATGATAAAAAGTCTTTCAATGGAGAAATAGAGAAGAGGGCAGCTCCAGACCCTTTAGCGGGCACCAAAATCCTATATTTGTTATAGGATTTCAAAAATAAATTTGGAAAGACACATTCGAAAATGAAAATTGAAAATTGCCCATGGAGGAAAAAGTCATGCTTTTTCAATTTGCCTTATTGGGAGCATATTGCACCTCGCCATTATTTGGATGCCATGCACATAAAGATAAATATTAGTGATAATGTGCTCGGGACTTTGCTAGAGATACAGGGAAAAACAAAAGATCATCATATGGCTCGATTAGATCTAAAAGAAATGTGGATCAGAACATCACTACATCCTCAGGAGTCTATTAACAAGCGTTGCTTGTTGCCTAAAGCATGTTTTTCAATGACGAAGGAGGAGAAAATGTTGTTTTATAAAGTGTTGAAGAAAGCAAAGCTATCACGGGTGTGTATCAGATATTGCTCACTGTGTGCAAATGATGAAATTGAAAATATCAGGTTGCAAAAGCCATGATGCACACATTTTGATGCAGTATTTACTTCAAGTAGCAGTTAGGAAAACTCTACCTAAGCATGTGGATCTTGCTTTGATAAGATTGGGTACCTTATTTAGAGGCATTTCCAATAAAGTTATCGATCCACAAGATCTGGACTATCTGCAAGGTGAAATAGTTGAAATCCTTTGTATATTTAAAAAGATATTTCCACCTTCATTTTTTGACATCATAATCCACTTGCCTATCCATTTAGTGAATGAAGTTAAGTTGACTGGACCAGTAACTGGTTGGTGAATGTACCCAATTGAGAGGTACCTTGGAAAACTAAAATCAAATGTCTGAAATCGTAGTTGTACGGAGGGTTCTATAGCTAAAGGATATTTGGCTGAAGAGTGTTTAATATTCTGCTCAAGGTATTTATATGATGGTTCCAGAAAATGATCGAGGAGTTGTCAAGAAAGTTATGAGAAAGTTAAGAAAAAGATAGAGGGAAGCTCAACAACATAGCCAAAAATTCATGGTTTGGCTCAGAGAAAAATTTGAGTCAGATCAAGTTCCTGATTATATTAAGTGGTTGTTCTTAGGTCCTTGTAATGTTGCAAGGAGATATATATATGTTACTATATTAATGGATATCAGTTTTATACTAGAGAACGTGATACAAAATGCAAATCACAAAATAGTGGAGTCACTGTGATTGCGTTAACTTCAAGTTTGCCAGTACTAAGGATCATAATCATGTTCTTGACAAAGTTTCTTAATATGGGGCGATTCAAGAGATCATCGAGCTACACTATTGGAGCTCTTTTAATGTCATCTTATTCAGATGCGACTGGTTTCATGTGGAAAAGGACGACTACGGCCTTACTCATTTTAATTTCAACAAGTTATATTATGCGGACGATCCTTTTGTTTTGGCATCACAAGTACATCATGTCTTTTACGTAGATTATTCTATTGAAGAGGGTTGGCATTATGCAATAAAAAAGTTGCCGAAAGAATTTTATGATTTTGAGCAAACAGAGGAAACATATTTGGCTGAACCTAAGGAATCAATTAAGGACATAATCGAGGATATGGTTGAGATAATGATGATATAAGGTGGTGTAGAGAAGGCATACCTCACACGGTTGTTGAGATGCAACACAATACTTTAATCAATGATAAATCCATTGAGAGCCATGAAAAGGAATCAGATTTGGATGATACAAGTTTGGATTGGATTGATGCTTAATATTCTAGGTATGGATTCCGATACTCTGCCTTACAATTTTATAAATGTGAAGATTATTTTACGATGAAAAGGTGACATAGTACTAGTTTGGATTGGATTGGATTGGATTGATGCCTCTGTTATAAATTATACATTAGTTGGTGATGACTCTTGCTAGTACTAGTTGCTCAGTAATTCACATTATTGCTGCATTGAGCATTTGGTTATCAATAGAGAAAAATTATATGTTCTACAAATAGGGAAAAAAACTGTTGCAGTTAATTTTTGGTTTAGCAATTTGGCCAACCAAATTTTACTGTTACCCACATAATACCTACATAATAAAAAAGAAATTTCTAAATTATACCAACATATTACTGACAAATCACCTACATTTTTTTAAATTACTAATATTTTAAAAATCCACTAACACTATAAAATACTACAGTTAGTACTGCATTAAATTTAAGACATAATCAAACCCGAGGAATTATTTTAGTAATTTTGAAACAACTCCAGGTCTTTGTAATTAACTCAAACTTCAGGAGTGTTTTTGTAATTATTTCAAAAATAAATGGATAAGTACAAATAAGGTAATAATGTATATAATACAGAATATCGTGTGAAAATGATGAAAATGAAAATATCAGGTTGCAAAAGCCATGATGCACAAATTTTGATGCAGTATTTACTTCAAGTTGCAGTTAGGAAAACTCTACCTAAGCATGTGGATCTTGCTTTGATAAGATTGGGTACCTTATTTAGAGGCATTTCCAATAAAGTTATCAATCCACAAGATCTGGACTATCTGCAAGGTGAAATAGTTAAAATCCTTTGTATATTTTAAAAGACATTTCCACCTTCATTTTTTGACATCATAATCCACTTGCCTATCCATTTAGTTAATGAAGTTAAGTTGATTGGACCAGTAACTGGTTGGTGAATGTACCCAATTGAGAGGTACCTTGGAAAACTAAAATCATATGTCTGAAATCGTAGTCGTACAGAGGGTTCTATAGCTGAAGGATATTTGGCTGAAGAGTGTTTAATATTCTGCTCAAGGTATTTGTATGATGGTTCCAGAAAACGATCGAGGAGCTGTCAAGAAAGTTATGAGAAAGTTGTTGTGAGTGATGACAAATCCCCTATTTTTCCAAAAACTAGGTTATCCTCTTGGGATAAGCAATAAGAAAAAGAAAGGAAATGCATTCTATCTAGATTCTTGGACGAAGAATAGAGCACATCGATATGTTTTGTTCAATTGTCAGGATGAACAAGTTCAGAAATATCAGCAGTGAGTGACTTTCTTATGAAAGTATGATGAAAGCCAAGTCAAAAGATAAACAAAGAAAAAGATAGAGGGAAGCTCAACAACATAGCTAAAAATTCATGGTTTGGTTCAGAGAAAAAGTTGAGTCAGACCAAGTTCCTGATTATATTAAGTGGTTGTCCTTAGGTCCTTGTAATGTTGCAAGGAGATATATAGGTTACGATATTAATGGATATCAGTTTTATACTAGAGAACGTGATACAAAATGCAAATCACAAAATAGTGGAGTCACTGTGATTGCGTTAACTTCAAGTTTGCCAGTACTAAGGATCATAATCATGTTCTTGACAAAGTTTCTTAATATGGGGCGATTCAAGAGATCATCGAGCTACACTATTGGAGCTCTTTTAATGTCATCTTATTCAGATATGACTGGTTTCATGTGGAAAAGGACGACTACGGCCTTACTCATTTTAATTTCAACAAGTTATATTATGCGGACGATCCTTTTGTTTTGGCATCACAAGTACATCATGTCTTTTACGTAGAATATTCTATTGAAGAGGGTTGGCATTATGCAATAAAAAAGTTGCCGAAAGAATTTTTTGATTTTGAGGAAACAGAGGAAACATATTTGGCTGAACCTAAGAAATCAATTGAGGACATAATAGAGGATATGGTTGATGATAATGATGATATAAGGTGGTGTAGAGAAGGCATACCTCACACGGTTGTTGAGATGCAACACAATACTTTAATCAATGATAAATCCATTGAGAGCCATGAAAAGGAATCAGATTTGGATGATACAAATTTGGATTGGATTGATGCTTAATATTCTAGGTATGTATTCTGATACTCTGCCTTACAATTTTATAAATGTGCAGATTATTTTACGATGAAAAGGTGACATAGTACTAGTTTGGATTGGATTGGATTGATGCCTCTGTTATAAATTATACATTAGTTGGTGATGACTCTTGCTAGTACTAGTTGCTCAGTAATTCACATTATTGTTGCATTGAGCATTTGGTTATCAATATAGAAAAATTATATGTTCTACAAATAGGGAAAAAAACTGTTGCAGTTAATTTTTTTCTATATACAATTTGAGTAGTTTTGGTAATCCCTAGTGCACTGTGTTTATATAATACATAAGAGTTTGATTCCCCGAATTCAAAAGTTTGGTTGCACTAACATATATGCTCTTTTTTCTTTGCTTTAACATATTATATTTTTGACACTCTGAATTTTACAAATGCTATTGGTGTAGTTGTTGTGTCTGATGATTTGATGGGGAGCCACAGGATTTTAACCTTATGTAAATCCATTTTTTTGCCATAAAAACTATTATTAGCATTAATGTTTTCCTGTCCTTGTTGGTCCATTCGCATCTTGGCTTTTCAACCATAGCAGGCCTTAGTGCAGTAGGTGTTGCAACAGCAGGGGCAGCAGCTTTCACATCTGTATTCACTTTCATGATCTGTATAGGTCCATCTTTAATGACAAACCATATTTCATCGTGTAGTGCTGAGAGATGTGCCTGCATGCGAATTTTCTATTCATATATTTGCTTCCATGATAATAACTTTTGAAAGAAAGTTTAAAAAAGATCAAGTGTTGTATTTTTTAAAAAGAATGAGATCTAGTTTAGTAACCAGTGCGAAAGGTTCTTTGAACCAACTGCTCTGATACCACTTGTAGGTCCCAAGGGGTGTTTATGTTAAGTCTAGAAGGGGGGTTGAATAGACTTAACCAATTTTCAATTTTTATCTTTAAATCAAAGTTTTAATGCAAGCAGCTAAGCCCTTGAGGGACAACTTAGTTCAACCTCAATAGTAGAGTTAACCACTCAACAAACTCGACTGAGTTGTTGATAGAGTAACTTATTTGAGTGAAGTGAGCTTATTTAAAAATACAGCTAACTTGGTTTTACAGTTGAAGTCTTACACGCTTAGTTTGAAATATGTTTTACAACACTTGTTTTAATTAAGTTATTATCAGTTGACTTAGCAAATTTATCTATTAGCAGATATAAAATATGCAAGAAATAAATGTGTTGAAAGTAAATAGACACAGAGTAATTTTATAGTGGTTCGAGGATGGGGTAATTCCTCTATTCCACTCTTCTCCAACTCCTGGAGGTAATCCACTAATGAAACAATGAGTTACAAAAGGGATGAACAGTCCGAGTAAGCCTTGATCACATAGCTGGCTTCACTCTTGGGACTCAGCTCTTCACAAGATAGTTGTCCTGCTACATCAAGTCCTTCGAATTCTTGGATATAATCACGAAGCCCTCCAACGAATCCATAGCCTAGTTCTAACTTGAACCACACTATAATTTCCTTCAACCTTGGATGTGCAAACGTCTTTGTCTTTCAACAAGTTTCCTCTTCAACAACTTTGAAGCTTTTCTTTCCTTTACTGAAAGTGTTGGTCAAATATACTTCGAGTTTTAGGCTTGAGGGTTGAGTGTATTTCTTGAGATTATTTTGCTCTTTGCTCAGATTGCTTGAATGTTTGCAGGTATCTGTCACTTACTCTCTCAAATGAACTCCTCAGCCTTTTATAGTGGCAATTCAGAAATATATCCGTTGAAGAGATAGATGCATTTTCAAACTCCACTTCATGGTCGTTGACTTATCTTGTTGTTCAGTAGTTGATGTTGACCCAACCTTGGTTTAATGCACTGCAGGTTTGCCTGAACCACTGCAGGTGTACAGGAACATCCCATGGGTTCCTAGCCTTTTGCACTCTTTCAACAATACATCTTTAAGGTTGCAGTCTGTCTTCTTTCCTCTTTCAGTAATATTTTGACTTTTACTTATCAACGGACATCTTTAGCTTTCTTGAGCCCTTTTTGCTGTTGAACCCCTTTGAGAGTCTTCTCCAACCATCTGGGAGTGACGTAGCTATTAGTATGCTGACTGAGACAGCTTTTTGATACTTGACTGAAACTTCTCTTCGACACTCAGCTGCAACACAATTGATTCTTCACTTTGATCTTCAGTCAAGTTCTGCAATCTTCAACATGGCTTCTTTGACTACGCTCATAGATCCTATCTATTACATAGTTGATTTTACAATAGAAAATGTGGTTCCAACTTCTTAATCTAAGTTTTACATTCCATTATCAAAATCTATACAATAAATTTCCCAACAGACCCTGGAGAGGAGGGGTCTCCTCACTAGGATCCTCTCGATGTTATTAAAAAATCCTCTTTAGCTAAAACCCCGGAGAGGAAGGGTCTCCTCACGGTTATCCAATCGATTTTATTAAAAAAACTCTCATCGGCTAAGATCCCTGAGAGGAAGGACTTCCCAATGGGGAAGTCTTTAAGTCTTATTCTCCAAGTGCTGGAAATCTTTCGATAGAGAACTTGACTGCACACGTACGCAAACGTTGGGGGGTCCCTGGGGTTGCTCAGGAAGGCCCCTCCGACACTCAAGTCAGCACGGTGATCGAGAGAGAATAATACAGTAAACGAATACTGAATTAAATGCGTAGGAGTAATTATGAGAGAATTAACTTACAAATGAAGATGAGGGACTTTTTTATCCTGAGCAACGGGCCACGTGGGCCGCATAGAAGAAATTGGCCTACGGGCCAGTCCCGGACTCCTTTGGGTCGGGTTATTCCGTTAATAGCCCATTGGGCAATGAATATTATATCAATATATAAATCGAATTATATATTTAAGGGATAAATTTACTTTTGGTACCCAAAGTATTAGCGGTTCTCACTTTTGGTACCCACTTTTTGGGGCTTATCATTATTAGTACCCAACGTTTCAAAATTCACCCATTTTTGGCACGTTCCGTTAGTCAACCATTAAAGACTAACGGTTGACCAACTGTAGCAGGGTTTCCACGGTTGGCACATGCTTCACGGCGTCTCCGGCGCCGATTTCGGCGACCCTAGGTGTCATGCAACCACTCATTTTGAGCGTATCCGCAAGCCCTATAATGTCTAGTGGTCAATTTCATGATTTGAATTCATCTCCGATGCCAATTGACGATAATTCAAAAAACCCAAATTCAAAGCCAAATTCCATCAAAGATACTTCCCCAAATCCAAAATTGAGCATACCATCGTATTCCTCAACTTAAGGCGCACAAAGCCCACTCTTTAATCGGTCTGATTTGCCCCCCGAACCAAAAACGCACAAAAGGGATCTTAAAATTAATTTTTTGACTTTTAGGGGCCCGTATCTCCATGTTGCCGGCCGAATTGGCCTCCGGCCAAGAAGACAAAGTTGCTCAGGATAAAATTTTGAGTCATAATTCACCACCCCCGTCCAACATTGCTCCGACTCCAGCCGGTCAACCGTTAGTCTTTAACGGTTGACTAATGGATCGTGGCAAAAATGAGTGAATTTTGAAACATTGGGTACTAATAATGATAAATCCCAAAAAATAGGTACCAAAAGTGAAAATCGCTAATACATTGGGTACCAAAAGTGAATTTATCCCTATATTTAATTATTAAATATTGTTTTTGCCACCAACACAAGCCCCTTAGCTCCGATGATGGCGAGGCATCAAGTAGTGTGGGAAATAAATCGGTATCGTGTCTGGCTTAGTTGGGGAGTGTTTAACTTTCCGATAACATCGAGTGGACCCCCATGAGGAGACCCTTCCCTTCCGAGGTCTCAGCTGGAGAGGGTTTCTTCTATGAGGAGTCCCCTTTGGGGGGAGCTCAACTTTGACTATATCTTCCAATTCCCTTACTTGGTAGAACACTTAGTAAAATTTCTTCAATATTTTAGGAAGGTACCCACAGAGAGTTGTAGAGAGGAGTAGAGTACATCGAGTGAGAAGAGCTAAGATGAGAGCCCGGGAGAGGGGAGAGATTGCTTAGGGGTGCCTCTCCGGAGCGGGCAAGGACGCCCCCGGTCCTTCATTTCTTGCATTTTTCTCCATCTTTTTCGGAGTTTTTCCCTATTTTGAGGCAGATTTCGGATTTTGGCCTTTTTCATTTCCGCATTCCTCCGTCTTCCCTGAAGTTTAGCTTCGATTCTTTGTCCGTATGGACTTGTTTATATTTTGTGTAGATATGGATCCTTCCTTTCGAAAGAAAGTTCTAACTCCTTCGGAATGGCCGGAGATACTTGTCTTTAATTTTAGGGGACATCGTTTCGTGGCCCATCGAGGGCGCCCTTCCGAAGCTCAGGGGGCACCCTTCTGAAGCTTTCCCCAAGTTCTTACTTTAGCGCTTTGATATCTTCCCTACATGTGTTAGCATTTTTGCCTTCTTTTTGTTTCACATTCTTGACGGGGAAGAGAAATTTTCGGGGACCCCTGTGAGAAAGCCCCTTCCCTCTGGGGTCTTAGCCAGAGGCGGGAAAATTTACTAGGAACCCTGTGAGGAGAAAAACTTTTATCATAATCCCTGACTTTGAGTGAACTGTCCTAAAAAGCAGCATCGTAAATATTTTGTTGCTTTAAGTAGTATTTGAAGATTTTATTTGTAGAAGAGTTTAATTAATGCAAAACCATTTCGAAAAGGTAAGAGTATATTGATATACTTATTTTTGTGATCTCAGTTAAGAACATGGGTATGTAATATTTTGTTTCTTCGCAATACAAGTATAAATCAGTTTATCTACAGAAAAATCTCTAGGTAAATATTAAGATAATTGTAAGGCGTCGGTAAAATTATTTTAGGTAATATCATTGTAGGTAAATATTTACCTACATAATCTAACACTTTGGGTAAATATCTACAGTATTTTTGTCGGTTAATTTAAAAACTGTGGTCATTTGTCGGTTTAATTTGCATAAAAATAATTTTTTTATATATTTTGTCGGTATTCTATAGTTTACAATAAAATGTAGTGAAAAAATCATTTATGTCGGTAAATTCTGTTAGTAAACTAGAATTTTCTTGTAGTATCCTATTGTCATAAGATTTTTCAAACGAGTATTGTAGACGTCATTGTATCAATTTAAGAAAATGACAAAAACTCTGGTCAAACCGTCTAACGGTTCCTTTTTGTTAGACGAACCCAACCCGACCCGGGTGCTTTTGTAATTTCATGCACCGGTGGTATTTTTGTGATTTTGAACTCGATGGCATTTTTGTAATATTTTGGGCCAGTGTCATATGATCTCTGTACTTGTGGCATTTTTGTAATATTAGGCAATGGCATAGTCTGACTAGATACGTTAAAAGTATTAGTTTTTCCCTTGAAAAGTATTAGTCGTACATATGAAAAGTATTAGTAGTCCCCTTGAACAATATTTTAGTAGCCCTCATGAAAAGTATCATCTTTTTTCCTCAAAAGTATTAGTAATCCATCTAAAATGTATTAATTGTCTCCTTGAAAAGTATTAGGCAGTTGCATAGAATCACTAGAACCCTCAAAGTATTAATTTTCCGTGAAATGTATTAGCAATCCCTCGGAAAAATATTAGTAATCCACCTGAACAGTTTTTTTAGTAATCCTTATAAAAAAGTATTGATTTATTCCCTCAAAAGATTAGTACTCCCCCTAAAATATATTAATAGTCTTATTAAAAAGTTTTAGGTTTTCTGATTAAAGGTATTTTAGTACTTTATCCTGAAAAGTACTAGTTTTTCTCATAAAAAAATATTACTAGTTCCCCATAAAAGTATTAGTTCTCGTCCCTAAAAAGTATTAGTAGCCCCCTAAAAAATATTAGTTTTCTGTCTTAAAAGTATTAGTAGTTCTCCTAAAAAGTATTAGTAGCCCTTCTAGAATGTATTAGCAGCGGATGTGGTTTTTGTAATGTTAGTGGTTGTGTGGCTGTTGGTGGTTGAGCAAGTCAATGGGCTGGACTGACTGCGAGTTGGATATTTGGATCTGTCTAACGGATCTGACAAG
Organism: Rehmannia glutinosa; assembly: GCA_016081115.2. Classification (NCBI taxonomy): domain Eukaryota; kingdom Viridiplantae; phylum Streptophyta; class Magnoliopsida; order Lamiales; family Orobanchaceae; genus Rehmannia; species Rehmannia glutinosa. Next base: position 48,023,303 of record CM071931.1, on the reverse strand, counting down.
AGACTAACTCTAAGAAAATAACTTTGAGTTGGGCCTAATTGAAGGTGGTGTCAAAGTACACACACCGTAACTAATGAAACAGAAATTGCCCCTTCACTTCGAATCCACATTGCTTCTTTTATTCTCTTTTTTTTTACTTAAACTTCATCCAATTCAAACTTTCAGCGTTAGAAATCGGAAAAAATGTATAAAGTAATAGTAATAGTAATAGTAATAGTAATAGTAATACATATAAGGGATCAACCTTGTGCTCTAATGGTTAAAACATGTGTTATAAGGGTGAATGATCCGGGTTCGATCCCATACGAGTGCGTGTGTCCCCTCGCCAAATTCCTCCCATTTTACTCAAAAAAAATAGTAATACATATAAATAGCAAAACAATTTCCTCCGGAAACTCTAGCTCAAAGCCAAACCGAATCCTGCATCCACACGCCAAATAAGTTACAGTTATCTTATAATTAATATATAATGACACTTGCAAGGAGTCTTCTCTTCTGAAATGCTTTTTCTCTCTATGGGAGAGTGTGCCAGTTTTCTCCCGCTTTTTCGTTCGTTTGAATTTTTACCTTACTGAGTGTTGGTTCCGTCTAGGTTAGGGTTGGGTTCTCTTGGTGTATGCGGCGCAGCTCGTCTGAGTTGGGCTGGGGGGTGCGTTCGTTCGATGTGGGTATTCCTTGTAGGGTGGTGTGGTTCTTATCTTTATTCGTGTGTGTGTGTAACCGGAGTTTGTTTGGTGTTTTTTAATTTTTTTTTGTATTCCTTGCAGGTCTTGACCTACTGATTTTGGGCTGAGGAGTGGTCGGGGATACCATCCAGGATGGATAGCGATGTTGTGGAGAGTTTGCAGAGGTTCTCCTTACCATTGGAAGAACAGTCGGGGTGGTTATTGAGGACAAGGATGTGGTTAAGGGTTTCAATGAAAGCAGAAGATGTTTGTTCGGCAAAATTCATGGGGAGAAGAAAGTGAACATCTCTGGGCTTAAAAACACCCTAAACATCTTATGGGTCACTAAAGCTCCTTTCCAGATCAGGGAAGTAGTGGTTAACTTGTATTAGTATATATTGTTGAAAGAATGGGAAGACGGGAGTATTGTTAAAGAAGAAGATTTTGCATCGATACAACTGTGGGTTCAAATATGGAAGTTGTCGAACCACTGGATTTCCTCCGAAACGGGACAGAAAATAGGGAAATTATTTTGTGATATTAGCGATATCATCATTCCGGAATATGGTAGTGCGAAAGGGAGGTTTATAAAAATCTTGGTTGAGGTTAATTTGAATAAACCCCTCATGAGAGGCAATTATATTACCCTAGGGGGGACTAAATGGTGGGTGGAGTTCAAGTATGAAAATTTGGTTGGGTTGTGCCATTACTGTGATATGATTGGCCATTTCGAAAGAGGATGTTAGGTTCGAAGAGATGATGTTAAAGGATATAGGATAAATGAAGGTCAATATGGGGATTGGCTTAAGGCTGGGGATGGTTTGTTCGGGCTTAAAAAAGAGAGTAGTCCGCTGCATAAGAGTTCGGTGAAAAGGAGTGAAGGAATAGAGGGGGAAAGCGAGCCTAGATCTACTGGGCCTAAAATAGCCATGCCTGTTGAGGCAGATAAGGGTGGTCTAGACGAAATAAGGAAAAATGGAGGGTCCAAGGAAGGGGTGGTGGACGCTGCTGGGGCTGGTAATGT